>CM077296.1:8382500-8740000 GCA_039654925.1 Anguilla pacifica
GCTGTAACTGTAACCCTAACCCTAGCTGTAACCCTAACCCTAACTGTAACCCTAACCCTAACCCTAGCAGTAACCCTAACCCTAACCCTAGCTCTAACCCTAACCCTAACCCTAGCTGCAACCCTAACCCTAGCTGTAATCCTAACCCTAATTCAAATCTAGCTGTAAACCTAACCCTAACCCTAGCTCTAACCCTAACTCTAGCTATAACCCTAACCCTAGCTGCAACCCTAACCCCAGCTATAACGCTAACCCTAAACATAGCTGTCACCCTAACCCTAACCCTAGCAGTAACCCTAAGCCTAACCATAGCTGTAACCCTAACCTTAACCCTAGCTGTAACCGTAACCCTAACCCTAGCTGTAACCCTAACCCTAACCCTAGCTGTAACCCTAACCTTAACACTAGCTGTAACCGTAACCCTAACCCTAGCTGTACCCCTAACCCTAACCCTAACTGTAAACCTAACCCTAGCAGTAACCATAACCCTAACTGTAACCCTAACCCTAGCAGTAACCCTAACCCTAGCTGTAACCCTAACCCTAACCCTAGCTGCAACCCTAACCCTAGCTGTAATCCTAACCCTAACCCTAGCTATAACCCTAACCCTAACCCAAATCTAGCTGTAAACCTAACCCTAACCCTAGTTCTAACCCTAACTCTAGCTATAACCCTAACCCTAGCTGCAACCCTAACCCCAGCTATAACCCTAACCCTAACCATAGCTGTCACCCTAACCCTAACCCTAGCAGTAACCCTAACGCTAACCATAGCTGTAACCCTAACCTTAACCCTAGCTGTAACCGTAACCCTAACCCTATCTGTAACCCTAACCCTAACCCTAGCTGTAACCCTAACCTTAACACTAGCTGTAACTGTAACCCTAACCCTAGCTGTAACCCTAACCCTAACCCTAACTGTAACCCTAACCCTAGCAGTAACCCTAACCCTAACCCTAGCTCTAACCCTAACCCTAGCTGCAACCCTAACCCTAGCTGTAATCCTAACCCTAACCCTAGCTGGAACCCTAACCCTAATCCAAATCTAGCTGTAAACCTAACCCTAACCCTAGCTCTAACCCTAACTCTAGCTTTAACCCTAACCCTAGCTGCAACCCTAACCCCAGCTATAACCCTAACCCTAACCATAGCTGTCACCCTAACCCTAGCAGTAAAACTAACCCTAACCATAGCTGTAACCCTAACCTTAACCCTAGCTGTAACCGTAACCCTAACCCTAGCTGTAACCCTAACCCTAGCTGTAACCCTAACCTTAACACTAGCTGTAACCGTAACCCTAACCCTAGCTGTACCCCTAACCCTAACCCTAACTGTAACCCTAACCCTAACTGTAACCCTAACCCTAGCAGTAACCCTAACCCTAACCCTAGCTGTAACCCTAACCTTAACACTAGCTGTAACCATAACCCTAACCCTAGCTGTAACCCTAACCCTAACTGTAACCCTAACCCTAACCCTAGCAGTAACCCTAACCTTAACACTAGCTGTAACCATAACCCTAACCCTAGCTGTAACCCTAACCCTAACCCTAACTGTAACCCTAACCCTAACCCTAGCAGTAACCCTAACATTAACCCTAGCTCTAACCCTAAACCTAGCTGCAACCCTAACCCTAGCTGTAATCCTAACCCTAACCCCAGCTATAACCCTAACCCTAACCATAGCTGTCACCCTAACCCTAACCCTAGCAGTAACCCTAACCCTAACCATAGCTGTAACCCTAACCTTAACCCTAGCTGTAACCGTAACCCTAACCATAGCTGTCACCCTAACCCTAACCATAGCTGTAACCCTAACCTTAACCCTAGCTGTAACCATAACCCTAACCCTAGCTGTAACCCTAACCCTAACCCTAGCTGTAACCCTAACCTTAACACTAACTGTAACCGTAACCCTAACCCTAGCTGTACCCCTAACCATAACCCTAACTGTAACCCTAACCCTAGCAGTAACCCTAACCCTAACTGTAACCCTAACCCTAGCAGTAACCCTAACCCTAGCTGTAACCCTAACCCTAACCCTAGCTGCAACCCTAACCCTAACCCCTAACCCTAACCCTAACTGTAACCCTAACCCTAACTGTAACCCTAACCCTAGCAGTAACCCTAACGCTAACCCTAGCTGAAACCCTAACCCTAACCCTAGCTGCAACCTTAACCCTAGCTGTAACCGTAACCCTAACCCTAGCTGTAACCCTAACCCTAACCCTAGCTGTAACCCTAACCTTAACACTAGCTGTAACCGTAACCCTAACCCTAGCTGTAACCCTAACCCTAACCCTAACTGTAACCCTAACCCTAACCCTAGCAGTAACCCTAACATTAACCCAAGCTCTAACCCTAACCCTAGCTGCAACCCTAACCCTAGCTGTAATCCTAACCCTAACCCCAGCTATAACCCTAACCCTAACCATAGCTGTCACCCTAACCCTAACCCTAGCAGTAACCCTAAACCTAACCATAGCTGTAACCCTAACCTTAACCCTAGCTGTAACCGTAACCCTAACCATAGCTGTCACCCTAACCCTAACCATAGCTGTAACCCTAACCTTAACCCTAGCTGTAACCGTAACCCTAACCCTAGCTGTAACCCTAACCCTAACCCTAGCTGTAACCCTAACCTTAACTGTAACCCTAACCCTAACCCTAGCTGCAACCCTAACCCTAGCTGTAATCCTAACACTAACCCTAACTGTAACCCTAACCCTAAACCTAGCTATAACCCTAACCCTAACCCAAATCTAGCTGTAAACCTAACCCTAACCCTAGTTCTAACCCTAACTCTAGCTATAACCCTAACCCTAGCTGCAACCCTAACCCCAGCTATAACCCTAACCCTAACCATAGCTGTCACCCTAACCCTAACCCTAGCAGTAACCCTAACCCTAACCATAGCTGTAACCCTAACCTTAACCCTAGCTGTAACCGTAACCCTAACCCTAGCTGTAACCCTAACCCTAACCCTAGCTGTAACCTTAACCTTAACACTAGCTGTAACCGTAACCCTAACCCTAGCTGTAACCCTAACCCTAACCCTAACTGTAACCCTAACCCTAACCGTAGCAGTAACCCTAACCCTAACCCTAGCTCTAACCCTAACCCTAACCCTAGCTGTAACCCTAACCCTAATCCAAATCTAGCTGTAAACCAAACCCTAACCCTAGCTCTAACCCTAACTCTAGCTATAACCCTAACCCTAGCTGCAACCCTAACCCCAGCTATAACCCTAACCTTAACCATAGCTATCACCCTAACCCTAACCCTAGCAGTAACCCTAACCCTAACCATAGCTGTAACCCTAACCTTAACCCTAGCTGTAACCGTAACCCTAACCCTAGCTGTAACCCTAACCCTAACCCTAGCTGTAACCTTAACCTTAACACTAGCTGTAACCGTAACCCTAACCCTAGCTGTAACCCTAACCCTAACCCTAACTGTAACCCGAACCCTAACCGTAGCAGAAACCCTAACCCTAACCCTAGCTGTAACTGTAACCCTAACCCTAGCTGTAACCCTAACCCTAACCCTAGCTGTAACCCTAACCTTAACACTAGCTGTAAGCGTAACCCTAACCCTAGCTGTAACCCTAACCCTAACCCTAACTGTAACCCTAACCCTAACCCTAGCAGTAACCCTAACACTAACCCTAGCTCTAACCCTAACCCTAGCTGCAACCCTAACCCTAGCTGTAATCCTAACCCTAACCCTAGCTGTAACCCTAACCCTAGCTGCAACCCTAACCCTAGCTGTAATCCTAACCTTAGCTATAACCCTAACCCTAGCTGCAACCCTAACCCCAGCTATAACGCTAACCCTAACCATAGCTGTCACCCTAACCCTAACCCTAGCAGTAACCCTAACCCTAACCATAGCTGTAACCCTAACCTTAACCCTAGCTGTAACCGTAACCCTAACCCTAGCTGTAACCCTAACCCTAACCCTAGCTGTAACCCTAACCTTAACACTAGCTGTAACCGTAACCCTAACCCTAGCTGTACCCCTAACCCTAACCGTAACTGTAACCCTAACCCTAACTGTAACCCTAACCCTAGCAGTAACCCTAACCCTAATCCTAGCTGTAACCCTAACCCTAACCCTAGCTGCAACCTTAACCCTAGCTGTAACCGTAACCCTAACCCTAGCTGTAACCCTAACCCTAACCCTAGCTGTAACCCTAGCCTTAATACTAGCTGTAACTGTAACCCTAACCCTAGCTGTAACCCTAACCCTAACCCTAACTGTAACCCTAACCCTAACCCTAGCAGTAACCCTAACATTAACCCTAGCTGTCACCCTAACCCTAACCCTAGCAGTAACCCTAACCCTAACCATAGCTGTAACCCTAACCTTAACCCTAGCTGTAACCGTAACCCTAACCATAGCTGTCACCCTAACCCTAACCATAGCTGTAACCCTAACCTTAACCCTAGCTGTAACCATAACCCTAACCCTAGCTGTAACCCTAACACTAACCCTAGCTGTAACCCTAACCTTAACACTAGCTGTAACCGTAACCCTAACCCTAGCTGTACCCCTAACCCTAACCCTAACTGTAACCCTAACCCTAGCAGTAACCCTAACCCTAGCTGTAACCCTAACCCTAACCCTAGCTGCAACCCTAACCCTAACCCCTAACCCTAACCCTAACTGTAAACCTAACCCTAACTGTAACCCTAACCCTAGCAGTAACCCTAACCCTAACCCTAGCTGTAACCCTAACCCTAACCCTAGCTGCAACCTTAACCCTAGCTGTAACCGTAACCCTAACCCTAGCTGTAACCCTAACCCTAACCCTAGCTGTAACCCTAACCATAACACTAGCTGTAACCGTAACCCTAACCCTAGCTGTAACCCTAACCCTAACCCTAACTGTAACCCTAACCCTAACCCTAGCAGTAACCCTAACATTAACCCAAGCTCTAACCCTAACCCTAGCTGCAACCCTAACCCTAGCTGTAATCCTAACCCTAACCCCAGCTATAACCCTAACCCTAACCATAGCTGTCACCCTAACCCTAACCCTAGCAGTAACCCTAACCCTAACCATAGCTGTAACCCTAACCTTAACCCTAGCTGTAACCGTAACCCTAACCATAGCTGTCACCCTAACCCTAACCATAGCTGTAACCCTAACCTTAACCCTAGCTGTAACCATAACCCTAACCCTAGCTGTAACCCTAACCCTAACCCTAGCTGTAACCCTAACCTTAACACTAGCTGTAACCGTAACCCTAACCTTAGCTGTACCCCTAACCCTAACCCTAACTGTAACCCTAACCCTAGCAGTAACCCTAACCCTAACTGTAACCCTAACCCTAGCTGTAACCCTAACCCTAACCCTAGCTGCAACCCTAACCCTAGCTGGAATCCTAACACTAACCCTAACTGTAACCCTAACCCTAGCTATAACCCTAACCCTAACCCAAATCTAGCTGTAAACCTAACCCTAACCCTAGTTCTAACCCTAACTCTAGCTATAACCCTAACCCTAGCTGCAACCCTAACCCCAGCTATAACCCTAACCCTAACCATAGCTGTCACCCTAAACCTAACCCTAGCAGTAACCCTAACCCTAACCATAGCTGTAACCCTAACCTTAACCCTAGCTGTAACCGTAACCCTAACCATAGCTGTCACCCTAACCCTAACCATAGCTGTAAGCCTAACCTGAACCCTAGCTGTAACCGTAACCCTAACCCTAGCTGTAACCCTAACCCTAACCCTAGCTGTAACCCTAACCTTAACACTAGCTGTAACCGTAACCCTAACCCTAGCTGTACCCCTAACCCTAACCCTAACTGTAACCCTAACCCTAGCAGTAACCCTAACCCTAACTGTAACCCTAACCCTAGCTGTAACCCTAACCCTAACCCTAGCTGCAACCCTAACCCTAGCTGTAATCCTAACACTAACCCTAACTGTAACCCTAACCCTAACCCTAGCTATAACCCTAACCCAAATCTAGCTGTAAACCTAACCCTAACCCTAGTTCTAACCCTAACTCTAGCTATAACCCTAACCCTAGCTGCAACCCTAACCCCAGCTATAACCCTAACCCTAACCATAGCTGTCACCCTAACCCTAACCCTAGCAGTAACCCTAACCCTAACCATAGCTGTAACCCTAACCTTAACCCTAGCTGTAACCGTAACCCTAACCCTAGCTGTAACCCTAACGTTAACACTAGCTGTAACTGTAACCCTAACCCTAGCTGTAACCGTAACCCTAACTGTAACCCTAACCCTAACCCTAGCAGTAACCCTAACCCTAACCCTAGCTCTAACCCTAACCCTAACCCTAGCTGCAACCCTAACCCTAGCTGTAATCCTAACCCTAATTCAAATCTAGCTGTAAACCTAACCCTAACCCTAGCTCTAACCCTAACTCTAGCTATAACCCTAACCCTAGCTGCAACCCTAACCCCAGCTATAACCCTAACCCTAACCATAGCTGTCACCCTAACCCTAACCCTAGCAGTAACCCTAAGCCTAACCATAGCTGTAACCCTAACCTTAACCCTAGCTGTAACTGTAACCCTAACCCTAGCTGTAACCCTAACCCTAACCCTAGCTGTAACCCTAACCTTAACACTAGCTGTAACCGTAACCCTAACCCTAGCTGTACCCCTAACCCTAACCCTAACTGTAAACCTAACCCTAGCAGTAACCATAACCCTAACTGTAACCCTAACCCTAGCAGTAACCCTAACCCTAGCTGTAACCCTAACCCTAACCCTAGCTGCAACCCTAACCCTAGCTGTAATCCTAACCCTAACCCTAACTGTAACCCTAACCCTAACCCTAGCTATAAGCCTAACCCTAACCCAAATCTAGCTGTAAACCTAACCCTAACCCTAGTTCTAACCCTAACTCTAGCTATAACCCTAACCCTAGCTGCAACCCTAACCCCAGCTATAACCCTAACCCTAACCATAGCTGTCACCCTAACCCTAACCCTAGCAGTAACCCTAACCCTAACCATAGCTGTAACCCTAACCTTAACCCTAGCTGTAACCGTAACCCTAACCCTATCTGTAACCCTAACCCTAACCCTAGCTGTAACCCTAACCTTAACACTAGCTGTAACCGTAACCCTAACCCTAGCTGTAACCCTAACCCTAACCCTAACTGTAACCCTAACCCTAGCAGTAACCCTAACCCTAACCCTAGCTCTAACCCTAACCCTAGCTGCAACCCTAACCCTAGCTGTAATCCTAACCCTAACCCTAGCTGTAACCCTAACCCTAATCCAAATCTAGCTGTAAACCTAACCCTAACCCTAGCTCTAACCCTAACTCTAGCTATAACCCTAACCCTAGCTGCAACCCTAACCCCAGCTATAACCCTAACCCTAACCATAGCTGTCACCCTAACCCTAGCAGTAAAACTAACCCTAACCATAGCTGTAACCCTAACCTTAACCCTAGCTGTAACCGTAACCCTAACCCTAGCTGTAACCCTAACCCTAACCCTAGCTGTAACCCTAACCTTAACACTAGCTGTAACCATAACCCTAACCCTAGCTGTACCCCTAACCCTAACCCTAACTGTAACCCTAACCCTAACTGTAACCCTAACCCTAGCAGTAACCCTAACCCTAACCCTAGCTGTAACCCTAACCTTAACACTAGCTGTAACCATAACCCTAACCCTAGCTGTAACCCTAACCCTAACCCTAACTGTAACCCTAACCCTAACCCTAGCAGTAACCCTAACCTTAACACTAGCTGTAACCATAACCCTAACCCTAGCTGTAACCCTAACCCTAACCCTAACTGTAACCCTAACCCTAACCCTAGCAGTAACCCTAACATTAACCCTAGCTCTAACCCTAAACCTAGCTGCAACCCTAACCCTAGCTGTAATCCTAACCCTAACCCCAGCTATAACCCTAACCCTAACCATAGCTGTCACCCTAACCCTAACCCTAGCAGTAACCCTAACCCTAACCATAGCTGTAACCCTAACCTTAACCCTAGCTGTAACCGTAACCCTAACCATAGCTGTCACCCTAACCCTAACCATAGCTGTAACCCTAACCTTAACCCTAGCTGTAACCATAACCCTAACCCTAGCTGTAACCCTAACCCTAACCCTAGCTGTAACCCTAACCTTAACACTAACTGTAACTGTAACCCTAACCCTAGCTGTACCCCTAACCATAACCCTAACTGTAACCCTAACCCTAGCAGTAACCCTAACCCTAACTGTAACCCTAACCCTAGCAGTAACCCTAACCCTAGCTGTAACCCTAACCCTAACCCTAGCTGCAACCCTAACCCTAACCCCTAACCCTAACCCTAACTGTAACCCTAACCCTAACTGTAACCCTAACCCTAGCAGTAACCCTAACGCTAACCCTAGCTGAAACCCTAACCCTAACCCTAGCTGCAACCTTAACCCTAGCTGTAACCGTAACCCTAACCCTAGCTGTAACACTAACCCTAACCCTAGCTGTAACCCTAACCTTAACACTAGCTGTAACCGTAACCCTAACCCTAGCTGTAACCCTAACCCTAACCCTAACTGTAACCCTAACCCTAACCCTAGCAGTAACCCTAACATTAACCCAAGCTCTAACCCTAACCCTAGCTGCAACCCTAACCCTAGCTGTAATCCTAACCCTAACCCCAGCTATAACCCTAACCCTAACCATAGCTGTCACCCTAACCCTAACCCTAGCAGTAACCCTAACCCTAACCATAGCTGTAACCCTAACCTTAACCCTAGCTGTAACCGTAACCCTAACCATAGCTGTCACCCTAACCCTAACCATAGCTGTAACCCTAACCTTAACCCTAGCTGTAACCGTAACCCTAACCCTAGCTGTAACCCTAACCCTAACCCTAGCTGTAACCCTAACCTTAACTGTAACCCTAACCCTAACCCTAGCTGCAACCTTAACCCTAGCTGTAATCCTAACACTAACCCTAACTGTAACCCTAACCCTAAACCTAGCTATAACCCTAACCCTAACCCAAATCTAGCTGTAAACCTAACCCTAACCCTAGTTCTAACCCTAACTCTAGCTATAACCCTAACCCTAGCTGCAACCCTGACCCCAGCTATAACCCTAACCCTAACCATAGCTGTCACCCTAACCCTAACCCTAGCAGTAACCCTAACCCTAACCATAGCTGTAACCCTAACCTTAACCCTAGCTGTAACCGTAACCCTAACCCTAGCTGTAACCCTAACCCTAACCCTAGCTGTAACCTTAACCTTTACACTAGCTGTAACCGTAACCCTAACCCTAGCTGTAACCCTAACCCTAACCCTAACTGTAACCCTAACCCTAACCGTAGCAGTAACCCTAACCCTAACCCTAGCTCTAACCCTAACCCTAACCCTAGCTGTAACCCTAACCCTAATCCAAATCTAGCTGTAAACCAAACCCTAACCCTAGCTCTAACCCTAACTCTAGCTATAACCCTAACCCTAGCTGCAACCCTAACCCCAGCTATAACCCTAACCTTAACCATAGCTATCACCCTAACCCTAACCCTAGCAGTAACCCTAACCCTAACCATAGCTGTAACCCTAACCTTAACCCTAGCTGTAACCGTAACCCTAACCCTAGCTGTAACCCTAACCCTAACCCTAGCTGTAACCTTAACCTTAACACTAGCTGTAACCGTAACCCTAACCCTAGCTGTAACCCTAACCCTAACCCTAACTGTAACCCGAACCCTAACCGTAGCAGTAACCCTAACCCTAACCCTAGCTGTAACTGTAACCCTAACCCTAGCTGTAACCCTAACCCTAACCCTAGCTGCAACCCTAACCCTAGCTGTAATCCTAACACTAACCCTAACTGTAACCCTAACCCTAACCCTAGCTATAACCCTAACCCAAATCTAGCTGTAAACCTAACCCTAACCCTAGTTCTAACCCTAACTCTAGCTATAACCCTAACCCTAGCTGCAACCCTAACCCCAGCTATAACCCTAACCCTAACCATAGCTGTCACCCTAACCCTAACCCTAGCAGTAACCCTAACCCTAAACATAGCTGTAACCCTAACCTTAACCCTAGCTGAAACCGTAACCCTAACCCTAGCTGTAACCCTAACCCTAACCCTAGCTGTAACCTTAACCTTAACACTAGCTGTAACCGTAACCCTAACCCTAGCTGTAACCCTAACCCTAACCCTAACTGTAACCCTAACCCTAACCGTAGCAGTAACCCTAACCCTAACCCTAGCTCTAACCCTAACCCTAACCCTAGCTGTAACCCTAACCCTAATCCAAATCTAGCTGTAAACCAAACCCTAACCCTAGCTCTAACCCTAACTCTAGCTATAACCCTAACCCTAGCTGCAACCCTAACCCCAGCTATAACCCTAACCTTAACCATAGCTGTCACCCTAACCCTAACCCTAGCAGTAACCCTAACCCTAACCATAGCTGTAACCCTAACCTAAACCCTAGCTGTAACCGTAACCCTAACCCTAGCTGTAACCCTAACCCTAACCCTAGCTGTAACCTTAACCTTAACACTAGCTGTAACCGTAACCCTAACCCTAGCTGTAACCCTAACCATAACCCTAACTGTAACCCGAACCCTAACCGTAGCAGTAACCCTAACCCTAACCCTAGCTGTAACTGTAACCCTAACCCTAGCTGTAACCCTAACCCTAACCCTAGCTGTAACCCTAACCTTAACACTAGCTGTAACCATAACCCTAACCCTAGCTGTAACCCTAACCCTAACCCTAACTGTAACCCTAACCCTAACCCTAGCAGTAACCCTAACACTAACCCTAGCTCTAACCCTAACCCTAGCTGCAACCCTAACCCTAGCTGTAATCCTAACCCTAACCCTAGCTGTAACCCTAACCCTAGCTGCAACCCTAACCCTAGCTGTAATCCTAACCCTTGCTATAACCCTAACCCTAGCTGCAACCCTAACCCCAGCTATAACCCTAACCCTAACCATAGCTGTCACCCTAACCCTAACCCTAGCAGTAACCCTAACCCTAACCATAGCTGTAACCCTAACCTTAACCCTAGCTGTAACCGTAACCCTAACCCTAGCTGTAACCCTAACCCTAACCCTAGCTGTATCCCTAACCTTAACACTAGCTGTAACCGTAACCCTAACCCTAGCTGTACCCCTAACCCTAACCGTAACTGTAACCCTAACCCTAACTGTAACCCTAACCCTAGCAGTAACCCTAACCCTAACCCTAGCTGTAACCCTAACCCTAACCCTAGCTGCAACCTTAACCCTAGCTGTAACCGTAACCCTAACCCTAGCTGTAACCCTAACCCTAACCCTAGCTGTAACCCTAACCTTAATACTAGCTGTAACTGTAACCCTAACCCTAGCTGTAACCCTAACCCTAACCCTAACTGTAACCCTAACCCTAACCCTAGCAGTAACCCTAACATTAACCCTAGCTCTAACCCTAACCCTAGCTGCAACCCTAACCCTAGCTGTAATCCTAACCGTAACCCCAGCTATAACCCTAACCCTAACCATAGCTGTCACCCTAACCCTAACCCTAGCAGTAACCCTAACCCTAACCATAGCTGTAACCCTAACCTTAACCCTAGCTGTAACCGTAACCCTAACCATAGCTGTCACCCTAACCCTAACCATAGCTGTAACCCTAACCTTAACCCTAGCTGTAACCATAACCCTAACCCTAGCTGTAACCCTAACCCTAACCCTAGCTGTAACCCTAACCTTAACACTAGCTGTAACCGTAACCCTAACCCTAGCTGTACCCCTAACCCTAACCCTAACTGTAACCCTAACCCTAGCAATAACCCTAACCCTAGCTGTAACCCTAACCCAAACCCTAGCTGCAACCCTAACCCTAACCCCTAACCCTAACCCTAACTGTAACCCTAACCCTAACTGTAACCCTAACCCTAGCAGTAACCCTAACCCTAACCCTAGCTGTAACCCTAACCCTAACCCTAGCTGCAACCTTAACTCTAGCTGTAACCATAACCCTAACCCTAGCTGTAACCCTAACCCTAACCCTAGCTGCAACCCTAACCCTAGCTGTAATCCTAACCCTAACCTTAGCTGTACCCCTAACCCTAACCCTAACTGTAACCCTAACCCTAGCAGTAACCCTAACCCTAACTGTAACCCTAACCCTAGCTGTAACCCTAACCCTAACCCTAGCTGCAACCCTAACCCTAGCTGTAATCCTAACACTAACCCTAACTGTAACCCTAACCCTAACCCTAGCTATAACCCTAACCCTAACCCAAATCTAGCTGTAAACCTAACCCTAACCCTAGTTCTAACCCTAACTCTAGCTATAACCCTAACCCTAGCTGCAACCCTAACCCCAGCTATAACCCTAACTCTAACCATAGCTGTCACCCTAACCCTAACCCTAGCAGTAACCCTAACCCTAACCATAGCTGTAACCCTAACCTTAACCCTAGCTGTAACCGTAACCCTAACCCTAGCTGTAACCCTAACCCTAACCCTAGCTGTAACCTTAACCTTAACACTAGCTGTAACCGTAACCCTAACCCTAGCTGTAACCCTAACCCTAACCCTAACTGTAACCCTAACCCTAACCGTAGCAGTAACCCTAACCCTAACCCTAGCTCTAACCCTAACCCTAACCCAAATCCAAATCTAGCTGTAAACCAAACCCTAACCCTAGCTCTAACCCTAACTCTAGCTATAACCCTAACCCTAGCAGCAACCCTAACCCCAGCTATAACCCTAACCTTAACCATAGCTGTCACCCTAACCCTAACCCTAGCAGTAACCCTAACCCTAACCATAGCTGTAACCCTAACCTTAACCCTAGCTGTAACCATAACCCTAACCCTAGCAGTAACCCTAACCCTAACCCTAGCTGTAACCTTAACCTTAACACTAGCTGTAACCGTAACCCTAACCCTAGCTGTAACCCTAACCATAACCCTAACTGTAACCCGAACCCTAACCGTAGCAGTAACCCTAACCCTAACCCTAGCTGTAACTGTAACCCTAACCCTAGCTGTAACCCTAACCCTAACCCTAGCTGTAACCTTAACCTTAACACTAGCTGTAACTGTAACCCTAACCCTAGCTGTAACCCTAACCCTAACCCTAACTGTAACCCTAACCCTAACCGTAGCAGTAACCCTAACCCTAACCCTAGCTCTAACCCTAACCCTAACCCTAGCTGTAACCCTAACCCTAATCCAAATCTAGCTGTAAACCAAACCCTAACCCTAGCTCTAAACCTAACTCTAGCTATAACCCTAACCCTAGCTGCAACCCTAACCCCAGCTATAACCCTAACCCTAACCATAGCTGTCACCCTAACCCTAACCCTAGCAGTAACCCTAACCCTAACCATAGCTGTAATCCTAACCTTAACCCTAGCTGTAACCGTAACCCTAACCCTAGCTGTAACCCTAACCCTAACCCTAGCTGTAACCTTAACCTTAACACTAGCTGTAACCGTAACCCTAACCCTAGCTGTAACCCTAACCCTAACCCTAACTGTAACCCAAACCCTAACCGTAGCAGTAACCCTAACCCTAACCCTAGCTGTAACTGTAACCCTAACCCTAGCTGTAACCCTAACCCTAACCCTAGCTGTAACCCTAACCTTAACACTAGCTGTAACCGTAACCCTAACCCTAGCTGTAACCCTAACCCTAACCCTAACTGTAACCCTAGCAGTAACCCTAACACTAACCCTAGCTCTAACCCTAACCCTAGCTGTAACCCTAACCCTAGCTGTAACCCTAACCCTAACCCTAGCTGTAACCCTAACCCTAACCCTAGCAGTAACCCTAACCCTAACCCTAGCTCTAACCCTAACCCTAACCCTAGCTGTAACCCTAACCCTAATTTAGCTGTAAACCTAACCCTAACCCTAGCTGTAACCCTAACTCTAGCTATAACCCTAACCCTAGCTGCAACCCTAACCCCAGCTATAACCCTAACCCTAACCATAGCTGTCACCCTAACCCTAACCCTAGCAGTAACCCTAACCCTAACCATAGCTGTAACCCTAACCTTAACCCTAGCTGTAACCGTAACCCTAACCCTAGCTGTAACCCTAACCCTAACCCTAGCTGTAACCCTAACCCTAACCCTAGCTGCAACCTTAAACCTAGCTGTAACTGTAACCCTAACCCTAGCTGTAACTGTAACCCTAACCCTAGCTGTAACCCTAACTCTAACTGTAACCCTAACCCTAACCCTAGCAGTAACCCTAACCCTAACCCTAGCTCTAACCCTAACCCTAACCCTAGCTGCAACCCTAACCCTAGCTGAAATCCTAACCCTAACCCTAGCAGTAACCCTAACCCTAACCATAGCTGTAACCCTAACCTTAACCCTAGCTGTAAACGTAACCCTAACCCTAGCTGTAACCCTAACCCTAGCTGTAACCCTAACCTTAACACTAGCTGTAACTGTAACCCTAACCCTAGCTGTAACCCTAACCCTAACCCTAACTGTAACCATAACCCTAACCCTAGCAGTAACCCTAACCCTAACCCTAGCTCTAACCCTAACCCTAGCTGCAACCCTAACCCTAGCTGTAATCCTAACCCTAACCCTAGCTGTAACCCTAACCCTAATCCAAATCTAGCTGTAAACCTAACCCTAACCCTAGCTCTAACCCTAACTCTAGCTATAACCCTAACCCTAGCTGCAACCCTAACCCCAGCTATAACCCTAACCCTAACCATAGCTGTCACCCTAACCCTAGCAGCAAAACTAACCCTAACCATAACTGTAACCCTAACCTTAACCCTAGCTAAAACCGTAACCCTAACCCTAGCTGTAACCCTAACCCTAACCCTAGCTGTAACCCTAACCTTAACACTAGCTGTAACCGTAACCCTAACCCTAGCTGTTCCCCTAACCCTAACCCTAACTGTAACCCTAACCCTAACTGTAACCCTAACCCTAGCAGTAACCCTAACCCTAACCCAAGCTGTAACCCTAACCCTAACCCTAGCTGCAACCTTAACCCTAGCTGTAACCGTAACCCTAACCCTAGCTGTAACCCTAACCCTAACCCTAGCTGTAACCCTAACCTTAACACTAGCTGTAACCGTAACCCTAACCCTAGCTGTAACCCTAACCCTAACCCTAACTGTAACCCTAACCCTAACCCTAGCAGTAACCCTAATATTAACCCTAGCTCTAACCCTAACCCTAGCTGCAACCCTAACCCTAGCTGTAATCCTAACCCTAACCCCAGCTATAACCCTAACCCTAACCATAGCTGTCACCCTAACCCTAACCCTAGCAGTAACCCTAACCCTAACCATAGCTGTAACCCTAACCTTAACCCTAGCTGTAACCGTAACCCTAACCATAGCTGTCACCCTAACCCTAACCATAGCTGTAACCCTAACCTTAACCCTAGCTGTAACCATAACCCTAACCCTAGCTGTAACCCTAACCCTAACCCTAGCTGTAACCCTAACCTTAACACTAGCTGTAACCGTAACCCTAACCCTAGCTGTACCCCTAACCATAACCCTAACTGTAACCCTAACCCTAGCAGTAACCCTAACCCTAACTGTAACCCTAACCCTAGCAGTAACCCTAACCCTAACCCTAGCTGCAACCCTAACCCTAACCCCTAACCCTAACCCTAACTGTAACCCTAACCCTAACTGTAACCCTAACCCTAGCAGTAACCCTAACCCTAACCCTAGCTGTAACCCTAACCCTAACCCTAGCTGCAACCTTAACTCTAGCTGTAACCGTAACCCTAACCCTAACTGTAACCCTAACCCTAACCCTAGCAGTAACCCTAACATTAACCCTAGCTCTAACCCTAACCCTAGCTGCAACCCTAACCCTAGCTGTAATCCTAACCCTAACCCCAGCTATAACCCTAACCCTAACCATAGCTGTCACCCTAACCCTAACCCTAGCAGTAACCCTAACCCTAACCATAGCTGTAACCCTAACCTTAACCCTAGCTGTAACCGTAACCCTAACCATAGCTGTCACCCTAACCCTAACCATAGCTGTAACCCGAACCTTAACCCTAGCTGAAACCGTAACCCTAACCCTAGCTGTAACCCTAACCCTAACCCTAGCTGTAACCCTAACCTTAACACTAGCTGTAACCGTAACCCTAACCCTAGCTGTACCCCTAACCCTAACCCTAACTGTAACCCTAACCCTAGCAGTAACCCTAACCCTAACTGTAACCCTAACCCTAGCAGTAACCCTAACCCAAGCTGTAACCCTAACCCTAACCCTAGCTGCAACCCTAACCCTAGCTGTAATCCTAACACTAACCCTAACTGTAACCCTAACCCTAACCCTAGCTATAACCCTAACCCTAACCCAAATCTAGCTGTAAACTTAACCCTAACCCTAGTTCTAACCCTAACTCTAGCTATAACCCTAACCCTAGCAGCAACCCTAACCCCAGCTATAACCCTAACCTTAACCATAGCTGTCACCCTAACCCTAACCCTAGCAGTAACCCTAACCCTAACCATAGCTGTAACCCTAACCTTAACCCTAGCTGTAACCATAACCCTAACCCTAGCAGTAACCCTAACCCTAACCCTAGCTGTAACCTTAACCTTAACACTAGCTGTAACCGTAACCCTAACCCTAGCTGTAACCCTAACCATAACCCTAACTGTAACCCGAACCCTAACCGTAGCAGTAACCCTAACCCTAACCCTAGCTGTAACTGTAACCCTAACCCTAGCTGTAACCCTAACCCTAACCCTAGCTGTAACCTTAACCTTAACACTAGCTGTAACTGTAACCCTAACCCTAGCTGTAACCCTAACCCTAACCCTAACTGTAACCCTAACCCTAACCGTAGCAGTAACCCTAACCCTAACCCTAGCTCTAACCCTAACCCTAACCCTAGCTGTAACCCTAACCCTAATCCAAATCTAGCTGTAAACCAAACCCTAACCCTAGCTCTAAACCTAACTCTAGCTATAACCCTAACCCTAGCTGCAACCCTAACCCCAGCTATAACCCTAACCCTAACCATAGCTGTCACCCTAACCCTAACCCTAGCAGTAACCCTAACCCTAACCATAGCTGTAATCCTAACCTTAACCCTAGCTGTAACCGTAACCCTAACCCTAGCTGTAACCCTAACCCTAACCCTAGCTGTAACCTTAACCTTAACACTAGCTGTAACCGTAACCCTAACCCTAGCTGTAACCCTAACCCTAACCCTAACTGTAACCCAAACCCTAACCGTAGCAGTAACCCTAACCCTAACCCTAGCTGTAACTGTAACCCTAACCCTAGCTGTAACCCTAACCCTAACCCTAGCTGTAACCCTAACCTTAACACTAGCTGTAACCGTAACCCTAACCCTAGCTGTAACCCTAACCCTAACCCTAACTGTAACCCTAGCAGTAACCCTAACACTAACCCTAGCTCTAACCCTAACCCTAGCTGTAACCCTAACCCTAGCTGTAACCCTAACCCTAACCCTAGCTGTAACCCTAACCCTAACCCTAGCAGTAACCCTAACCCTAACCCTAGCTCTAACCCTAACCCTAACCCTAGCTGTAACCCTAACCCTAATTTAGCTGTAAACCTAACCCTAACCCTAGCTGTAACCCTAACTCTAGCTATAACCCTAACCCTAGCTGCAACCCTAACCCCAGCTATAACCCTAACCCTAACCATAGCTGTCACCCTAACCCTAACCCTAGCAGTAACCCTAACCCTAACCATAGCTGTAACCCTAACCTTAACCCTAGCTGTAACCGTAACCCTAACCCTAGCTGTAACCCTAACCCTAACCCTAGCTGTAACCCTAACCCTAACCCTAGCTGCAACCTTAAACCTAGCTGTAACTGTAACCCTAACCCTAGCTGTAACTGTAACCCTAACCCTAGCTGTAACCCTAACTCTAACTGTAACCCTAACCCTAACCCTAGCAGTAACCCTAACCCTAACCCTAGCTCTAACCCTAACCCTAACCCTAGCTGCAACCCTAACCCTAGCTGAAATCCTAACCCTAACCCTAGCAGTAACCCTAACCCTAACCATAGCTGTAACCCTAACCTTAACCCTAGCTGTAAACGTAACCCTAACCCTAGCTGTAACCCTAACCCTAGCTGTAACCCTAACCTTAACACTAGCTGTAACTGTAACCCTAACCCTAGCTGTAACCCTAACCCTAACCCTAACTGTAACCATAACCCTAACCCTAGCAGTAACCCTAACCCTAACCCTAGCTCTAACCCTAACCCTAGCTGCAACCCTAACCCTAGCTGTAATCCTAACCCTAACCCTAGCTGTAACCCTAACCCTAATCCAAATCTAGCTGTAAACCTAACCCTAACCCTAGCTCTAACCCTAACTCTAGCTATAACCCTAACCCTAGCTGCAACCCTAACCCCAGCTATAACCCTAACCCTAACCATAGCTGTCACCCTAACCCTAGCAGCAAAACTAACCCTAACCATAACTGTAACCCTAACCTTAACCCTAGCTAAAACCGTAACCCTAACCCTAGCTGTAACCCTAACCCTAACCCTAGCTGTAACCCTAACCTTAACACTAGCTGTAACCGTAACCCTAACCCTAGCTGTTCCCCTAACCCTAACCCTAACTGTAACCCTAACCCTAACTGTAACCCTAACCCTAGCAGTAACCCTAACCCTAACCCAAGCTGTAACCCTAACCCTAACCCTAGCTGCAACCTTAACCCTAGCTGTAACCGTAACCCTAACCCTAGCTGTAACCCTAACCCTAACCCTAGCTGTAACCCTAACCTTAACACTAGCTGTAACCGTAACCCTAACCCTAGCTGTAACCCTAACCCTAACCCTAACTGTAACCCTAACCCTAACCCTAGCAGTAACCCTAATATTAACCCTAGCTCTAACCCTAACCCTAGCTGCAACCCTAACCCTAGCTGTAATCCTAACCCTAACCCCAGCTATAACCCTAACCCTAACCATAGCTGTCACCCTAACCCTAACCCTAGCAGTAACCCTAACCCTAACCATAGCTGTAACCCTAACCTTAACCCTAGCTGTAACCGTAACCCTAACCATAGCTGTCACCCTAACCCTAACCATAGCTGTAACCCTAACCTTAACCCTAGCTGTAACCATAACCCTAACCCTAGCTGTAACCCTAACCCTAACCCTAGCTGTAACCCTAACCTTAACACTAGCTGTAACCGTAACCCTAACCCTAGCTGTACCCCTAACCATAACCCTAACTGTAACCCTAACCCTAGCAGTAACCCTAACCCTAACTGTAACCCTAACCCTAGCAGTAACCCTAACCCTAACCCTAGCTGCAACCCTAACCCTAACCCCTAACCCTAACCCTAACTGTAACCCTAACCCTAACTGTAACCCTAACCCTAGCAGTAACCCTAACCCTAACCCTAGCTGTAACCCTAACCCTAACCCTAGCTGCAACCTTAACCCTAGCTGTAACCGTAACCCTAACCCTAGCTGTAACCCTAACCCTAACCCTAGCTGTAACCCTAACCTTAATACTAGCTGTAACCATAACCCTAACCCTAGCTGTAACCCTAACCGTAACTGTAACCCTAACCCTAACGCTAGCAGTAACCCTAACATTAACCCTAGCTCTAACCCTAACCCTAGCTGCAACCCTAACCCTAGCTGTAATCCTAACCCTAACCCCAGCTATAACCCTAACCCTAACCATAGCTGTCACCCTAACCCTAACCCTAGCAGTAACCCTAACCCTAACCATAGCTGTAACCCTAACCATAACCCTAGCTGTAACCGTAACCCTAACCATAGCTGTCACCCTAACCTTAACCATAGCTGTAACCCTAACCTTAACCCTAGCTGTAACCATAACCCTAACCCTAGCTGTAACCCTAACCCTAACCCTAGCTGTAACCCTAACCTTAACACTAGCTGTAACCGTAACCCTAACCCTAGCTGTACCCCTAACCCTAACCCTAACTGTAACTCTAACCCTAGCAGTAACCCTAACCCTAACTGTAACCCTAACCCTAGCAGTAACCCTAACCCTAGCTGTAACCCTAACCCTAACCCTAGCTGCAACCCTAACCCAAACCCCTAACCCTAACCCTAACTGTAACCCTAACCCTAGCAGTAACCCTAACCCTAACCCTAGCTGTAACCCTAACCCTAACCCTAGTTGCAACCTTAACCCTAGCTGTAACCGTAACCCTAACCCTAGCTGTAACCCTAACCTTAACACTAGCTGTAACCGTAACCCTACCCCTAGCTGTACCCCTAACCCTAACCCTAACTGTAACCCTAACCCTAGCAGTAACCCTAACCCTAACTGTAACCCTAACCATAGCAGTAACCCTAACCCTAACCATAGCTGTAACCCTAACCCTAGCAGTAACCCTAACCCTAGCTGTAACCCTAACCCTAACCCTAGCTGCAACCCTAACCCTAACCCCTAACCCTAACCCTAACTGTAACCCTAACCCTAACTGTAACCCTAACCCTAGCTGTAACCCTAACCCTAACCCTAGCTGTAACCCTAACCTTAACACTAGCTGTAACTGTAACCCCAACCCTAGCTGTACCCTTAACCCTAACCCTAACTGTAACCCTAACCCTAGCAGTAACCCTGAACCTAACTGTAACCCTAACCCTAGCAGTAACCCTAACCCTAGCTGTAACCCTAACCCTAACCTGAGCTGCAACCCTAACCCTAACCCCTAACCCTAACCCTAACTGTAACCCTAACCCTAACTGTAAGCCTAACCCTAGCTGTAACCCTAACCCTAACCATAGCTGCAACCTTAACCCTAGCTGTAACCGTAACCCTAACCCTAGCTGTAACCCTAACCCTAACCCTAGCTGTAACCCAAACCTTAACACTAGCTGTAACCGTAACCCTAACCCTAGCTGTAACCCTAACCCTAACCCTAGCAGTAACCCTAACATAAACCCTAGCTCTAACCCTAACCCTAGCTGCAACCCTAACCCTAGCTGTAATCCTAACCCTAACCCCAGCTGTAACCCTAACCCTAACCATAGCTGTCACCCTAACCCTAACCCTAGCAGTAACCCTAACCCTAACCATAGCTGTAACCCTAACCTTAACCCTAGCTGTAACCGTAACCCTAACCATAGCTGTAACCTTAACCTTAACACTAGCTGTAACCGTAACCCTAACCCTAGCTGTAACCCTAACCCTAACCCTAACTGTAACCCTAACCCTAACCCTAGCAGTAACCCTAACCCTAACCCTAGCTGTAACTGTAACCCAAACCCTAGCTGTAACCCTAACCCTAACCCTAGCTGTAACCCTAACCCTAACCCTAGCAGTAACCCTAACCCTAACCCTAGCTCTAACCCTAACCCTAACCCTAGCTGTAACCCTAACCCTAATCTAGCTGTAAACTTAACCCTAACCCTAACTCTAACCCTAACTCTAGCTATAACCCTAACCCTAGCTGCAACCCTAACCCCAGCTATAACCCTAACCCTAACCATAGCTGTCACCCTAACCCTAACCCTAGCAGTAACCCTAACCCTAACCATAGCTGTAACCCTAACCTTAACCCTAGCTGTAACCGTAACCCTAACCCTAGCTGTAACCCTAACCCTAACCCTAGCTGTAACCCTAACCCTAACCCTAGCTGCAACCTTAACCCTAGCTGTAACCGTAACCCTAACCCTAGCTGTAACTGTAACCCTAACCCTAGCTGTAACCCTAACCCTAACCCTAACTGTAACCCTAACCCTAACCCTAGCAGTAACCCTAACCCTAACCCTAGCTCTAACCCTAACCCTAACCCTAGCTGCAACCCTAACCCTAGCTGTAATCCTAACCCTAACCCTAGCAGTAACCCTAACCCTAACCATAGCTGTAACCCTAACCTTAACCCTAGCTGTAACCGTAACCCTAACCCTAGCTGTAACCCTAACCCAAACCCTAGCTGTAACCCTAACCTTAACACTAGCTGTAACCGTAACCCTAACCCTAGCTGTAACCCTAACCCTAACCCTAACTGTAACCCTAACCCTAACCCTAGCAATAACCCTAACCCTAACCCTAGCTCTAACCCTAACCCTAGCTGCAACCCTAACCCTAGCTGTAATCCTAACCCTAACCCTAGCTGTAACCCTAACCCTAATCCAAATCTAGCTGTAAACCTAACCCTAACCCTAGCAATAACCCTAACCCTAACCCTAGCTCTAACCCTAACCCTAGCTGCAACCCTAACCCTAGCTGTAATCCTAACCCTAACCCTAGCTGTAACCCTAACCCTAATCCAAATCTAGCTGTAAACCTAACCCTAACCCTAACTCTAAGCCTAACTCTAGCTATAACCCTAACCCTAGCTGCAACCCTAACACCAGCTATAACCCTAACCCTAACCATAGCTGTCACCCTAACTCTAACCCTAGCAGTAACCCTAACCATAACCATAGCTGTAACCCTAACCTTAACCCTAGCTGTAACCGTAACCCTAACCCTAGCTGTAACCCTAACCCTAACCCTAGCTGTAACCCTAACCTTAACACTAGCTGTAACCGTAACCCTAACCCTAGCTGTACCCCTAACCCTAACCCTAACTGTAACCCTAACCCTAACTGTAACCCTAACCCTAGCAGTAACCCTAACCCTAACCCTAACTGTAACCCTAACCCTAACCCTAGCAGTAACCCTAACCGTAGCTCTAACCCTAACCCTAGCTGTAATCCTAACCCTAACCCCAGCTATAACCCTAACCCTAAACATAGCTGTCACCCTAACCCTAACCCTAGCAGTAACCCTAACCCTAACCCTAGCTCTAACCCTAACCCTAACCCTAGCTGTAACCCTAACCCTAACCCTAACTGTAACCCTAACCCTAACCCTAGCAGTAACCCTAACATTAACCCTAGCAGTAACCCTAACATTAACCCTAGCTCTAACCCTAACCCTAGCTGCAACCCTAACCCTAGCTGTAATCCTAACCCTAACCACAGCTATAACCCTAACCCTAACCATAGCTGTCACCCTAACCCTAACCCTAGCAGTAACCCTAACCCTAACCATAGCTGTAACCCTAACCATAACCCTAGCTGTAACCGTAACGCTAACCATAGCTGTAACCCTAACCGTAACCCTAGCTATAACCACAACCCTAACCCTAGCTGAAACCCTAACCCTAACCCTAGCTGTAACCCTAACCTTAACACTAGCTGTAACCGTAACCCTAACCCTAGCTGTACCCCTAACCCTAACCCTAACTGTAACTCTAACCCTAGCAGTAACCCTAACCCTAACTGTAACCCTAACCCTAGCAGTAACCCTAACCCTAACCCTAGCTGCAACCCTAACCCAAACCCCTAACCCTAACCCTAACTGTAACCCTAACCCTAACTGTAACCCTAACCCTAGCAGTAACCCTAACCCTAACCCTAGCTGTAACCCTAACCCTAACCCTAGCTGCAACCTTAACCCTAGCTGTAACCGTAACCCTAACCCTAGCTGTAACCCTAACCTTAACACTAGCTGTAACCGTAACCCTAACCCTAGCTGTACCCCTAACCCTAACCCTAACTGTAACCCTAACCCTAGCAGTAACCCTAACCCTAACTGTAACCCTAACCCTAGCTGTAACCGTAACCCTAACCATAGCTGTCACCCTAACCCTAACCATAGCTGTAACCCTAACCTTAACCCTAGCTGTAACCATAACCCTAACCCTAGCTGTAACCCTAACCCTAACCCTAGCTGTAACCCTAACCTTAACACTAGCTGTAACCGTAACCCTAACCCTAGCTGTACCCCTAACCCTAACCCTAACTGTAACCCTAACCCTAGCAGTAACCCTAACCCTAACTGTAACCCTAACCCTAGCAGTAACCCTAACCCTAGCTGTAACCCTAACCCTAACCCTAGCTGCAACCCTAACCCTAACCCCTAACTGTAACCCTAACCCTAACTGTAACCCTAACCCTAGCAGTAACCCTAACCCTAACCCTAGCTGTAACCCTAACCCTAACCCTAGCTGTAACCCTAACCCTAACCCTAGCTGTAACCCTAACCTTAACACTAGCTGTAACCATAACCCTAACCCTAGCTGAAACCCTAACCCTAACCCTAACTGTAACCCTAACCCTAACCCTAGCAGTAACCCTAACATTAACCCTAGCTCTAACCCTAACCCTAGCTGCAACCCTAACCCTAGCTGTAATCCTAACCCTAACCCCAGCTATAACCCTAACCCTAACCATAGCTGTCACCCTAACCCTAACCCTAGCAGTAACCCTAACCCTAACCATAGCTGTAACCCTAACCTTAACCCTAGCTGTAACCGTAACCCTAACCATAGCTGTCACCCTAACCCTAACCATAGCTGTAACCCTAACCTTAACACTAGCTGTAACCGTAACCCTAACCCTAGCTGTAACCCTAACCCTAACCCTAGCTGTAACCCTAACCTTAACACTAGCTGTAACCGTAACCCTAACCCTAGCTGTACCCCTAACCCTAACCCTAACTGTAACCCTAACCCTAGCAGTAACCCTAACCCTAGCTGTAACCCTAACCCTAACCCTAGCTGCAACCCTAACCCTAGCTGTAATCCTAACCCTAACCCTAACTGTAACCCTAACCCTAACCCTAGCTATAACCATAACCCTAACCCAAATCTAGCTGTAAACCTAACCCTAACCCTAGTTCTAACCCTAACTCTAGCTATAACCCTAACCCTAGCTGCAACCCTAACCCCAGCTATAACCCTAACCCTAACCATAGCTGTCACCCTAACCCTAACCCTAGCAGTAACCCTAACCCTAACCATAGCTGTAACCCTAACCTTAACCCTAGCTGTAACCGTAACCCTAACCCTAGCTGTAACCCTAACCCTAACCCTAGCTGTAACCTTAACCTTAACACTAGCTGTAACCGTAACCCTAACCCTAGCTGTAACCCTAACCCTAACCCTAACTGTAACCCTAACCCTAACCCTAGCAGTAACCCTAACCCTAACCCTAGCTCTAACCCTAACCCTAACCCTAGCTGTAACCCTAACCCTAATCCAAATCTAGCTGTAAACCTAACCCTAACCCTAGCTCTAACCCTAACTCTAGCTATAACCCTAACCCTAGCTGCAACCCTAACCCCACCTATAACCCTAACCCTAACCATAGCTGTCACCCTAACCCTAACCCTAGCAGTAACCCTAACCCTAACCATAGCTGTAACCCTAACCTTAACCCTAGCTGTAACCGTAACCCTAACCCTAGCTGTAACCCTAACCCTAACCCTAGCTGTAACCCTAACCCTAACCCTAGCTGCAACCTTAACCCTAGCTGTAACCGTAACCCTAACCCTAGCAGTAACCCTAACCCTAACTGTAACCCTAACCTTAACCCTAGCTGTAACCGTAACCCTAACCCTAGCTGTAACCCTAACCCTAACCCTAGCTGTAACCCTAACCTTAACACTAGCTGTAACCGTAACCCTAACCCTAGCTGTACCCCTAACCCTAACCCTAACTGTAACCCTAACCCTAGCAGTAACCCTAACCCTAACTGTAACCCTAACCCTAGCAGTAACCCTAACCCTAGCTGTAACCCTAACCCTAACCCTAACTGTAACCCTAACCCTAACCCTAGCAGTAACCCTAACATTAACCCTAGCTCTAACCCTAACCCTAGCTGCAACCCTAACCCTAGCTGTAATCCTAACCCTAACCCCAGCTATAACCCTAACCCTAACCATAGCTGTCACCCTAACCCTAACCCTAGCAGTAACCCTAACCCTAACCATAGCTGTAACCCTAACCTTAACCCTAGCTGTAACCGTAACCCTAACCCTAGCTGTAACCCTAACCCTAACCCTAGCTGTAACCCTAACCTTAATACTAGCTGTAACCGTAACCCTAATCCTAGCTGTACCCCTAACCCTAACCCTAACTGTAACCCTAACCCTAGCAGTAACCCTAACCCTAACTGTAACCCTAACCCTAGCAGTAACCCTAACCCTAACCCTAGCTGCAACCCTAACCCTAGCTGTAATCCTAACCCTAACCCTAACTGTAACCCTAACCCTAACCCTAGCTATAACCCTAACCCTAACCCAAATCTAGCTGTAAACCTAACCCTAACCCTAGCTCTAACCCTAAACTCTAGCTATAACCCTAACCCTAGCTGCAACCCTAACCCCAGCTATAACCCTAACCATAACTGTCACCCTAACCCTAACCCTAGCAGTAACCCTAATGCTAGCTGTAACCCTAACCCTAAGCCTAGCTGTAACTGTAACCCTAACCCTAGCTGTAACCCTAACCCTTACCATAACGGTAGTTGTAAACCTGACCCTAACCCTAGCTGTGACCCTAACCTTAACCTTAGCTGTAAACCTAACACTAACCCTAGCCATAACCCTAACGCTAGCTAGAACCCAAACCCTAGCTGTAACCATAACCCTAACCCTAACCACCTAGCAACTCCCTAGCAACCAACAAGAACACCCTAGCAACTGCATCCATAGCAACCACATAGCAACACCCTACCAAGCGCCTAGAACTCAATGGCAACCACCTAACAACACCCTAGCAACCACCTAGAACACCCTAGCAACTGCCTAGAACTCCATAGCAACCACCGAGCAACAACCTAGCAACCACCTAGAACATCATAGCAACAACCTAGCAACCTCATAGAACACCATAGCAACCACCTAGAACACCCTAACAACCGCCTAGAACTCCAGAGCAACCACCTAGCAACTGCCTAGAACTCCATCGCAACCACCTAGCACAACACTAGCAACCACCCAGAACACCCTAGCAACCGCCTAGCAACACCCTAGCAACTACCTAGAACACCCTAGTAACCGCCTAGAACACCATATCAACTACCTAGCAACACCCTAGCAACCACCTAGAACTCCACTCCATAGCAACCACCTAGCAACCACCTAGAACACCATAGCAACCGCCTAGAACTCCATAGCAACCACCTAGCAACACCCTAACAACCACTTAAAACACCCTAGCAACCACCTAGAACACTATAGCAACACCCTAGCAACACCCATATGATCCAAATGCAGGACAGCATGCCGATTCTGCGGGACATTTGCGGGACAGTAAAGTAATACCGAATACTTACGTAAAAATAATGTTTACACAATGTATAAAGCTCTGTTCAACACAAAGTTGACATTGCATTGGTGGCAACCATACTTCACAATTTCTGCAGGAATTTTCTAGTTGTTTTTGAAATTATGGCAGTTTGTCTTCATATTTTGCATTAAACTTTGCACAAATTAATTCTGATGAAAGATGTTGTCTGCCTGCTCGGGCCCTCTCATGGAATACAAACGGTACAACACATAATCCAAATAATTACCTTAGTCTTTCAATTTTAAAGACCTTTTTTGAAGTGGAAATTTGAATTTAGAGTCATTCATACTTTTGACATGGACAATAAAGTGCATGCGGTATTTAGATTCATAACAACAAGATTCATGTGTGTTCACGTAAAGGGGAGTGGAACGGCTCTCACCAAGTACAACTCGGTTCCCTTCGTTCGTACCAAAGAGCCGTTGAAAAGAATCGCCTCCATTAATCTTCCCAGACAAAACTGGGTGCATTGCTCTCAAAATTGTTCGCTAATGATCTTAAATCATTGGCAATGGCTCATACAAAACTTCCATAAATAACACAGGGCTACATAAAACTAAGTGTCAACAACTTCAGTTTAGCTAAGCAGCTAATAGCGAGCTAAAGGCAAAGCTCCCATGTACCAGTCAAGTCAAGGCAGTAGCAGTAGATCCGATCACACCGCTATAACCAATCCGGCTTTAGACTGAGGTAGGACCGCCCACCTTATTAACATACGGACACAGAAATACAGAAATAAAGAAATAAATAAATAAATAAATGTAGAAATGCATAATTAAATAAATGAATAAATGTAGAAATACATAAATAAATACATAAATAAATGTAGAAATGCATAAATAAATAAATGAATAAATGTAGAAATACATAAACAAATACATAAATAAATGTAGAAATACATAAATACATAAATAAATGTAGAAATGCATAAATAAATAAATAAATGTAAAAATACAGAAATAACCTTTTTCATTACCAAAATGTATTTATTTTTCATTTATTTATGTATTTAATTATTTATTTACGCTTATGTCATTTTTTGTTCTCCATAGCCTTCTAAAACTATTCACTCCCTTGATAAAGACGAGCAAAGAATGATGTATAACATAAACACAGATAATGAACAATATTCATTGATCAGAAAAATGGGGTAATTATATACTTTTATAGAAATGCTCAATGACAGATTTTGATTAACAAGTAATATAAAAAATGTTCAATCATTCACACCCCTAAAAATTTACATTAAAACCTTCCAATAAATCCTTGAAATTGCACATTACAAAATAAATCAGATTTTTCCCCTTCTGATTTTGTCACCCCCTACCTCTGTTTTTAGCCTAGCAGCTGGTATAAACTATCCCCCATTAGGTGGCTACTGTCTTACTGTTTAGTATGAATGGGATTGTGAGAGCATAACTGTGGTAGAAGAGAAATATAGGCTAACAACATACACAACATACACTACATCAAGTTTTCTGTTTGTTTGATCACTGGCTTGTGTAGCCTGGTGGTCGTCCTCCTTGGTTGAGTAGTCTGACTTGCTCATGATGAGAATTCATTAAAATGCTACCTTTTTTTGAGAAGACACATTTTCCGCTCTAATTCAAATTCACTATCTGATGACACGTGACAAGTTTCACTGGTATTGGACTTTTGAAGTACCAAAAGTCTTTTAATAATTGTTAGTCATGGAAGTCCATAGATCCTGTTTGCCAAATTTGGACAGTCTAGGAAGGAACTAGCAACAATAAGTTTTTCAGAAAATTCAAAATGGCTGAAAATCTAGTCAGTTACAAATGGGCGGGGCCTATGTGGATTGATTTTGACCCAAAGAACACCAGAAAAAATGTTTTTTTCTAGTCCATACAGTTCAGAAGTTATAAGCCAAAATCTAAAAGTGGTTATTGTAACGTCACCATCACTTAACTGCATATGACTGACTGTGAATGATCACCAAGAACTCAGAGATTGGCTGGGAACAAGATAAATGGTAAAAAGTAAGGAGAGGAGATGAAAATGCAGGCATCCAGGCAAAGTGCTAGAGACAACGCACAGAGCTATGGAGGGAACAGAGAGAATGGGAGAGCAAGAAAGGAGAGGAAAGCAAAAAAAGGATTAGCATAATGCCATGTGAGAGGCTCAGAAAAAGGGCACTAACCTGCAGAACTTGAAGAGGATCTTTTCAAAGACCAGGACTGGACCCGTGCTCCCCAGGATGGTGAGTGGTTGCCCCGCGAAGATGGAATAGGCAATGCCTGTCATGGAGGCTCCCAGGAGGGACTCAATAGCACTCTGGCTCACAGACATACACACACACAGGGACACACACGCACACACATACACACACACACACACACACACACACGCACACAGGGACACACATGCACACACATACACACACGCACACGCACGCAGACACACACACACACACACACAGGGACATACACACACACACACACACAAACACACACACGCACACACACACACACATACACACACACACACCCATACACACACACGCACACACATACACACACACACATGCACACAGGGACACACACGCACACACACACACACGCACACAGGGACACACAGGGACACACATGCACACACACGCACACACACACACATACACACGCACACGTACAAACAGACACACACACACAGGGACACACACGCACACACAGGGACATACACGCACACACACACATTCACATGCACGCACACACACACACACACACACACACATGCACACACACAAACACACGCACACACACACACACACACATATGCACACGCACACACACAAACACGCACAAACAGACAGACAGACACACATGCACACACACCAAACACACACACATACACATGCATTCACACACACACATGCACACACAACGTTGTGAGATAAGAGCCATGTAACATACACAACAATATTTGAATAACTGACTTCTCCAAAAGGATATCATTTGGGTGATCTTGAGGTCAATTTGACTGTTAGTGTTGCAACTAGAAACTAGAAAATGCAACAGTAAAAATGTTGTTTTAGTGATCTGTTATGGTCTCTAATATCACTGTGGCAAACTAGTGAGTCTGTACCCTTATGAAAGAATCACAAAATTTATCTTTGTACCTTTTTCACGTGAATGATAATTTCCACATGCGACAACAAATCATGTGCCATGAAGTCAACATGTGACTGACTTTCATATGTGAACCAGACCTGGGTCAAATACATATTTGTTTTAGATTCAAATACTTTTCTGTACTCTGTTGATCTTGCCTGGCGTAACTGAGCCTGCCAATATGAGCAGAAGGCAGGGTTTTCCCTTTTTGAAAGTATTTCATTGGTTCCAATACACCAGACAAGATCAGTAAAGCGTAGAGAAGTATTTGAATGTGCAGCACCCGTGCAGCAGCTTGTGGGTGTGTGCATGTAGCGCAGTCCCACGTGTGTGTGTGTGTGTGTGTGTGTGTGCGGCGTGCTTACGATGCGGCCCTCCGTGGCCTCCCCCAGCAGGCCGCCGAACGTGATGACGGGGGACATGCAGGCGCAGTACAGGAAGAGGAAGGAGGCCACGCACTGCAGGCTCAGGCCGTCCCGGAAGTCGCTCAGGTAGAACGGGGCCTTCCGCTTAACGTCCAGGATCAGGCCCCCGAAAAGCCTGCACAGAGAGAGAGAGAGAGAGAGAGAGTGAAATCCTGCACAGAGAGGTAACAGCCTGCACAGAGAGAAAGAGACAGAGAGTAAAATCTTACACAGAGAGGGAGAGTAACAGCCTGCAGACAGACAGAGAGAGAGAGAGAGTAACAGCTTGCACAAAAGAGGGAGGGAATACAATCCTGCACAGAGAAGGAGAAGGAGGAAACAGACTGAGAAGAACAGCTGAGCAGCAGGTGACTCTAATCCTGGGGTATCAGAGGGATTTCTGAACCTGGGTGTGAGGGGGCGGGTCAAACCACAGTGAAAATGTGAGGCTTGATGTCCTCGGTAATATTGCAGACTTGCACTATGTCTGTCAAACCCTCATGGTGTCATGCAGGGGTAGGCCATCCTGGTGGCAAACTACTACACAATTCAATACAGCTCAAGCTTAATGGCCACAGAGACCATGTGCAGGAAGCACTGTGTGTTTTACCATTCAGCCTTTGACTCTTAGTTATTCATCAAACTCCAATCAGGATAAAATGGAGCAAAAACCAGAAATAACTCTGGGATTCCTGAGCAGTGACTGCCTTCCTGCTGTAAGCGTTACCTAATCCATTGGTCTGTTGACTTCGCAGTACTTACAGTATATTGCTTCAGCCAGTATCCAGTGGCATAAACAGTTTATGGGATGTCTAAACATATAAAATCCTGATTAAGTCAAGGTGCAATGCATAGGAACAGTGCTGCAAAATGAGTAATGTTTTGTTATGTTTGATGGAATCCTTTGTTCATTTGAACGGTGATGGTACAGTAAAAATAAAGAGGACATGTTCTGGTAGGACAGGGAAAGGGTGCGGTAGGACAGGGAGAGGGTGTGGTAGGACAGGGAAAGGGGTGCGGTAGGACGGGGAAAGGGTGTGGTAGGACAGGGAAAGGGTGCGGTAGGACAGGGAAAGGGGTGCGGTAGGACAGGGATGGGGCGCGGTAGGACAGGGAAAGGGGTGCGATAGGACAGGGATGGGGCACGGTAGGACAGGGAAAGGGGTGCGGTAGGACGGGGATGGGGTGCGGTAGGACAGGGAAAGGGTGCGGTAGGACAGGGAAGGGGTGCGTTAGGACAGGGCAGGGGTGCGGTAGGACAGGGCAGGGGTGCGGTAGGACAGGGAAGGGGTGCGGCAGGACAGGGCAGGGGTGCGGCAGGACAGGGAAGGGGTGCAGTAGGACAGGGAAGAGGTGCGGTAGGACAGGGCAGGGGTGCGGTAGGACAGGGCAGGGGTGCAGTAGGACAGGGAAGGGGTGCGGTAGGACAGGGCAGGGGTGCGGCAGGACAGGGCAGGGGTGCGGTAGGACAGGGCAGGGGTGCAGTAGGACGGGGAAGGGGTGCGGTAGAACAGGGCAGGGGTGTGGCCTACCTGCCGGTCCTCTGCAGCTCTGGGCCGTGGTGTTCCCCATGCGCCTCCGTCTCCACCTGGCAGGCCATCCCGTTAGGCACGCCCGGCATCTTCCTCTTCTCCTGCAACACACCCAGCGGCTTTCAGTGGCTTACACAGACACACCCACAGCGCAGGTTAACGCAGGTTTTTTTTAGCTGAACGCAGGTTTTCTTGCTGAACGCAGGTTTTTTTGTGTGGTTTTTGAACCCCCCAGGAGCAAAATATTATTGTAGTTAGATCGTTTTCCCTTATTGTTACACGCTAACATTAGCTGTTATAATATTATAATCTGATTCTGGGTAAATTTTGGTTGTAGTCTGTTCTGAGATAAACAAAATGTTTCCCAGTACAGGGGTTCCGCCGGTCATTGCTATTTAGTAAAAAGCTATGTAAGTTAGTTGATTAAAACCAGAGGGATTCCACGCCAGGTAGTTCCTTTCAGTATTATTTATTCAACGCTTAAACTTAGATAGTTAAAGGTGCTTTATTTTTCCCATGGCGCACAGGACCTGCCGCCGTGGGCTATGCATTCAAATTGTGGTCACTCACTCACTCACTCACTCAACGACCTTTGAGGGACGTTTCGTGGGACGCATGCGCAGGTGGTGCCAGCTAAAATTTGTCTGCTTAAGTGAGTTGCGCCGTGGGTCTGGATGGTTCCATGCTTGTTATTTATTTAGTTATTTTTCTCTCCAGTCACTGCTGCTAGTTGCCTTCAGCCACCCGCACGCTTTTAAGTTGAGGGCTTGGTGTCTCTGTCTCGGCATTTTTACCTACTAACATTAGCTGTAGTTTATTATAAATTTATTCTAGCTAAGTTTTTGCTGCATTTTGTTCTGAGATATAAATGGTAAATGGTAAATGGACTGCATTTATATAGCGCTTTTATCCAAAGCGCTTTACAATTGATGCCTCTCATTCGCCAGAGCAGTTAGAGGTTAGGGGTTAGGTGTCTTGCTCAAGGACACTTCGACACGCCCAGGGCGGGGTTTGAACCGGCAACCCTCCGACTGCCAGACAATCGGTCTTACCTCCTGAGCTATATAATTAAAATATTGCCTAGTACAAGTGTTCCTTCAGTCATTGCTATTTAGTATAAAGCTAGCTACGTTAGTTTATTATAACTGGAGTGTTCCACTCCGGGTAGTTCTTTTTCTTATTACTTAGTGATCATTTTTGCAGTTGGCAAATTAACAAGGCCTCCTCTATGGCCAGAAATGTACAATTTTAGATGACCCAATTTCAACAATATGCGAGAAAATTTAAGTAATATTGACTGGGTGAAACTTCTTAACTGCAAGACTGCAAATGAAAGTAGGGTAGGTTCAAAATGGTTATTCTTGTGACACAAAGTAAATTTATTCCAAAGGACCCACAGTGCGGGTGTTTAGTGGCTTAGGCAGATCCACAGTGTGAGTGTTCAGTGGCTTAGGCAGATCCACAGTGTGAGTGTTCAGTGGCTTAATCAGGCTCTCAGAGGGAGTGTTCAGTGGCTTAATCAGGCTCTCAGAGGGAGTGTTTAGTGGCTTAAACAGGCTCTCAGAGGGAGTGTTCAGTGGCTTAAACAGGCTCTCAGAGGGAGTGTTCAGTGGCCTAAACAGGCTCTCAGAGGGAGTGTTCAGTGGCTTAAACAGGCTTTCAGAGGGAGTGTTCAGTGGCTTAATCAGGCTCTCAAAGGGAGTGTTCAGTGGCTTAATCAGATTTACAGTGAGGGTGTTCAGTGGCTCAAACAGACCCTTTATTTGATATTAGTGTTCTGAGTTCGTACACACACATGCATATTCAGAAGACCGAGAATGCTTACATGTATGAACGAGCACCAGAACTCACTCCGGTATGTGCGGTGCTGTCAGCTTGTAAATGCGTAATATTTGCTCTGAATGTAAATATTGCTCAGGTGTAAACGTGATCCTCGATGTCAACAAAAATGCAAAGAGTACGGCCATTCAATTTTCATTCATCTCTGCCGAGAGAAACCGGAGAAGATGTGTGTTTCCACGTCTGAGCCGGCAGCAAAGGCCTCTTTTAACCGTACTCACCATCGCCCTTAGTACGTTCAGCATAGAGCCTGCTGTCTGGTTTCAGACAGTGAGAGGGAGCCAGGGAGCGTTGTGCAGTTAATAACCGATTGTCAAGTCATGTTCCCATCCATGCTGACACAACCAAGCTCATTTGTACAGGAACAAGAGTCAACTTTGATAGTCGCTACCTGTTTTGGGCAGGACTTAATACTAGCTGTCATTCTCATTCATAACCGTGCTAAGTGCGGACTTGACCGTATTAAGCACTGGAAAGAAGAGTGACAACTGTATTTGGCTGTAATGTGAACAGGCCTAATATGGTGTGCATACAAATGTATGCACACCATATTACACAGCAACAGAGGACATCATTTAACATACATATTTGTGGATTTATACATGAACTGTATCAGTAATTACTTCAAACAGTAGTAGGTGAAAGACAGACGTGCTACTCTGCTGCACTGGGAGCACTTTTCACTGGATTATCTTTTTAAGTGCCTGATGCAGGTGCACTGATTCATCTCCACCTGTCACCTGGCAGGTGCGCATGCTCCTCACCTGGGAAGGGACGTTCTTCGGGGGCTCGATGCGGATGGAGGGGTCCCACTCTCCTGGAGGCAGCACAGTCACCTGGTCCAAGAACTCGTCGATCCCAGCCAGGAGGTCACTACGATCCTTAGCCTTGTAGGCTACATCATGGAAGATCTGGTCCGTGGACAGTAGAGACTCAGGAAAACCTTTACATACGCAGAAATGCTCATTTTCAAATGTTCCTGAAAATGCTTTCAGCCCAATGGAAATGATGCATTGGTTTTCCCTAGCCTATGTGCAAAGAGTGGATTGATTGCTTATGGCTCAGAAGGAGGTTTTTATGATGTCAATACCATCATTTTAGTATTAGCTGTTGTTTGACCTGTTGCAGGCAGTTGCTGGATTCTAAAATACCATAATCATCAACCTGGGGTGTCAATTTCAGCCCCCCTATGGGAAAGGGAACTGCCTTGTTAGTTCTTTTTTGGCTCCATTGGTTTTACAAATCAAAATGAGGGTTTTTAGCATCAAATTGTAAAGAGTCTAAGCCTTACTGTGGCGTATGGGTTATAGCATTGCACTTCGAATCACAGACAGATAAAAGCAATAATTTAAGATTTCATTTAATGTTATTGTTAGATGCCAGTGTGTAATTTCATGGCCATTGGGCTTCACAGATTTAATAGGACAGTGTGTCTTCAACTGGCTATGGCACCAACTACTATAAGTATCATATACTCATTTCAGCCAATCAGGGACAACATGTCAGGGGTTTTACCTTGCCCAGCTAAGCAACTGTCTACAACACTCCTAGTGAGAGAAATAAATCATTTAGCAAGAGGACATAGTGATTTCTGCCATGCTAGTAGCCTCAATAGTCCAGAAGGCAACCGCATGGCTTTTATTTTATTTACTGAATAAAAAATGGTTGTTATAAAAGTAACGTTATGTACATACTCATTCATTGTCTAAGATTAGGCTAATTTATTCTGATCATTATGATATATTGATGAACTTGATGGCAATGTAAATAACGGTAACGTTATGGCCAGTTCAGATCAATGATTTGCAACGAGATGAAACGGTTTTGGAATGTTACAGAGAAAATTGCAGTGGTGTGAACTGGTTAGTTGCAGAGCGTCTGAAGCTGTTGCCTGGGGTCTCAAAAGACCAACCTTGTCAAATCACCAAGTGCAGTTTTAGAACGTTCACAATCAGACGTCTTGGAATTTTGCAAGTTGCATCCAGTCTTGTTGCGAATCATTGATCTGGACTGGCCTTTAGTCAGCTACATTGCAACGTTTCAAGGTAGCGTTGAATTCGAGAGACGGTTTGCGAGGTCGGTACCGGTCGGTAGCGTTAGCTAGCGTTTTTTCTAATTGTTAGCTGACATTAGATTATGTTAATTACATTAGCTAACTAGCTAATGTGACGTTATGATGAGACATGGCTACTGTGCGCAACGTTGTCTAAACTAATGTTGCCTTTCTTGACATGGTCCGGTAGCTAGCGTTAGCTGTGCAAATGGCTATGTAATTTAGTAACGTTACATTGTCATCAAATGTAATACGAAATTTACATCAACAAATAATATGACCTCTCATATTATGACCTTACACGAAAACTTTTTAGGGTTCCATAACCCCCCACCCCCCTGTTTCTCTGTAATTGTAACGCTAGAAGACGCCGGAAAAAAAACAGTACGCCGCTCACACACAAGTGAGTTGAAGAGCGAGCCTGTGGTGTTAGCTCCGTCTACCCTCTGGCGGACCAACCACTGATGGGTGATGGAAAACACGTCACTAACTGTGCGCTGCTTGTGAATTTTCCCGGGAATGTCGCCACAGACACCCAGTTCATAATACTTGGTAATACCGCAAATGTAGCAAAATTAAACTACACGGTTGTTCCCTGCACTTGGAACTGTACTTCCCTCTATGGTTTTCAACACACTTGTTCCTGGTTTTGGTTATAGATGCTTTCAACAGTAACAACATAAACAAACGTTACTGCGCATGTGCGTTGTTCTGGCCCTAACTTAACTTCCGGCAGACTTCCACAAACAATCAATAACAAGAGTCCCTTTAGACTATTTCTGATAACAAGCAAAATAAATAACAAGTAAATTATGTTAGCTAGCTAGTTAAAACTATGGCAAGCCAGTATTATTTGGGGTTACCAGTCGAAGAAAAGAACCGTTACTTGGCCAAACTCAAATGCGATTACGTTACGGTACCAGAAAAACAAGCGACAGAAACAGATAACTGTTGACAGTATTGCACCTTGCGGACCATCATACATTCCTTGCATAATCCATAACTATTCTGGTTACATGCACATTCTTGTGTAAAAAGTGCACTCTTTCTGTTACATTGCTTAAAAACGATGATTACATGAGACACAAAATGGAGCTAGTGCTGGGCAGCATGTGTAGCCAATGCAATTACTATAGGTATTTATTTGCATAGCATGCATTGATGGAAAAACATTGTGGCTCTAATAGTTTGGGTCATCCAAAACCATTGCTAGGTTACCACAACAAAAAATGATCAGGCAATGTAACATTGTCAAGTCATTGGAAACAGGTATCATAATATTCGTTCAAAACGTAGCTATAGCGTATCAACTACTAGCATTGACCTAACGTTTCTGTGTATAATTTATACAATGTTGGCTACGTTTAGCTAGCTAGCTAGCTACAATCAATTTAGTTAGCTAATTGTTCATAACTATTGAAGGCTTGTTACTGGTCAGCTAGCTATTAGCTATCGCTTATCATGAGTTTGTTTCCTGAAACAAAGTCAGTGCTACAGTGAGAGCACCTATTCGACCACCTTCGTTCGACAGACAGGAAAACGTAAACTGATTTGCGACTATATATGAAATAGGTGAAATATCGGTAACAACCTGTACCTAGTTAAGTAGGAAAAAATGTCCTTGTTATCCTCCCGTGGTTATTTTTTCAACACTTTCACAATTTTCTTTCTGTGCCGGCAAATAAGTCAGAGGTGGTCCAGCGCTAGCTTTTGGTTGCTAAGGGGACGTGTATCCACAACCCTATATAAATGAATGGAATTTAACATAAATTTGCTAGCATACTGTATAAGTATCCTGTCTTGCGTATTTGAGGTTAATATGAGAAAGGGTGGTCCCTATCAGCACGTCTAGGAATCCGTACATATTCACTGTTGTAACTCAAGTCGCAGGATGCAAAATAGCCGTTGGGAAAGCAGTTTGAAAGTATGAAGCAACGTCTGCGCCATTGGCTTTAATGGGTTACGATGAAATAATTACGAGCGTGTTGCTAGTCTTAAAGTTGATATAGTAAATAAGCCTGTATTAGTATTACTAAATGTGTATGCATGATGTTGGTTTCAGCCTCAAATTGTCCTTTAATATGAGCCATGCATGTATAATGCTGCACTCATAAGAATGTAGGAGTATTTATAAGAGCAATATAGCACTCATAAATCAATTGTTAAATATCCTCCATAAAATAAACTGTAATCAGAAGTCTGCTTACCTCATCGGTCATGATGGTGGCCATGGAGCGGCCAATCTCATGGTACTGTTGGCCTTTCCCATCCGGACCCAGCAGAATGAACATGAATCTATGAAAATCCACGTAACAATCACCAATTAAGGAGAGGCCTTAAAGGTTTATCAAGAACATGCTTCGAATCAGTAAAAAGAAGCTAAGCACACGTGAAAATAATGTATTTTGACCATCTAGTGCAAACATCCTAGAAATTATAGTAATAGACTAGTCAAAGGATGCAACTATGCTTACCAAAAAATAAAGAGACTATAAGGTAGATAACAACCTATTCAAAAACAGAAAAGCACTATAAGAACTTATTGAAGTGATAGAAATATTATTGGTAAACTGGCTAACTGTGGCTGAGGCGGAGGCTACCGTCTTCCAGAATACTGGAGACTACAATAAGGAGATTTAATTACACTTGCATGCAGTCACAAAACCTTGTCTTTATATTTGTTGTTACGTGTTGCTCCTGTCTCACCCACAATCATTCCTATACAGTGCCACAAAAAAGTATTTACCCCTTCCTCATTTCCTCTAACTGTGGCACGTTTGTCACACCGAATAGTTTCAAGTCCATCCATCCATTATCTACCCGCTTATCCTGGTCAGGGTCACTGGGGTGCTGGAGCCTATCCCAGCATGCACTGGGCGAGAGGCAGGAATACACCCTGGACAGGTTGCCAATCTATCGCAGGGCACACACACCATTCACTCACTCACTCATACCTATGGACAATTTATAGTCTCCAATTAGCCTACCTACATCTTTGGACAGTGGGAGAGAACTGGAGTACCCGGAGGAAACCCATGCAGACGTAGAGAGAGCACATAAACTCCACCCAGAAAGGCCTAGGCTGGATTCAAACCCAAGACCTTCTTTCTGTGAGATGACAGTGCTACCCACAGCACCACCATCCCACCCTGGTTTCAGATCTTTAGACAAAATGTATTATGAGACAAAGTAAACAGAAAAAAACATCTTAAAATTATTTCATTTCATGAAAAAAGTTATGAAACACCCTATCACCCATTTTAAGAAGTTATTGTCCCCTTAGTAGCACAATCAACCAATTAACCGGATTTAATTGATAATCAGATTCAGCTGTTTGAACACAGGCAGCTTGATTGCAGCCAGCCCCGTTTAATCTAAACCTCACTCATATTGAACCTTACCATCAGAGTGAAGTAGTCACCACAAAATTTCTACAAGCACACTATTCCTTGATCAAAGGAAATTTCAGAAGAAATGAGAAAAAGAAATGTTGAAATATATCAGGAAATGTATGTTTGTGAAGGGTTATAAGCCATTTCTAAGGCTCTGAGACTCCAGGGTAACACAGTGAGAGCCATTGTCACCAAATGGAGAACACTTAGAACAGTGGTGAATTCTCACAGTCGTGCCTGGCCTGCCAAAACGTCTCCAAGGGCACAGTGGCAGCTCATCCAGGAAGTCACAAATGATTCCAGAAGAACATCCAAAGAATTGCAGGCTTCTCTAGCCGCAGCTAAGTTCAGTGGTCATGACTCCAAAATAAAAAAAGAGGCCCAAAAATGGGATTCATGTGAGATTAGCAAGGCGGAAGCCACTGCTAACCAAGAGAAACATGAATGCTCATCTCACATTTGCAAAAAAGCGCCTGGATGATCCCCAAGATTTGTGGACAGCTCTGTGGTCAAAAGTGGATCTTTTTGGATGACACAGGTCCTATTATGTCTGGTATAAAGCAAATACAACAGAGTGGGCTAAAATTCCACCACTGTGATGTGAAAGATTGATATCAAAATATGGGAAGCATTTGGTTGCAGTTATTGCTGCTAAAGGTCATGCAACTAGCTATTACGTTTAAGGGGGCAATTACTTTTTCACATGGCTGATGTGGATGTTTGATAACTTTTTTCATTATAAATTAAATAACAATTTAAAAATGAGTTTTGTGTTCACTCAGGTTCCCTTTGTCTAATATTACATTTTGTCTAAAGATCTGAAACCTTTCAGTGTGACAAATATGCAATAATAGAGGAAATCAGAAAAGGGGAAATACTTTTCCATGCCATTGTATATATACATGTGAAACAAGCACTTATTTAACTTCACAAAGATCCCTAAGGAATTCTTTCTTTAAATGGTTATGAAAAAAAAACGGGTGCATTATGCAGTGTGTGAATGTTATGATTAACAACTACTATATTTTTTCCTGCATCAGAGAGCCAGTCACACATTTACACACCCTTCTATCTTATCTTTGATTCTTCTAAAAGCACATCCAGACATGGGTGTTGCAAATCATTGCAAGCTAGAAACACATCTGATCTGTGAATTCAATATAATGGTGTACATTGCACTCGTCCTCCAATAAAACATAAATAAAAGATACAATCAATAAATAATAGTGTTCGTGAGCATCCAGAGAGACATGTCCGCAGGATGTGCTGTATGACACCCCAGTAGCAGTCTGTGTTATGCATTTAAAATAGCATTATTGCATTATTGACTCATCAATCTATAATAATCACTGTAGGCTGTTTGCCTACACCAGTGAAGGCACCTCAAGCCAACCTCAATGGGACCAGAGGGGCAGGCATTTGTGACAATTTATTTCTATATAAATAATGAATATAAACTCACTTTAGCATTGTAAATGGTACATGTGTCTTCCTTCATTTAAGGCATTTTCCAAGTCTCTGTGATGTTCACGTCTGGAGTTATAAAGCCTTAAATAGAACACTACCTAAATGGGCATGGATTGGCCAGATTTGCCATCTGCTTGAAGAGATAAAATTCACTTACAGAAAGGTACACAGACACATTAAATTTAGTTAAAGAAAGGTACACAGACGCACCTAGAGGGAAGAGTCTGATGAGAGAGACAGAGAGAGACAGAGCTAGCGGTCACCTGGTAGGAATGGGGACCTCAGTCAGGCCAGACAGTAGGATAGCAGGGGACAGACGAACGAATGCCACTATGGGCCTCTCCAGGAAGTCCAGCTCGCCCACCAGCACGTTGGAGGCCTCCGCCCCAGTCGGGATCTTCTTCATGAAATGTGTGTCCACCTAGAGGAAGAGGAAGAGAGAAAGAGGAAGAGGCAACAATCTACAAGGTTAAGCTCCTTACCGACCGAGCAATGGCATCTAAAATTACTTTTGTCGAATTAGTCTAATGTAATGTAATGTAGTCTGTTTGCACAGAATATTTGCAAGTGTGAGCCCACTTGTGTGTGAGTATGAGAAAGAGAGAGAGAGAGAGAGAGCATGTCTGTGTGCAAATGTGTAATATGTGTGTTCATATATGAGCAGGCATATGTATTTAGAGAGAGAGAGAAAGAGAGAGAGTGTATATGTGTGTGAAGTGGGTGTACCTTAGCCACTTGGCTGCTGTCTTGGTTGACTCCATTTTTCACCTCCGTGTTGGTGGGGGGAGGCTGGGGGGAGACGGCGGGAGCTTTTGGGAGGCACGAGATGGAGGGAGACAAAGGAGACAAATCCATTTCATCCATTTTAATTCAGGTTAAGGACACACTCACCAGCAACTGCAATCTTTCTTCAGAACATCCATTGTTTCCTGATCTCAAGATCTCCTCAAACCCCCATCTAATCAATTCTAACACAGTGACTTTATTGACAATCTGTGATCTCAATCTCAGAGTATCTCCAAACAGGCTTATCATCTTTTCTGTTTAACACTAGAAAGGCTCAAGGCAACGGCACCTGCTGTTTAAACTTTAAAATTAAAATTACTCCAGCACTGTAAATGCAATACCCTCCTTCCATGACCTTTACAAAATGGCAGGGCTTAAAATAACCGTGTTTTTAACATTTTTCAAAATCGGCTCAGTAAAGAAATACAGACAGTTTGTGCCATTTACTTCACAAACCCCCCGGCCCCCCCAGACAATAGACAGCAGGTGTCGATACCCTGGTGCGAATGTGTCACTTTCTCTTCCGACACATTGCTCAACAAATGAATGACAAACGATTTGACACAAATTTCTCTGTCAAGAGCAATCAAAATTAACTTTGCAAATATAATCACACAAAATGTATTAATTACAAGCGTGTGATGAAGCCGATAAAGACTTTAGGGTGGGGATGAATAATTGTGAGGTTTGTAGTTTTAGAAATTACAGGTTTATAAGTCTGCAGAGATAAAATCTTCAACAGATAGAAAGCTCACTGGTCAGTTTAGGGCTTGCAATGCTACTTTTACCTATGGTAGCATGTCTTCATCTGTGAAGCCATTTGTCCCAAACATTATGGTACCCCGTAATGAGGGGACTATGTATAATAAAGTGCTGCAATTAAAATGCCCTTTAATAACATCTGAGAAACTGCACTATAACCACATGTTCATTGTTTGATTGCAAATCTAAAATTATGGAATACAGAGCAAAATCGAGAAGAAAATATGTCTTTGTCCCAAACATTATGGAGGTCACTGTATATACTGTACATGCACATTCACCTGTTGTTGAGATTATAGCATGGAATTCCTATTATATGATATAAAGTAATTCCTCCACTTGTAACTGTGGTAACATGTCATTTTTGCTCTGTAAAGATAAAAGAAAGTGTCTGTGAGCGATTCTGCTTTTGGATCAGGTTCGGGTTTTAATTTGGTCGTGTCGCAAGGTCCCGGGTACGAGCTTTAATTCCCTGCCAGTGCAGAACTCTAATCTACAGGACTGACTGCAACCCCCTGCACACTTTGCTCTTTGCTCAGGATTCAAACCACTTTGATCAACAGTACAAATGCACGAAAACCTTCACGTTCTTATTCATCACAAACACAGTTTGACCCAAATGAATTTCAATAATCACCTTGTCGAAAGGGGTCTGCGTGAGGAAAAGTTAACTTATGAATGCGTTTCTAAAATCAAAGCTAACAGAACACAGGCCTGTAGTTTCACTGCCCTTTCAGATGCTCTTTGTCTGACTGTATGTCTGACGGTTTGTCTGAGTATTTGTCTGACGGTTTGTCTGACGGTTTGTCTGATGGTTTGTCTGAGTGTTTGTCTGACGGTTTGTCTGAGTATGTCTGACGGTTTGTCTGACGGTTTGGCTCTCCTCACCGCTCTTCTCCATGGAGTGGGGCTCGGACTGCTTGCGGCCGGCGTCGGCGAAGGAGCGCACCATGGGGATGAGGTTGTTCCTTTTCTTCTCGTTCTGGTGGTGGTGCCTCTTCAGCAGGGCCTCCCGCACCTTCACCCGCACGCTCTCGTCCATCTCCTGCGCTGCCTCCTGCTGGTCGAGCACCATGTCTGCAGGGCAAGGGCACGACATCGGATACAAAGGGACTCTGGATGGGGGGGACTATCAGATTCTACAGACCTACAAGATACTGAGTCCCAGATTCGTAACTTCCTACTGGTGAAACAGAAGCATGGCAATCTGATGCATTTTTTGGATACTTACATACTGCAGGGGTGTGCCCTAGGATACGCTGTGACAATTCTGGCAATGGATGTTCTGTTTTTGTGTAGTGAAGTCTATAAGTAGTTGGACTTTGACACTATTTTTGCTGTTTTGGTTCTGTACTCCAGAACATTGATTTGAAATGAAACAATGAATATGATGTTAATGTGCGGACTGACAAAACAGCTAAAATTTTGTTACTCAAATTACTTACTGTACAGGCTGAATTGTACATGTTTCTTCATGAATATTCATAAACTGCACTAAAACACCGTGAACTCCTGTAGTTAGGTAGAAGACGTAACTCAGGGGCTGCTCATATAGTCGGTACTATATTGCACAAATTTATTCAGCCAGATATTGGCCCACGCTTATTGCAACCAAACCCAAAGTAGTACATTATTCATGACATTTTATTCTTTAACAGCTTACGATAGCCATGACAAGCCTGTGTTCACAGAGGCAATTCATTACGCAATAAAAGCATTTGTATGGAAACCACATCCCTCTTTCTCAGTGTGTAGCCTGTGTCCTTTGATGTTGTCTGGTCATAAAAAATATTGCAGTGGTATGATGTTATGCTATTATGCCCCTCAAGGGATGCTGAACAATATGGCTGTGGCAGGGCTCGGTTTGTGAGGGAGGTTCCCACCTCAATTTGGGATGTTTGGCCCCCGTATTTGCTGCTTTCACACAAAATACTAATGAAAGCATATTTTGCAGACTAGTAAGTACAAATGTCAACAACTGACACAAAAATCAAAGTATTCCTCAACAAAATATATCATGCCATTTTCCATTTGAATTTTAATCACTCTCCCTCGTGCATTTATGCATATGTTCACTGTACAGATCTTTCCAAGCAAAGTCCTACAGACAGCAATCAATACACTGGCACTTTCCCTTATGACAATACAAATATATGAATTCCTTATGAAAATAAAAATGTCTGCAACTGACCTAAAATTCAGGCAAATCTTGTAATTCCCTAATGAGTTCATTTGCACCCAGTTCAAAGCAAACACACACACATGTTATAAACTTCACCTAACTGGTGCAAATCTTGAACAATCAGTTCAATCAGCATACATATACACTGCTATGCTACCAGGAAATGTGTGTTGCTGAAAACTAGAGCAAGAAGGGTTCAGAAGTGATTTCATTTTTAAAATATTATGAGACAAACATTGGAAAAGCATTATGTAAGCTTCTTAATTTCAAAAACCCTCTGTTCAACTGTTAAATTGTCCTTTCTCCTTTTTAATATGTAAATGTACTTCTGCAATGTGGGCTCTTAATGTATTCACACATAATATTAATACCACAATTAATGTCACGTATTACTCTTATGCAATATGCTAATGTGCAGTATTTTTTGTTGTTTCTGCTGTTTTAAGATCAGTTCACTGTTTCTTTCCACATCTTATATCAATTGTTTCTGCCTCTATTCAACCATGTTACTGTCCATATTTCCCAGTCCCTTGTTCTTTAGTTGCTCTTCAGCATAGTTTCTCTAGCAATTCAGTTGTGAACTGCTTTCTATGAGGACACCAGATCAAGCCTGGCTTCTTCGGCATCTGTGTGTACTTTTCAGTTGATCATGTTTTTACCAACCTTAAAGGGTAGGACCAGATAACGGCATCCACCCAAGATATTAGACCAATTCATTCTAGTTAGGAGGCTTTTCATTAAATTACGCTGAATTTGTTGATAGTATGGCTTCTAATTTGATTCCTAAATTGATCTCTGAAATGATTGATTACTCCAGTTACTCACACAAAGATGGGGGCGGCAACTAAGGCTTACTTTGCAAATGAAACAGAACTTAATTTAATTTCCTTAAATTGAAGCAGAAGAAATTAAAGAAGAAAAATTCTCATAGTTGCAGTCTGATTCCAGGGATTCATGGGCTAATAGAAAGTGCATCAAGAATATTAATCAAACAGGCCTGAAATTTATGCATCCAGTGTTGCCAACTCTCTCAAAAAAGTATTTACATCCTGCTTGGGCTATGGCTGACAGTTATTAAAAGGAGACATTGTGTTCATGTGTCCTCCATTTTGTGTTTAACATAGCATGAGGAGACTCCTGAATGGAATACACAAGGATGCCGTACACAAAGCCGTCTCTGGTGACAAACGCAGAGAAGCAGCGATAGAGTTCTCTCCCGCCACCTCGGTTAATGAGTCAGCCTCCCTGCGTCTGGGCCCCATGCAGGAAAAAAGCACAAATCAGCGATGCGTCACATCCCACGGGATATGGGAGTGAGGGGTAAGCTGGGAAGCAGGTGTGAGCGGCAGGAGGTTGATGTGTGGGAGTGACAGGTGTGTGGGGGGTGTGTAAGCAGGTGTGAGTGGCAGGAGGTTGATGTATGGGAGTGACAGGTGTGTGGGGGGGTGTGTAAGCAGGTGAGTGGCAGGTGGTTGATGTGTGGAAGTGACAGGTGTGTTGGGGGTGTGTAAGCAGGTGTGAGTGGCAGGTGGTTGATGTATGGGAGTGACAGGTGTGTGGGGTGTGTGTGTAAGCAGGTGTGAGTGGCAGGTGGTTGATGTATGGGAGTGACAGGTGTGTGGGGTGTGTGTGTGTAAGCAGGTGTGAGTGGCAGGTGGTTGATGTATGGGAGTGACAGGTGTGTGTAAGCAGGTGTGAGTGGCAGGTGGTTGATGTATGGGAGTGACAGGTGTGTGGGGTGTGTGTGTAAGCAGGTGTGAGTGGCAGGTGGTTGATGTATGGGAGTGACAGGTGTGTGGGGTGTGTGTGTGTAAGCAGGTGTGAGTGGCAGGTGGTTGATGTATGGGAGTGACAGGTGTGTGTAAGCAGGTGTGAGTGGCAGGTGGTTGATGTATGGGAGTGACAGGTGTGTGTAAGCAGGTGAGAGTGGCAGGTGGTTGTTGTATGGGAGTGACAGGTGTGTGTAAGCAGGTGTGAGTGGCAGGTGGTTGTTGTATGGGAGTGACAGGGGTGTGTAAGCAGGTGAGAGTCGCAGGTGGTTGTTGTATGGGAGTGACAGGTGTGAAGGGGGTGTGTAAGTTGCACCCGGTTGCACCCCTCTGACCTGCGATCTCTTCGATGCAGCTGGCCTTCATGTCGAGCAGCACGCTGCCGTTGATGATGCAGCTGCGCAGCTCAAACAGGCTGTGCAGGGACAGCGTGGCCACGTAGGGCTTGCTCCAGCGCTCCCCGCCGTCCTCCACATCCTCCTCAAACTTCAGCCACCTGCACAGGGGACAGAGCACACTTTCTGTTAGAGTCACATCCTGCACAGACCCCACAGGCCATTAGAGTCACATCCTGCACAGAGCACACAGGCCATTAGAGACACATCCTGCACAGAGCACACAGGCCATTAGAGTCACATCCTGCACAGAGCGCACAAGCCAATAGAGTCACATCCTGCACAGAGCGCACAGGCTGTTAGAGATGCATCCTGCACAGAGCACACAGGCCATTAGAGTCAGATCCTGCACAGAGCGCACAGGCTGTTAGAGACGAATCCTGCACAGAGCGCACAGGCTGTTAGAGACGCATCCTGCACAGAGCACACAGGCCATTAGCTCACATCCTGCACAGAGTACACAGGCCATTAGAGACACATCCTGCACAGAGCGCACAGGCTGTTAGAGACGCATCCTGCACAGAGCACACAGGCCATTAGAGTCACATCCTGCACAGAGCACACAAGCCAATAGAGTCACATCCTGCACAGAGCGCACAGGCTGTTAGAGACACACAGGCTGTTCATGGTGAACTCGGCCAAAATCAAACATCTGAACACAGCGCCATATATTAAAGTGTGTGCACCTTTTCTTGTTGCGGCTTCAAAGTGTTCATTTAGTGACAGTCTACAACAGGGGAGAGCGCAGATTCAGATTCTCCACGAAACACAGAAAACAACAGCGGTTTGATAAAGTAGCATGAACTTCGACTACAGACAGTTCTGTGACTTGGACAGATGGACACCCACGATTTCACTTGAGTTCCTTTAGCCCCACAAAAAAAGGAAAAGAAGAAAGCAGGCTTGTCGCAGTGCCAAGACAGGTGTACTTATTGGCACACTGCCAAGACTAGTACTTTGAAACTGCAATTCAAAACGAAGTGAAAGTATAAACATAAAAATAAATACATAAAAGTGCATCAGCAGAGCTTCAATGTTGACATAACTAAATGATATAAGCACAATATGTTCACATAGTGCTCAATACCATCAGGCATAGCCAGTTCTCCTCAGCTGTGAATAATAAAATTATTTTTATTTGCAAAGCAAATCTGGGCATACTTTATCAACATTATGTAAAACTGTGGGTACATGTACTCCTAACTCGTCCACTCTTTGCGGCTATAACAACCTCCACTCACCTGGGAAGGCTTTATACTAAATGCTGGAGCATTGCTGCAGGCATTTGCTTCCATTAAGCCAGAAGAACATTAGTGAGGTTGGGCACTGATTGGCAGTCGGCTTTCCAATTGATCCCAAAGGTTTTGCATGGCATGGGGTTGAGGGGCACTGTGCAGGCCAGGTCATGTTCTGCCACACTGTTCTTGACAAAACCATTTCTATATGGATCTCGCTGTGTTCTCGGGGGCATTGTCATGTTGCGACAGGAAAGGACCTTCCCAAAACTGACATGATTTTAGCCATTTTTGTCTTGGCTAAAATTAACGGAGAAGGCATGACTAAAATATGACTATAACTAAAATGCATTTTAGTCAAAAAGTCTAAGACCATGACTAAATCAACAACTGGTGGCAAAAACCAACACTGATGGCTCAAGAATAAAATTATGACTGTCTTTGAGTAGCCTTGGAGTCAAGTGTGTGTCTATTTGCGTGTGTGGCCAGCTTGGTCAGCTTTTGCGCACCTGGCTATCTTTTGCTTACCTAGCTAGTTTTGGCTCACCTGACTAGTTTTGGCTCACATGCCTAGTTTTGGCTCACCTTTCTAGTTTTGGCTCACATGCCTAGTTTTGGCTCACCTGGCTAGTTCTGGCTCACCTGCCGAGTTTTGGCTCACATTCCTAGTTTTGGCTCACCTGGCTAGTTCTGGCTAGTTTTGGCTCTCCTGGCCAGTTCTGGCTAGTTTTGGCTCACCTGGCTAGTTTTGGCTCACATACCTAATTTTGGCTCACCTGGCTAGTTTTGGCTCACATTCCTAGTTTTTGCTCACCTGGCTAGTTCTGGCTCACCTGGCTAGTTCTGGCTCACCTGCCTAGTTTTGGCTCACATGGCTAGTTTTGACTCTCCTGGCCAGTTCTGGCTAGTTTTGGCTCACCTGGCTAGTTCTGGCCCACCTGCCTAGTTTTGGCTCACCTGGCTGTCTCCTTCCACTCAGCATCCTTGTCCTCCTTCACGCAGATCTCGTCCAGCTCAGTGAAGAGGTCATGGGCCACATGCTCCTCATCCTCCTCTGTGCCCAGGATGAACTGCACTCGCTGGGACGGTGTGTCTGACAGGAGGAGCGAGGGATTCACCCCACACGAACGAGAGGAATAAAGGAGCAGAGGTGGATAGATAGAAGGAGAGGTGAATGACAAAGAAGCGATTAAGACAGGTGAAGTAGAGGGAAGTAGAGGAGATGGGGACATCCAGAAAATATGACAAGATGGAGGACAGACAGAGATGGGGAGAGGAGAAGGAACAAGGAAATGCACATTAAAGAGGACAGAGAGAGGGAACAGATTAGATTAGAAACATTCCTTTTGCTTTCCAACAAAAAAACACCTGACCTCTTCTTTCTGACCTCATGCGACTTCTTCATTTGTTGTTTTCTGAATGCCCCTTACAGCTTTGGCCCTGTCTTGGCCAGGTCTTACTAGTAAAAGAGGTTTTAATAACAAACATAATAATAATTATTATCCTATAATATAATAACTATAAACAGGAGGCACTGGATCCCTCTTGAGAATTAAGCTCTGACTTTTATTTCTCTCTCTCATTCTGCTCAGGGCCAAATGACATTGCCATTTTAGCAAGTTCAGGGATTTAATTTAACCACATAAAGTGCTAGAGCTCGTTCCTGCAAAGAGAATGTAATTAGTGGACGTGTCAATGCTCGCCCAAGGCAAGAAGCCACATTAGGATCCACAGTGCCAGTCAGATAGCACAAATGCCATTCAATCTAGGCTAAGGTATTGACCAGCCTTTAGCTCACCAATGGCCAGCCCAGGCCTCCTCTAATAAAAACAGGATGAGACTCTGAATAACCCCCCCCCCCCCCCCACTACTCAGCTGGAAACATTTAATTGATCAGGGAAAAAAAAAACAACGAAATGAATCAATCCAACAACGAAAGCACAGCAACAGACGACTGGAGTTCAACAGAGCCAAAGAGGACAGCGCAAAGTAACCACCTCCTTCTCCCAACCCCCTCACCACGAATACACAAAATAGAAAGTCAACAACCAGTTAAATGAGCACAAGCTGTCTATTCTAACCCCAGTTTAAGAGGCTAATGAAAACCCCTTATGTTAGGTGAGCATCCTGGCACAGAACGGCTGTCGCACACAAACCATGTGGGCCCTACACTATAATGGTGGTGGTCGGAAAGCTAGGCCCACTCCTACACACAGGCTGAGTATCAGCCATCAGAATGTCAGTTCTACCACAAAAGCAGCCATCTTCCATGATTCCAACAATCAATTACTGTACTCAACCAAGGAATAAACAAATAAACAGACAAACCTAGAATAATTCAACTTCAAGCCTCAAAGAAACCAATTACCCACAGAGGCCTATTATTACCAAACTTTTTTAAACCACTGCTTATCATAAGGCCTTAAATTTAGCTGAGCAGAGCAATTCACATGCCCCCCCATGGATCCTCTATGACCTTCCCTTCCTGAGTCCCAAAATCAAATCACTACTCCTTTATAATGACCCTTACTTGTGCACTGCCACCACAAATAAAGGATATAAAGATGTCAGCCAAATTTCTGAAGCACTGGGCTATCCCGTCCTGTCAAAGAGCAATCACTCAATTCACTCACACTCTGAACAATGACACATTGACAACAATGGCTGTTGATGGTTTGATTTGATGGTTCAAATACAACTGCTGAACATGTGAGTGGAATGTGATAGGTGGATCTGCATGTCAGTCTCACTGTGGGCTGCAATGTGATAGGTAGATCTGCATGTCAGTCTCACTGTGGGCTGCAATGTGATAGGTGGATCTGCATGTCAGTCTCACTATGGGCTGTGATGTGACAGGTGGGTTCTCACCATGCGGCTAGGAGTCAGTCTCGCTGTGGGCTGCAGTGTGATAGGTGGATCTGCATGTCAGTCTCGCTGTGGGCTGTGATGTGATAGGTGGGTTCTCACCATGCGGCTGGGAGTCAGTCACACTGTGGGCTGCAGTGTGATAGATGGATCTGCATGTCAGTCTCACTGTGGGCTGCAATGTGATAGGTGGGTTCTCACCATGCGGCTGGGAGTCAGTCACACTGTGGGCTGCAGTGTGATAGGTGGATCTGCATGTCAGTCTCACTGTGGGCTGCAGTGTGATAGGTGGAGCTGCATGTCAGTCTCGCTGTGGGCTGTGATGTGATAGGTGGAGCTGCATGTCAGTCTCACTGTGGGCTGCAGTGTGATAGGTGGAGCTGCATGTCAGTCTCGCTGTGGGCTGTGATGTGATAGGTGGGTTCTCACCATGCGACTGGGTGTCAGTCTCGCTGTGGGCTGCAGCTGCGCCCCCTTCCTCCTGGGCCACGCCCCCTCGCGTGCGATCGCGCTTGCGGTGCCGGGACCCGTGGGGGCGGTGGTGCCGATGGCTCTGCCGGCCCAGGGGCATGCGCACGCCCACGAAAAGAGTCCTGTGTCCTGAAAAAGAGCCAAATCGGGAAAGGAATGCCTTTGACCCACACATCATGGAGTGCAGTGTACCAGCCGTGGGTCACAGCCAGGTAATGAGTCACAGCTCAGCTCCGCATAACAGCAGTAATAACCAGCCTAATGCTGCATGACATTTTTTAAACTGCACAAAGAGACATGTGGACCGAGTACTGAGAAAACCTAACATTTCAGGATTTATTGGTGATGGGGCTGAGAAAAATAAAAGCAACAGCCATGGTTACACTCCTGCAAGCACCCCCCCCCCATGGTTTCTGGGTGGAATTTAGAAGTTTACATCCACAATCCAAGACACAATTGGTACTCCACTGAAGTGAAAATCCCACTGAAGCAAAGATACTGCCAAAAATAATGAATAACAAAAATTTTATGGATAGGGAAATTCCAAAGAAACCTAATGCCTTTACATTATTGAACGAAGTGGCCTAAATTTGCCCAACATCCAGATGTGCTACTGGGCAGCTCAGACATGGGCAGTCAGGGTCTGTCAGACTGGCCTTTCCCTTCCCTCTAGCATGGAGGATAACTGAGGAGTGTCAGCTATTTAATATGTTACTGGCTTTATATATGCTGAAACATATATACCTTAAATAAGTCCAATATAGAATTTACAGAACAGGGGCTGAAAATAGGTGGAATATATGCAGGGAAAGACACCCTTACCTTAACTAAGGTAGTTAAATGTACATCAGTTACACAAATTTCTGTGCAAGAGAGATATTCTCAACTGGAAAATTCAAATCAGGAAAATATGACTGTGGGTAATCCTTCAAGCAAGTCCTTGGTGGAAAGTGTTGTCACACTCGTTAATCAATGAAAATGAATGGAAGCAGGTTGAGACCAATGATCAGTTTAAAGGGAAACTTCCTGCCCCATTTATTTTCAACTCAGCAACCGCCACTGTCAGGAAGTAAGCTCATCAGTGAAATCTGGTGGTGGCGTAGTGCATGGTTGAGAAAACACTTGCAGACACTCTGGCCAGCAGGACCTGGAGTTGAGCAGCGCTGGTATTTCTCTGAAGTGGGCTAAAGTAAATAGGGTTAAATGTATGGGTCTGCAATTGAATGGGTGTGGGTTTTTTAATTCCTGGTATTCTGGTTTAAGGAAAAGATGGCAAGCGCATGCTGATAAAGATTTGGCTAAGTGCGTCGAAACGCAGAATCGAACGCGCTGTCTAACGGGGATGCCTTTGGGGAGCAGACTGAGGTACTCTGATCTTAACACACTGGGCAGTGATTAGATTAGCGTTGGGTTATAGAGGCCAGCAGAATTAAAGCAGGGGAAGCTGGATGTGATGTAGGCTTCAGTGCTACGAGTATGCTCGGCTTCCAGGACACCGCAGATAGCGGCCTTACAGGAAGAACTTGGGCGGAAGCCTGTCGGACTGAGAAAAATGAAACTAGAGCTGAGGTACTGACCAAACTTCCTTCATGCTATTAGTATTTAATTTTATAATACTAAAATATTTAGAGCATCAATGCCCTTCAGTTCAGATTTTCCTGCTCTAGATGTTCCAACCTTTTTACATTCTTTACAATAATAACAACTTGGACGAAAATATGACAATTTTAGCATCTGTGTGTAAAGGTCAGTCAGTAATAATTTCTAAGAGCATTCAAATCTGGAAAAGGCAAAAATGCTTGTGCTACCCTTTGATAGGTTTGAACAATTAAGTTCCTTCCTGTGTCTCAACTTCATCTGAACACACATTCCCACACTCACACTCTGTAACTGCTTCCCATTGTTAGAGGCAAATGGCAACAAATAGAGTTCAATCACTGTTTGTAAGAACATACAATAGCCACAGATGAAAGGGGTATCACCGGCAGCAGGCCATTTGGGTGTCCCCGGGAAGTCTGTTGGAATGTACATTCCTTCCTGGGAACGTTTACACATGGCAATAACCACACCTCACTTGTGGCTGTCTCGTTGAGATTCCTATGGAACGCTTGCTTGTGGCACCGTGGCAAGCCTCCCTTTGCGCATCGTATTAAAAACTTTTCAATTGGAAAGTGGTCCTCAGTGTGTTACTTCACCCTTCTCAACTCGGTTCCACACGGGAGAAGATTCCCAACACCTTCAAGCAAAGTCCCTGGTGGGAATGACACAACTCTCTCTTTAATCAATGAAAGTGCTAGCAAGCGGCGCGTAATTCGACATGTTTCTCTCTGGCCGGGGCTACAGAATGCTTACGGCTAAAAGACTTCCCCGATGGGACTGTACTCACCCAAATAAGAAATATAAAATATAAGAAATATAGCAGGTTTTGCCATAAGATGAAGTTATTGCCTTATTTACCTATAAGAAGTCAACTCTGCATAGAGCAAGATGTGGTCCATGACTTAAAGATGGATAAACACAATCTGCCAGAGAGTTCCAGAATTTGTAATATTTTTTCCATATTCCTACAGGAATGTGCTTCCAAATACTGCATGTTCAAACCTTTTTATAATCTGTGTAACAACAAGAGAGCTGTTACTTGGAAGAAATTATGACAATTTTTGCATCCGTGAGTAAAGGTCAATCCGTAATAATTTACAAGAGCAGAGACCTACTTGTGTTAACTAAAATTAGACTAACAATATTCAAACGAATAAAATGTGACTATTTAGTCAAAAGACTATGGGCTCTGTTTTGCGGAATCACTGTCACATGGTGCGTGGACGCGTGGTGCACTGGTCGTGGCCTGTGATTGGTGGTCTTTTCAGGACCAGAGATGAGCAGCGCACAGCGTAAACAAGGCGGGGTTATACTGAATAGGCAATACATGTTCAAGCTGATTTTAAAATTTCCACCAGTAAGATATGTTTACGTAGACTCAATTATGTTGGTAAAAACTAATACATAAATAAATTTGTAATGATTGTTACTTGTTTCCCTCAAATTTTTGTGTTGATATTGTCAGATATGTAGTGCTTAGATTATGGCCTTAGAGAGGGAAACTGTGAAATTGATACAATAGTATATTGTTTCTAAGAATATGCCCTGGCCTCTCTGTCACAAGCATCAAAGCAAATGTGATTCAGGCAATTAAAAATCCACTGATAACCTAGTCTAGGCAGACAATCTATGGGTCTCACCTCCTCAGAAGAGACAAACCAAAAGACACAGGACACCATATCGGGGGTCGGAGACCCTGCATAGCTACATGCCTAACATTTCCCTTTCCCATTTCCTCTTTAAGTTTGAATGCAATCTTTCGGTAGGCCAGTCCTTAGTCATATTAGTCTGACCCCCCTTCCCTTCTCTCCTGCACCTTAACTCAGCATCACCCAATCAGGGCAAAACATCCTCAAGCCATGCTGGGTAAGGTATTTAAGATATCCATACGAAAAAAAGATTGTTGTTGTGTTTGTTTCAGAGCCTAGGAGAAGAAGAGTTTTTCTCTTTTTATTTTGGTGGTGGTTCCTTGGTTGTGTGTTTTTAGTTGGTTTCCTTTCATCCTGTGGCGCTTAAACTGGAAGTGGGTGATACTTTGGCAAGGTCTGAATTATCTGTTTCTCTCTCTCTTTTCTGGTATTTCATAATCAATTGTTTAATGTTTTGCTGTAAGTCTTCTGTTTTGTAATTTAGAAGTGGTGAACCTGCATTCAATAAAAAACATGATTTCAACGCATTAATATAATTGACTGCTTTGTATTACATTCAATCTTTCAATCTTTGAGTTGTTTGTTGATTCCACCAGTGCACTATAGACTGACATATCAATGAATTTGGCGATTTAATAGTTCATTCTTATTTGCAATAATAATTACTAAATTTAATCACATAAAATATATTTTACATGTAGGTTAAGTGAGGGGTTCTAGCACACAATACCACTTGGTTCAGTATTCAGAGTGCTGAAAATTTTAACAAGGACATTGACTGTTGGAACTGCTGGATTCAGAAAATACTGTCAGCAGCCACACGTTCTTATCAAAATACTGTCCTCTAATCAGACAAAATGCTCAACTTTCAGAGCTGCTAGGTCCTCGCATATCAAGTGCTTTTCAAGGCTTTCAACAGCTTGGTGCGATTGTGCATGTTGCACCACTGGCTTTACGTTGTGAAAGTACTTTCAAATAATTCCATTAAATAAAACACTTTGTATTTGAAAATTCAGTATTTAAAATGCTTTTTGAGACATATTTGAAAGTAATTGCAAATACATGCAAATGCTCCATAAATTTATTTTTAAATATACTTTGCAATTTAAATACTCAGTATTTGTAAATTTTGTATTTCAAATAATTTATAAAAAAAGGATTTAAAAGTAATTAAAAGACTTGCCTTCACACTGAGTCAGTGGGTGGGGGTGCATCAGAGCATTTTCTATTATCCATGTAAAAATGAGGAGGGTGGTGGTTGGGTCAATAACAAAATGTTGATACTGGCCTTTAAAGTCAATTGTACAGCCCTGAGGAGAGCCTTTCCTCATACGCCCTCCCAGCCCTGTGCCTGATCTGGCATAATGCTCAATAATGCCCTCACTAACCTGGACAAAATTAGAAGAGAAAACTAATTCTCTGAAAAAGAACATTAAATACATTAAATACAAGAGATCACAACAAAATTTCACTGGCAGTCTATCCAAGCCTTGTTTTTTTCACCCTGTGAACTGCCAGGAATCAAGATCAGGACAAAATCTCAGCTGTCACTCACCTTCTAGCTCCTCCTCCTCAAAGTGGATGTTGGGAATGGTCAAACCCTGATCCACCACCACCTCCTCATCTGGCCGCTGCACACAACACAAGAGCAAGAGCCTTACAGGAGGGCAGCATGGGAAACACTCAGGCTTGGCTTCAACCCCATGTATCATTTACTTTGATAACAGAAGTGCCCTCCAAAATTATTTACACCCATGATGAACATGAACAAAAAGTCTGTATAAAATCAATAAAACAATCAATTAGCGACATTTTACTGCTCAAACATTTGTGAAATACTTCTCAAATTATATCTCCATACTAATTTTATCACTGGTAAAACAGATTTTATTTTCAGAAAAGTGGTAAACTAGCAAAAAATAAATATAACGCATTAAAATATAATAAAGTATGAAACAGCATTTTAAAATATTGTTAATTCAAAATGTTCAAAATGCGCAGAATTATCAATAATGTTATGTAAATGGTCAGTCGGTTCATTATTCAAATTAACACCTAGATTATAACATTTATATTAAAACATTATTTTGAAGACTACCACTAAATAAAACATTATTCAAGATTTGTCATTAAAAAAGAGCATTTCAGGCAGCCTATCCCATACATAAGTGATAATTATGCACCATTGCAAGAATCAGCTATTTTGTTTCTGTAGTGCTATTTCGAAAGAGACTGTCATCAAGTTTATTAGATTCGGAGTCCCAATGGCATATTTTCAGCAAAACCTACAGTGTGTGGCAAAGTGAAATCACATTAATTTATGGTAGTGGACTATGCTGTTGATAAAAGTTGTATGTACTTCATTCATAGGTCATTATGACAAAACAATTATATGCGGTGCATTCTGAAAATGCTGGTGCCATAACCCAAACACCTACATACATAACACTGATATTCAGGCGGGAAACAGACAGATTGACGTAGATCACATCAACCTATCCAAAATGCAAAATACATACAAAGTAGTCTGTGATATCTCTAGCCATCCAAAACAACATCACCTTTGCTAAACAACAAGCTGAGTTGAAGCTGGACAGTCTTTGGTTTTGATTTTTGCATATATAAAACAACCACACAGATTGAGTGAATGCTGGAGCAGCAGGTGAAACCCTATTGGAGGAGGCAGCCATATTGTCATCTCAAATCAAATCAAATCAAAATGTATTTTATAGCGCATTTCACAAACAGTTGTCACAATACACTTTACAGAAAACCCTGGCCTACACCCCCAATCTAAGAACTGTGACAGTGTAAGAAAGTTTTAATGGAAGAAAGTGTGATTTATTTCCATTTAAAAATGAATACTAATGAATCATCTCATTTTTATGGCCTAATTTCCTTTTTACGTTTACTCCTCAATCTTTTTTTTTTTTACCTCTGTAGCCTTTCTGCTAACAACCTTGGTAATATAAATTCATTAAAATAACTCCATTATGAAACAAATTAAAATAATTAGGCATAACCTATAGGCTTCCAGTGGTGCTGATGCTCCTGTGTTTCTTATGGGGGACTTTTACCAATGCAGGTCAATTAGCCCTGCCAGGGATTGAACACTACATCAAATGTGATACCAAGAATAATAGAATTTTAGACAAGTGCTATGGCAATGTCAAACATGCATTCAAAGCCGTAGCTAAACCACCCGTGTCAAATTCAGATCATAAGAGCATTCATCTTATCCCCACATACAGAACAGCCCTAAAGAGCAGCAGGGTCTGTCAATGCATGGGCAGGAGACAGTACTGAAACACTCAAAGGCTGTTTCCTATGCACTGACTGGGAAATGCTTTTCAATGAGCCAACCATAGACGTTTGCCACAGAAGTTATTACAAGATACATCACATTCTGTGTTGACAGTGTAATCCCCAAGAGGACAATGAAGGTATCTCCAAACAATTAACAATACATCACAAAGGAAGTGAACTAATGCATCAACTGTAAAAAGTTGGTGCTGAAGAACAATGGTCAGAACTGCAAAACAACACCACAGGGAGGTAATACAGGGAAACTTCCAGAAAATGAACACAAAGAAACTACGGGACACTATGAAATCACTAATAAGAATTCAATATAGAAACAACTACATGTTAGTGATGAACTGGCTATGGCAAATGAACTAAACTGTTTTCATTGACCCTGGAATTGTGACAAAAAAATTTTTTTTAAACCACCACTGTTAATAAGGCAACAGGCCGACTGTATATCTGCATTTTTATCTATCAACAGTATCAACATTAACATCTGCCTGGTGCCCATTGTTTCAGTGGTTCATAGACTCCGATACTGTCCCAGCTTTATGGAGAAGTTCCATTATTACACCTGCCCCCCCAAAAAACCTTGCAAGAGAACAATGACCATAGGTCTGTAACTCTCACCTCCATCGTAATGAAATTCATGAAGAAGATGATGGGGAGCAAGCTGATGTATGGAAGCTGTAAGACCCAAATCAATTTGCATACCCAGTGAGGTATTATTGATGCAAACAACACCATTGTACACCTGGTGGCTAAACACTTGGAGACCCCAAGGGCCCATCCCAGACTACAGTTTGTAAAGTTCTGCTTTACCACTCTGCAGCCCCATGTCTTCATAAAAAATACTAATTTCTCACCAACCGCACCCATCAGGTCAGACTGAATAGGACTTTGTCTGAGCCAATAGTCATAAGTACCAGCGTCAGCACACCAGTTGTTTTCACTCTGTATACAAATGAACGCGCCAGCAAAAAAGAAAGACATGCTATCTTGTCGACTTTTGCCTATGTAAACTGTTTTAGGGGTTCTCCTTTGAGGTTCCCAATAGCGGAGCAAAGTCACTATGAGCTTCCCAACTCATTTTTGCTCCTGGATGGTCACTCTAAGAATAAAGGTTCTCTGTGTACAAACTTTACCGCCCTCAGGTTCCCTGTGTATGAACTGTACTGTCCTCAGTTTCCCTGTGTGAACTTTACTGTCCTCAGTTTCCCTGTGTGAACTGTACTGTCCTCAGTTTCCCTGTGTGTGAACTTCACGTTCCTCAGTTTCCTCGTGTGAACTTTACGTTCTTCAGTTTCCCTGTGTGAACTTTACTTTCATAAGTTTCCCTGTGTGTCAACTTTACCATCTCTAAAATGGGTAACAGTTATAACAAAGGCAGAATAAACTGCAAGCCAAAAATGGGTGTGGGCACCTCAGCTCTAAAACACCATAGATATCTTGCCCTTTAAAACATATGGCCAGGGGTGGTAAAAGTACTCAACTATCATACTTGAATTAAAGTAAAGATTCAACCATAAAATAATTACTCAAGTAGAAGTGCAAGTCACCTATTTAAAAAAAAGTCATAGTCAAAGTATCTGGGTTTTAATGTACTCAAGTGTTCAAAAGTACAATTTCAAAAAACATTTTGCAATAAAACAAAACCGATCATTTTACACAACATTTAACATCTCTGTAGAGTGTAAAGACGAAAGCAAACACTTTCCTGCTTGGCTAATAACAGCAAGTTAACGTTAACTCACTAGCTACCTTAGTTCATGGGGTGAATAAGCAGTTGCCAATGTTATTTAGCATACCCCATGTGCTCCCTCAAATTTGATGGCACTTATTTCATTGAGTCGTGGCAAACAAAGTAGACATTTCGTCTTGTTTGAGTCGTTTTGTATTACAACAAAAGTAAAAAAATAACTTTTTAAGAAGGCCATGGATGGTCGTCAATGCACCGGCAGTGGAAATGGTGGATCCGCTGTCGCTCTCAGCAGCCTTCTCCACTTCTGCCTTTTCGAAGTCTCTGGCTACAGACTTTAGCATATAGCTACAATCAGAGATTTTTAGCTGCTAAACTGGCACACAATAAGATTCGCTAGCCAATGCACTTGCATTGTGCTCTGCGACGTATATGCCAGCGTAAGTCAGTGTACACCATATACAGTTGGCGTACACTATGGCACAAAATCTCAATTAAGTTCTCCCAGCACTACTTCTCATCAAATAATACAATGCTGTGGAGATGGTGGTGTCACCTGGGATTTTCAGCTGGGTAAAATTTTATTTAAAAGAGGGGGGAAAAGTGACTGTGCATGGTTTCACCATGTTATACCAGCCAATCCAGAGAAAACTCGGCTGACAACCAACCATATGAAATATAACAAATAACGACAGTTGTAATAGAAATGTATTTGAGTAAAAAGTACATCATTTCTTTATAGATGTATTGGAGTAGAACGTGAAAGTTGCTAATATTGTTTATACTCAGCAAAAGTACAAAGTCACCAATATCCTACTTAAGTACAGTAACGAAGTAGCCTACATGTACTTTGTTACTTACCACCACTGCATATGGCACAGTATTGCCATAGATATCTTATCCTCTAAATCATACAGCACAGTATCACCATAGATATCTTTCCCTGCAAAACTTATGGTGCAGTACCACCATAGATATCTTGGGTTTATCAGGTTTATCTCTAAGAGTATCACCAGTGCACACAAAGTGTCAGATATCTTATTATTTTGCCAGAAGATAGAGATTGTCCTCCTGGCTGGATTTAACGTATTTATTTTGCCTGCAACCATCACTGCTGATGTCATGAATATTAATTTTATGGTAGTGGACTATGCAGTTGATGTAAGCTGTATTTACTTTAATAACAGTCATTATGACAATATTATTAGGTTTTTTGATTCTGTGTTTTTCAAGCAGAAAAAAAATGTACAGTGAATTCTGAAAAGACTGGTGGCATAATACTTACGTACATAACACTGATATTCAGGTGGGAAACAGACAGATTGGCACAGGTCACATCAACCAATCCAAAATGCAAAATACACACAAAATAATCAGTGATATCTCTAGCCATCCAAAACAACATCAGCTTTGCTAAATGACAAGCTGAGTTGAAGTTGGATGCTTTTTGGTTTTGACTTTTGCATATAAAAAAACAACCATACAGATCAGTTGAACTCTGCAGCACCAGCTGGAGACTAGAGGCAGCCATATTGCCATCTAAGAATGGTGACGGTGTAATAAAATTTTAATAGAAGAAAGTGTGACTTATTTCCATCAAATATGATGAATTCTAATGAATCATCCCAGAAATGTTTTTTGTGAAAAGTTAAAATTAAACTATTAATCAAATTTGTATGGCCTAATTTCCACAAAAATAAGTTGAAAATATTTGCAGCTGTACTTTTCATACCCTACCTTCACAAGGATAACACTACTGAGTCCTGTTCCACTGTGTTTTATCATTTTGAAGTGTACTTGGGATCATTGATGAAAGATCCATTTGTGGCTAAATCTTAGCTTCCTGTCAGAGGGAACCTTAGTATTTGCACCACCTTCACCAGCAATAACTGCAACCAAACACTTCCAATAATTTGATACCAGTCTTTCACATTGCTGTGGAGGAAATGTTGCCTGTTCTTCTTTGTGAAACTGCTTTAATTCAGACAAATTGGTAGGCTTTCGAGCATTAACTGCTCATTTCAGGTCCTGCCACAGCATCGCTATTAGGCCCAAATCAGGACTTTGACTAGGCCACCCCAAAACCTTAATTTTGTTTCTTTTTAGCCATTTAGATGAAGTATTACTTTAGACAGGCAGTGACGAGAGTATTGTAAAGGCTCCCAGTTGCAAGTGCTAGCTTGCAGAGATGCTGAGACGAAGAGAACCAGGTGAAAAGCAGGCTGTAGTGGTGCTGTTAACTCGTTCTGTCTGCTGCTCATTAACACCATCGATATCCCTGGCAGAACAGGGCAGGAGAAAGGTGTTAAGCAGGTTCTTATTCACGGGCACACTGCTCTTTCCTTCAGTTGGATCATCAGAGACACAGAACCAAATTAAATTTACTCAATTTACGATGAATTTAAGCATAAATGAATCTTCCAGATTGCTGAATTGCAGGAGCACTTGCATTTAATTTTGAGTCGAATGTTAAGGACAAAATACGGATTGAATCTAGGCCACATTCAAATGCAGAGCTAAGTTCTTACATAATAAGGCTGCGCCCCTCGAGATACAGCATGATCACAATTAAATCTCAGCATGAGGAGCTGACCTTAAAATGGAACCCGGTTCCTTAACCACTCCTCTCCCGGTGGGGGGTTCAGTAACACGTTGTCTTGGTGAACATTGCCAAATTAATCTCTGTCTCCTCTAACCCTTCCTGGGGTGCATGTTTTCCTTCCAACTCTGTACAAGCCCATTCACTAATCATTCTTCCCAGTAACAACAGCATACGAGCAGAGCAGTAATCCTGTATGTTACCTGAAGACGCCACAGTATATGAGTACAGTTTATCTGCTTGTATTTCATTAATTGAATTACATCTTGATGAATATTTATCTTAGCCTATCCATACACAATATGACATGTATTTAGGACCTCTAGAGTACCTTCATTTATTTACTAAGATGGATAGTTTTAAAATATATACTATATAAAAAGAGATGCAAAAGGAGTGTACTATCATGACCACAGTATCTCAGTCTAGTTCTGTACATCTTTGTTTATTACAAGGGTGTGCTAGTAGACAGGAGAGGACCACAGAGTCAGAGACAGTTTCTGCGTTAAGTTCGATATGAATGCTTATCAATTAAGTTTTTTTCAGGTTTTTACTTTTAAAAAATAATTCTGAAACTTGTTTTACTTCACTTTGACATTATATAGAGCAACATATAGGAGTATGATAAAAATCCATTAAAAAAAATATAATTAACCAATAAGGCACGAGCATAAGCATGCCTCAGGCACATCCTCACCGGGCTGATATGGGTGTGGGGAGTGAACTGGATTAGGGGAGCGAGGAAGGCTTCTCTGAGCCTGACACCACTCATTGTCTCAAGGAGGATACATACGACCATGGCAAAGCTGTTCCTCTCAATGTTTACATACTGCGATGTATGTATATTACTGTTTGCAATATTTCAATTATATATGTATATATTTCCACTCCACCTTAGCCTCCACCATAGCAGTGGTTATTATTCAGAAATATTTGATCATAGAATGCCTGAAGTGGCCAAAAAGAATCAAGCATTCAACAAAGCCATGCAAGAATGAAAAATATAGCATTCCTCTGCTAAGTAATGTAGTTCTATAACAACAGATAACTGAATAGTTGCCATGCAACACAACAACACAGTGGAAATATAAACACAAGTTAGTAAGTTAGCTAGCATTATATGGCAACAACTGTGCATTTCAGTAATTAGAGTAGCTATCTAGACTCCTTTTTAAAGGTACAGTTGAGGCCAAAAGTTTACATACACCTAGGCATTAATGTTGGAGATTCAGTTGCTAGGGTTGATAGCACATGGACACGCAGTGTGTTCTATGGGAGATGCAGTTGTTAGGGTTGATGGCACAAGGGCACCCAGTGTGTTGTATTGGAGATGCAGTTGTTAGGGTTGGTGGCAGCAGGTAAATGTGGTGTTCCCCTTGGGCACCTGCTCAACAGTGGTTCATCAGGCTCCATCCGGATGCGGTGCAAGATCACTGGAGACGGGTGACAGTCCCAAGCTCTCTGTGCGGGGCTCCCTGTATGGAGAGACAGCCATGCCCCTGGGGTCCCCAAAGGACCCACATGCCTCTGCCACATTTCGGTTTTTACCAAAGCCTACCTTTTACAGCGAGGAAGGTCTAGAGCATGTGAGGGTCGGTTAATGAACACAACGGGGAGCATGCACCTGTTTCACACCAATGTAACATTTCGTCTGCAGGGCCAGCATGTGTTAGGGTTAGGGTTGCTGTGCGTCATGCCTAAACAGCCATATCAGAACTCATTGGTTCTTGGACACATTTGGTAACCAGAATCCCATGGTCACTCACCCCCCATCACCCCCACCCCAGCACAGGGATAGACTATGCATCCACACCCTGCCCCTGAAAGAGACAGCCTTATGCACTGTGGCTTGCCCACTGCATAAAAAACACTCAGGCAGGCTCAAGTATGGCTGAGTATGCATTTAAGTGGTTTCTGTTCACAACAATGACTCCTTAGCCTGCTCTTATGGAGCCAGATTTCTGCAAAGCTTGTTTGACGAATGCCTTTTCCCATCGGTGCTTAAGCCATATGATCTGGTTATTACTGCAGCCCAAAGACCCCCGGCTTGGAGGACACCCCGGTGGCCAGCCATGATGTCATCAGACACCTGCATGCCACACCTCATCTACATCCCCCCTGTGCGTCCCATGGTGCCGCAGTAGGACCTCACCTGCCAGTGCTTTGTTTAGGCGCCTTTCCATCTCATGCACTCGGCTGAGTCTCAACAAAATAAAATGAGGTGACCTCTGTATGCTTACAGTTCACCCAACCTGTTTCACTATCCATAGGGCTATCAAACCAAACCCTGTTTTCACTCCTAAGGTGATTTTGCCTTCATTTCACTTGCAGGCCACATAAAAGCATTGGAGTCCCCTCCACAGAAGAATGTGGGGAGATGAGAAATTACACTCATCTGCCCTTTGAATGTCCTGTCTATGTATGCAGGCCACACTGAAGGTGAACTTGAATAATACTTCAACTTGACCACACTCAATGTGACATATTATTGAATTATCACTGCAGTAAAACTTCCAAATCTTCCATAGACTAGAACAGTGCCTTATCAGAATGAACCACTCAGCAGCACCATCATTGCTTCTGTTTTACTGACAACTTGCAGACACATCCTAGTATGGTGCCACTAGCATTGCGGCTGTGGCTAAACACTGGTCCTCATACACAAAACATGCATACGATCACATTTGATTCTAAACTGTGTGTAAAAACATTTCCACAAACATTTCGGTATTCATCATTTTTTTCTTATCTGTGTTTGTCCATGGCTGTGTCCTTATGCTAATCACATGAACAAGATTGTGCATAAGATTTTTCCATAATGGTTTTTTGTAGGAAAATTTTTAAGAACAAAAGTAAAAATAATTTAAAAAAACATTTTGTGAATGAAGCCCACTGTGTGTAATTCTGCGAATTCTCATTCTCAGTCACTTTGATGAATGTGTCGATATTAATGTTCAATTTCCTACAGTGCTGATGGCAGTAATCCCAAAGGGCTTTTGCCAACCAATGACACCCCTAACCCCACCCCCACCCACCAAGACTGGATGCTCCCCCACTTCACGACCCCCCCCAAAGACAGGCAGCCCTCCTCACTGGCAAAAGCCCTTTGGGATTACTGCCATCAGCACTGTAGGAAATTGACCATTAATATCGACACATTCATCAAAGTGACTGACATTTAATTCACAGTCTTGTTATTGTTCCACAAGGTGGTCAGTGTACTCCTGGGTCTGACATCATGGGGATGTTTCGTAGAATTACACACAGTGGGCTTCATTCACAAAACTTTTTAAAAATAATTTTTACTTTTGTTCTCAAAAATTTTCCTACAAAAAACCAATATGGAAAAATCTTATGCACAATCCTGTTCATGTGATTAGCATAAGGACACAGCCATGGACAAACACACTGTGAGCACCATGTTGCACTGACAGCGCTGTCACTGACAAGAGGGCCTGTCACCTCCAGATAGACCACGGAGCTCAAGCCAGCAGCCACGATGCCAGTCCTCCCAAAGCAAGGCTCCTGGCTGGCCTGAGCGTGCTAATGCAGACAACCACAGAGATTCAATCAGCCTCACAAATGATACACACGTAACCACATTTCTTTCTGAACTGGGCGGGGGGCGGGGGCGGGGGGGTTAAAAAGTAATCAACAGGGAACCAGAAGCATACTACAAAAAAAAATACTGGCTATATGATCAGATGAGTTGTAACTTTCATGCGCGATGGTTGTGCACGATTGCGATTGTCGTGAGATCGAGACGGTGGTGAGAAAAAAACTACCCAATGGGAATAAATCTCAGGGGCCGGCCTGGTGTAGAGCAGGAGTGCAATGGAACGTGACAGAAATATAATAAGGCAGGGATCATCAACTCTGGCCCTCAAATCCAAATCCAGCCCTGGCTTTCTTTTCTCCCGGGTAATTAGTGCTACTGATTGGCCAGACTGTCTTCACACCTGACTCCCAGGCAAAGGGAGGGTGGAAAACCAGCAGTTCTCGGCCCTCGAGGACCGTGAGTTGCTGATCCCTGTAATAAGGGATCTATCACCGCAACTAAAACAGGTTAAGCAGGCTACAGTTGAGGTAATAGTTAACAGGAATAGTGAAAGACTGAATTACAGTATATAGTTCAGTATAGTGCAGTTTAGAGGGGCTGGGTGATATATCACGAGCTCCAAGGTATGGAGGCGGAACAGGGCTGAAGCAGTCCATGACCACAGAGCGAGGGACAGGGCTGGAGCGACCCTACGGCCTGAGGGTGAGGAAACAGGCTGGAGCAGGGCCACCATGTACCTCGCTCCTGCTGAATGGGTGAAGCTAAGCAGAGGTGGGCTTGGTTAATACCTGGATCGGAGACCTTTGGGTGAGGCTATGCTGCTTGCGGTGTTGGTGGGCCAGTAGAGGGCGATAAGAACACCGTGCTATGGGAGATTCCATCTTTTGAATGAGACCTTAAACCAAGGTCCTGACTTACTGTGGAGATCCCAAACAGTAGTGCGATGAAGCTGTTAACCCGGCTTATTTCAGTAAGTCTGGATAGGTTCTCAGACAACTCTATTTCACGAAGCAAGCTTAGATGCCAGTTATGGCACTAAGTCAGGGGTCTCAAACTCCAGTCCCAGAGCGCCACAGTCTCTGCTGGTTTTCATGGTTTCCTTTCAATCAGCAGCCAATCATGGCCTTGGGAACAAGGTGTGCAGTCTCTTTAGCCAATCAATGACTTAAACTAAGCACTTCAGTGCAGGAACACATCAAAAACCAGCAGCCCTCCAGGATTTGAGTTTGAGATCCCTGCACCAGGTCAACATATGAGTTGGGGCTAGCCTGGTCGGGGGCAGGCCAACGTGGTTCAAGCTTGACTTATTTGCAGTCGCTGTTACAGTCGTACCACTGGCCACGTTTCGGACCTATTTTGTCAAGTAATTCCTTTTTACCTTGTCATATTATTAAAACAATTTGAATTCAAGTTTTTTTACTTGGTTTTTATTTGAACTCATGTTAAAAATACAAGCACAAAGTAAGATTTAAATTTAGCAGATTCAAGGCACATAAAACTGACTTTATTAATTACTGTGGTAGGTTTTGTGAACTTATAGACTTGTAATGACTGTATTGCAGTGGTCATCAGAAAGCCCTGACCTGAATCCCACAGAAAATTTGTGGAATGAACTGAAAAAGCATGTCCGAGCAAGGAGGCCCACAAACCTGACTGAGTTATACCAGTTCTGTCAGGAGGAATGGGCAACAATTTCGGCAAATTATCGTGAGAAGCTTGTGGAAAGCTACCCCAAGCATTTGATTCAAGTTGAGCAATTAAAAGGCAATACCACCAAATACTAACAAAGTGCATGTATACTTTTGACCCAATGAAAATCTGATATAGTACATAAAAACTGAAATAAATAGTCTCTTAGCTATTATTTTGAAATGACCTCTTATGGAAATAAAGTAGATACCCTAATTGACTTAACACAGGAAATGTATGGTAACATGAAATGTGTGGAGTTGTGAAAAATTGAGTTTGAATGTCTTTAGCCTAGGTGTATGTAAACCTTTGGCCTCAATTGAAGTTTGTGAATCGGAACTGATCCAGGCTATATAACCTGGCTAATTCAAGTCAGGTTTATTTTAGTAAGCCCAGATTTTCTCAGCCAGCTTCATGAAATTCCCCCGGTTTCCTGGCTAAATTCCCAAAGTGGCTCTCTCAATCTGCCAACGAATCATCCCCCCATTTAATTGGTAAAAAATTGTTCTCACTCTCCCCACCTTAGCTGATGTGTGGTGAGTGTTCAAGAACAAAATGGCTGCCGTGCATCACCCAGGTGGTAAGGTTCCCCCTCATCGCTGTAAAGTACTTTGAGTCATCGGCCGGTGAGAAAAGCAGTACATAAATGCAAGGAATTCATTATCGACTGGCTTTTGAATAAGTTATGATCCTGTGCACATTGCTTAAGAAAGCCCCAAAATTAGCAACTCACCGTATGCTGGGCTGAAACATGCGCCATAGGCCACACATCGACCACGCAAAAGGAACGTCCTTGCCCAGCCAAGCTCAGCCAAGCTTCAGTCTGAAGCCATGTCAATTACAGACAAGGCAGACGTGGAGAGACGCTTCCACGGGCCGATCATTTATACGTCACACATTCTGAAAAAAGACCCTTGCAAAGGCTGAACTTGTGTCTCCTCGCTTGTGTGACCTCGGGGAGCCTCCTCGCTCCTCCAAGGAGCGTTTAACGGATTGGGATGTCTGTAAAGATGGCAGACCTCAATCGATTTCCACTGTACAAACATTGCCGCTTGATCTTCGCCGACACACCCCCAACAGCTCCTCTCCTCCCACTTCGCCAAATTACAAAACAGACTCAGGCGTGTCAAACTCTGTGAAGAAAGTACCACTTCACCAGTGAGACGCACACACAGCTTTCCTCATACACTGAGGAAGTTATGTCTGACTCAGTTGATATTTACACTGCTAATTGTCCCTGTTTCTGAGTAACATATAACCCTCACCATTCTACAAGAGGCAGCATCATATGGTGGAAGACAGGTTTAGAATGTCTAGAAAACTGACCATTGTTGTTTCCATCAAATATTATCTCATGCAATTAATTTCACAACAGCTAAAAATGAAGTCCTTACATATGCACTTTTACCACTGTGTAATAACAGTCCGTGCATGCCTTCAAGGTCATTCAAGGAAAAACAACTGCTTCTTTTCAAATCTGAGTGTAATTCAGCATTTATTAAGATTACCATATTTCAATAACGTTATAGTAATATAATATATTACAGATTAACTGGCTATATTCGAAACGAAGCTAAATTAGAAGAGCGCTGTAACCTACGTAAACAAAATTGCACTGGACAATGGGAAACACACGTGTATATGGTACTCCACATTTTACATCTTATTGTATTATTGCTTACATTCATGCACGATGTACCCTATGTTCTTTCACACATTTCATACAAATGCCTTTTCAGAAATAAACCGTTTGAAACGGTCCTAAGAGACATTGCTGCGTGTGTTCTTATTTTTATTTTTTCAAAGAAGAATTAAGTGCGAAAACACACTTGCGTTAATAACCTCAAATGGTCAAATCCACGTCACACACAGCGCAATGCAATTTGCACACTTAATATTCTACAGCACGTGCCGGCGCTTAAAAACAACGCGCGCACAGGGAATAATTGAAAAAAAATATTGCTGGCTTATTTATGACATGTGCTTACTGCTTACATTCATTTCAGAAATAATTTTACTTGAAGAGCAAAAGTAACTGAATAAACTGCAATCCGAGTAACCTTAGCTGCAAACAATTTTACTGACCCTTATCAGAAGCAATCAGACTGACAGCCCAGTGAGCTATCGATTAACCACATTACCATTAATGGAAGATGCTTGCGAAACAGTATTCTTTATGTATGTATGAGTCCAGTGCAGGCTATGTGGGACGTAAAAAATGACATCACTGTCACCACAGTATTCATTCAAGATAAATTAGATTTATTTATGTTGAGAGGCATGCTATTTACAAGTATCGTTTCTAATTTTCAAGCACTTATTTCACTTGATGAAGAACCAGTCATTGATGCTAGATATCTAGGTATATACAGCAATACGCTTGAAGAAACACATTACCTGGTAGCTTAAAATGCTCTCGGGGTCGTTTGTTCCTGCCGGCATGATGACCGGAGACGATTTATCGTGGAGTCAGTGGGTGAGCCTGAAGGAAGCCAAATTGCAAATATGTTCAGCAACACTCCGGCGTCTCGTTTTTATCCTGCCTCTAGCATATGTATTCCGGATGAGTTTTGACCGACATTGCAGGCCCTCGTTCCAGCTTCGACAACAAACGTAAAATTACTGTTGCTGTTCTCCTTCTTGTGGGCTGTTCCAGTCAGTGTGCACGAGCGGTGGTGCTCCTCTCCCGCACCGGGGTAGCAGTCGCATCATCACGCCGCTTTAGCCAATGGTAGGCACGCGAATGTCGACGCACTGCTGTTGCAGAAGTGCCAGCGTAAATGGTACCAGATAGATTTCCAAAGGAATAAGGACTAGTAATGTAGGCGACTCAAAATATATATAGCGGAATCATAGCCTAGTCTGCTACGGTCTGCTATTTGTCCGTGTTTATTGAATTGTAAAAGGTAAAGATCACACGAGAAACGAAACCTGTATAGCCTATAAGGGAACGATACACTGATGGAAGAGATGTATTAGGTTTTGTGAACAGCTCTATTCAATAATAAACAACACCATATTCAGCCACGAAGACACAAAACACAACTTGCACATAATCAACATAGCAAATCATCAGAATCTGAGGTATGTTTTTGGCCACTATTATTGTGTGCCAAACAATAGGGGTTTGTTGAGTGTTCGACAAAAAGAAAAAAGAAAAAAAATGTGCTATGATATTTTATTGAAATTTCTTTGAAAGGACAAACGTTGATGGATTCAGGACTAATTACGCACGTGTCTTACAGGGTACCAAGGTACAAACAAGGCCTGCAGTCGTATCCCTTACACCCAAGGTTATTTTTTTCACTAAGTTTATTTTAAAGTATATTTAAGTACATTATATAAGTAAAGTGGCCCATTTTAAGTATAGCCTAAGTCAACTATTTCTTGGAACTGTGCTTTAAAGGTGCAATATGTAAGTTTGTTAAAGTCAGTTTGGAAAATATATTGGCAAAGTTTGTTACATAAAATTATAAGCCAAATTGTATAGAAACATGTATTGCAGTAAAAGTCACCATGTGTGTTGATTCAAAAGAAATCATTAGACTAATATCACATGCGGACAAATTTCCAGCTTTAGATTTGCACCATCGCACCCTGAAAGCAAAATTACCTGCCTATCCGTATCACCACCAAACGATTCTACTACTCCATATAAAATGCATTGGCATTACAAGTGTTACTATAACGTAATATTTGATTTTTAACGAGACCATACCACAAACTTTTGAGAGCACAAACATGTCTATAACGTGAATGGGTATGCTTAGTGTGACAAAGTTCTCCACAGCAGCCGATTGGCCACCTTTCATGGCAATCAAGTGTACCTGTCTGTCTGTCAGGCAGATGCCACAGGGAAGAGGGATGAAAAATAATTAGAATTTTAACTGATGCATTTTTTATGACTCGCAATGTACCAGAATGACCTCTGGGCGCCCAACACTGGGGTAGGCACCGCTGGCTCGTGACTTGCTGCACTCGGTTTAGTGTGGAGACGCAAATTTCTTCGGATAATATTTCAAAGGTTTCCCTCGGCTTTGCGGAAATGTGAGCCTCTCACAAGATGCTGTCTGGCGTCTTCTTCCCGCAACACAATGGAACGGTGGCGCTGCCAGGTGTCAGGTACGGCACGCTTTGAGTTCATCATCACTCACTTGGAGATTTAAATCGATACATTGTTGATGGAAAATGCGAATTAACACAGTGCATTATAGCGTCATGTCAGTGCGATAGAGTTATTGTATTTATGGAAAGTCGTTTTGGGGCTTCTTATATCAAAGTTACGTCGATTCACAAAGACTCAGAGTTGAAAAAAATAATACAAACCATTCCCCAAAAGGCAACCGACACAATTCTTGACATTCAGTATGAACTAATCTAGCATGATGCGTACCTTAGTGACAGGGCGTATTGTTGGGTGAATAGGGCGTTTGTTTTATTCTGTTAAAGTGAATGCAACAAGGGACCCTTCAGGCCAGAATGAAATGTCAATCGTAATTGGGTTTGTTTTTAGAAAATTCTGAAATAAAAGATTAAAACATAGCTATTATCAAATAATTTTGCAGGGGATGCAAACACACTCAGACAAACAGATTTATTTCTGAACTGGCCAAATCTGGACTGAACACAGAGAAACTTGGCCAAGTGCATGATGGAGCCTCACTGAGATCAAGGAAGCACAAGCCATGTTATAGAGACTTCTTCAGGACGGATCGGATACGGAAAACCCTTATGTACATTGTTTTAATCATCAACTCCACCTAGTGGTAGTGCATTCAATGTCTGCACAGGAGCCCAATGCAGATTTCTTTTTCATGTATAACCTTCTGTAAGTTCATAAGAAAAGCCCAAAGTCGCTGTTCATTATAAAAGGGAAGCACTAAAACGTCTGCTGGACTAACGTCGGACTGGTCACTTGACCACTGTGCCGGTTGTACTCAAATCACATCAGGACATATCCCAACTGTCGATCCAGGATAAACAAATGCGGATTTCCAGCAGATGTGAGGGAGGAAGCCCTGAGATTGCAGTGCCAAAGCCATTTTAAAGCCCAGTTTCAGGTTTATTCCACATCTGGCAAACAGGATTTTGGTACTTTTTGAACCACCTAACAGACTGCTACAGTCCATGGTCGTTGCTCTCCTAGCAGCTGTCAGACTGGTGAAGTCAGCCACAGAGTGTGTTGAGCATCTCGGCACCCACGCCACGTTCGGTGAGCTACGGGATTGGTTGAAGGGCTGTGGATGATACAGAGGGGAGACACAGCCCACAAAGCAAGAAGAAGATGGACAACCAACACACATCTATGAGATTATGTCGCTGAACATTCAATGGGAGCGCGATGCAATGACCAGGAAAAGTGGATGCAGATGAGGAGCAACAGACACCGCTTTGGTTGTGTAGATGCGATGTGTGGAAAAATGGCCCACTGCTTTTGAGAGTGTAATAGTGCACTCTTGGAATCATTTCCTTCACTCAGTCCAAAGAGTTACAAATATTTAGACACTGAAGTGAAACCCCTCTTGGAGTTGACCAGCACCAAGCTTGTAGATGTTGAGTATGTTGTTGGCCTACAGTTTCTCCGCACACACATCTTCCACACCCTCAGAGAATGGGAAATGGACTCTGAAAACTCTTCCCACCACCTGCCATTGCAGACCCTTTTATCCAGAGCCTTTACATTGCATCCATTTATACAGAGGGACATATACTGAAGCAATGCTGGTTCCCACTCGGTAATTGAACTTGTGACCTTTAGGTTGCAAGACCAGTTCCTCACCCATCACACTACACTGCCACCCAAGACCCTTGAGGTAATGGCAACTGTCCTGATAGCACTGCTTTACCTGCCACTGCCACCTGTGAGAACTCCTTTTCAGCGTTGAAAAACCTTTTTAGCGATCACAGAAGGGGCCATGCTTCATCCGTACAAAGCCCACCTGATTCAAGCAAGTTTTGAAAAGGACCTGACCAAGAAATGCAGTGGGAGTGAAAAGACTATTTACTGAGGAGATTCAGTTTACGCAGGGAAATCTGTCTCCAGCTTTATTAGGCTCAGCAAGGAGCAACACGTAGGGTGAGCAGACTATTTCCATGTTTATCACGCAGGGTGCTGTTTGTAGTATTTTTCATTTGTGTATTTGTGGTGGGGCAACTCACACACAATGCTGTTGTTCATGGGGTTTAATTGTGCCTTTTAAGAACATTATTATTAATAGTAGTAGTAGTACTAGTATTTTTTATTCAGTCATCACACACAATACAATAAATATAAACAGTCTAGACTGTATAAACAAGTCAACAATCTATGTATTAGGTAGTGACTGAAAAGGCACAGGCCTAATGATAATGCATTATATTCGGCGTGATCATTCCAGCCTGGCTCCTGGATTGTACAGTACAGTCACACCGGATGGCCCCACCACTGCATCTGCTGGGTGTGTGTCGGGAAGCTGGAGTTTTTGACCTGTATCCCATAAGAATGGAATTCGTGAGGCACTTGCATGACAGGGATAGACTGATTGTAAGTATACAGTTACAGGCACTGTTCATGACTATTGTATCACACAAAAATCACTATCATGTTTCTATGCTGATAACATTTCAAAATTTTCCACCATGAGACAATGCCAGAAACTCTAGATGAGCTACTGTTCTGTGGTGAAGAAGAAGTGAAAAACCTGGCTAAACACTTTAAGAAAGTTCTCTGGTGGTAAATATTTTGACGCCAACATGCATCATCTTAAGAAATACAGGACACACACACACACCGGGGTATAATTTTTGTACCGGGGTATAATTTTTGTACAGTATGTTGTTTGTGTTGTATGTTGTACTTCCTTGCAGGTCTGGATTTAAGATTGAACTCTTCCAAGATGAGTAGGGACACTGAAGGTTAGAAGCTACAGCAGCTTGTGGCAGACTTTGGTCTCCAAAGAACCACACTGCAGTGACTACAAGGTAAATGCATTGTTTATTTTAATATTATCTTAGCTCAAATCAATGCAATATTTGGAACAGTTGTTTCTAATGTTTTTTTCCAGAACATACTGTACCTGGTGGTGACCATGATAGTCCTCCGAATCACCACTGCCCAGTGTGAGAGGGGTTTTCTGCTCAAAACAGCATTAAAAATTCAATAAGAAGCTCTGCCCGTGCTTCAGCCACTGAGGGCCTCCTGTGTGCAAGCACTGAGGAACCCTCCCTGGGGTTTTGAATGTTTTGAATGGTTGCTGCTTTTGTGTATGTATGTGTGTGTGTGTGTGTGTGTGTGTGTGTAGAAGCATTTTTTGTTTTGTTCATGTATTTCGGGGCATTTGTTAATGTTTTGAAATGATGTACAAAATTGTTTATGGTTTGAATTCAAATATGATTATATGCCCAACTTATTGGGGGCACACTGCTCCTAAGAAAAAAGTTAGCATAGAGCGCTGGGTTGGCATGGGAGCAACCTGTGCTCTATATTAGCTGTAAGCTGTTCCCTGGAGAGGCCCACTATTACACTGTAGAAAAGGGGTGCTTGGGAATGAAGTGGACCATGGACTCTTTGAGAGGGGTAGATTACCTGCATGTTCACGCTACAGACAGACACACATGCACTCCAGTGGCTGTACTCTATGGAAGACTCAACACTTGGACTGTTACCTTTCACTGCCTAAAGTGTTGTGGCAGATTGTCTGGGACCTGTGGGCGGGGGTGGGGGGGGGGGGGGAGGGGGATGAACTCTCCTGCTCAATGTTTTCCCTTTCAGCACAATTCGCCTGTAATCACACAGACAGCACTCATTTGTAGGCGTAATATGTGTGTCCTGCAAGAGCATGAGGCATGTAAATGAATGTGAGGCGACCATTTTGTTTGTTTTGTTTTAAAAAGGCAGAAACTGGGAGTGGTTGGGGGGAAAATCATTTCAGCAGGTGCAGCTATTTGAGTAGCAAATTAATGGTGAGCTAATGCAAATGAAACCCATTTGTTGTTGTTGTCTAAATGCCAGGTGTAACAAGTACAAGTGCACAAATATATATTTACTTGGGGTTTTGTCTATGGGCAGTGCATATTTCTCTCATTTAAAGCATTTTATCTGGGAGCAGGCTAACTTACCAGAGAGTGTGGTACCTAGAGAAGCTAGGCATGTGAAAACTTATTCTGTGTATGCTTCGCTGTGTTTGGTGTTTTCTTTTGTATTCTTGCCCAGCTTGGTAGTATGTTTTGGTTGCCAGGTTGGCCTTGCTTTATTTATAAAGGCTTTTCTGTCGTCTTCTGTTCCCTGGTAAAGAAATGGCTCCAAGCCAATTGTCCTCTTTTTGTGTTTATCTGTTCACCGTATGTTACAGTGGTTACCCCCCAACCTGCATGACAATTTGCAGGTAGGTGTTTACCTGTATGATTTGTTTGTAATCCAGTGTAGCCTAGGGGAAAATTCCTTTTATACGTGTGTAAATGAACAATGTTCAATTGGTTTATTTTTATTAGGGTAGACCTTGTATGAGAAAGCCAGGGAGCTCAGTGGGTCGAATTCTTAGAGTGACTAACATAGACAGGAGGCTTTGTCTGAGAGTTTAATACCATCTGGTCACCTTGCGGTGGCAGTGTTTAGCTTTAAGGACATATTATTTAGAGATTTTTTGTTGGTGAGAGTAGATATCTTTTTGTTACTTTTTTGTTTTGTTTTTCTTTGGTGAAGGTTTTTGTGTCTGTTGGTAATGTAGGCTTTAAATGACAATTCCTTTTTTTAAATCTGGGTCTTATTTTTGTAGTATTTTCCATCATTCCTATTGGTTCTGATAGTATTTCACATATCTGCTTCATTGTCAAGGTTTTTGTTTCTTGCATGCACGCATGAAGATTTTCCGTTTACAGTGGCTTGTGGTTCACCTTTATAAGATAACACGGAAAATCCAAATCTAAACCTATTACAATGGCCGATTATCCATCACACTATCACAAGGGTGTTGGTGAGTGTCTTCAATTTGATGGCCACCCATGTTTATTTGACCGAGAATACTCAGATGAAAAGTTAAATGAATTCTCTGTCCATGCAGAACAGTGGAGTAACGGTAAGTCAATTCTGCAAGTTTAAACAGAATGTTTTAAACTTTTAAATTTGGTGAATAAATTTCAACTTTTTCATTTCTTTTCACTTCCAAATAAGACGCTTAGATAAACTGGACTGATTTGAGGTAAATTGAACTTGTATCTTGACATTCTTCATAGACGCCATTTTGAAGCTACTGGCATGGAAAAAGAAACCCAAAACAACTCAACGATGAAGCAGTAAAATGTATAAAAACACTATTAGAACCAGCAGGAATGGTGGGAAATACTCTGAAAATAAGACCCAGGTTAAAACAATTCATTATTCTCTGACAAAAAACAAAAAACAAAAAAAACATTCCATAATCTTTGGGATTCTTTTGACTCCTGTGACTTCCTGATGCTTCCTTAAGACCACTAGTCCACCCTACTTTTCAACAGATTCATTGCCTTTTAATACCACACAGTGCTGTCCACAAAATTATTCACACACTTGATTAAGATGACCAAAGAAGGCTGTTAAAAATGAAATACAAATTAGTTATATTATCAAAAAATGGAAAATTATATTCTTTAATATTAATACAATTACTCAGAGGAAAATATTTTTTAACTAAAACATCTGTGTCATGATTATCCACCCCTCGTTTACTTCTAATATACCGTACCCTTTGCAAGAATAACACAATGGAGTTCTCAAGTATAATGTTAGTGGGTGTGCATTGGGGATGGGTATTTGACCATTCCTCCATACAGAGTCTTTCAAGATTTTTCTGTATGGCCTTGTGGACTATTATCTTCAATTCAGACTACAAACTTTTCATCAGGTTCAAGTCTGGAGATTGAGATTGCCATTGCGATACTGTAATTTAGTGGTCAGTCAACAATTTCTTGGTTGATTTTAAGGCAAATCTTCGGGATCGTGGTCTTGCTGAAAGGTTTAATTGCAGCTATGCTTGAACCTGCTAGTCGGAGGAGCAAGGGCTCCAGGACCAGTAGATACAAAACCATACCAATGCACTTTGGAACCAGGTGCCCTTATCGGAAGAGGCCAGAACTGGGCTGTGTGGCCATTCGCACCAGCCAGTGGTGTAGTTTTCATTTGAAAATTGGGGGGGACACATTAAGCGGGGGGTCTGGGGTTCCTCCCCCAGGAAATTTAGAGCATCAAACACTTCATTTCCTGCATTCTGGTGAATTTTTATGTACCAATTTGTGCCTTTTCTGCATCAATTTAAAACTCCTCTGCTTCTTTCATGTTTTTATTGGGGGGGACAAATGCATGTGTTCTAAATATTGAGGGGGACGTATCCCCTGCGTCCCCGCTGAAATCTATGCCTATGACACCAGCAGTGTGTTTGGCTGTGGGAAAAGGACAGAAAGGATATCATATCTATGGTGAAATACAGTGGTGGGTCTTCAGTCTTATGGGGTTGTTTTGATGTGGTAATATGGACGGTCCAGATCGCTTCCGATTGTAGCTGGGTGTGACAGTGGCAACAAGATGAAGTGTTACTGTAAATGGCGGAAGCACCAATAAGGAAACAAAATGACATCTATTCCCCCACCCCCCATCCCCCCCCCCCCCCCCACCCTCAACCGCTAATTCTGTTTACTCCTCCAACCCAGAAAAAAAGAACTCAAAACGATACGTAACTGGAAGGCTGCTTTATTGTTAAGAAAAAGGTTCGTGCTCAAATGAAGACAATCTTTCATAAATTCTTGCTAAGAGTCCAAGTGGTTGTGCAACACACTATCTCTCCTGCTTTATTCGTGGCAAATGATAACAACAATCAAAAAGCAGTTCTCAAGTATTTCAACAACGAAATAAAATAGCATCTCAGTCATGCCAAAAAATAAAATGGTTACAAGAAATGATTATCCATACGAAAAAAGAACGTTAAGTGCGAAATGAAGAGAAGCATAAAACGGAACGCCCAATCAAAAGGCAAGCTGCTTTTTCACTAGCCAATATGGCCTGTAAAAAAAGCGGGGGAAAAGAATGCTTGAGGTCACGTTCGGTAAATAATGCAAATTTAAAAAATAAACAAACAAACAAAAAAAAAAAAGATGTCTTTTTAGATTTTTTTGTTCATTCGTCAGGCAGGTTTTAGGACTCCTCACATAAGGTCAGATACAGATTTCGCATTGTGCTCCATTTTGACTAGCATCCACTGTTTAGCGTTTTGGTGCGGCATCATTCTGCGAATTCTCAACAATAAAAAAGCAGAAAAAGGCACGTGCCGTTAAAAAAGAACAACAAATAATCTGTTAATGTAAAAATAAAACAAAAATAAGTAAATAAAATATAAATAAAATCAATATCAAACTTCAATGGCACTTGCATGTTTTGGGGGGAGAGGTTTGATATCGGAGTAGAGGGCGAGGTTGTCACACTACGGTTTTACTGCTCCCAAATTTAGTCAAATGATTTTCTGACAAACTCACGGGGGAGGTTATCAGAAGTAAGAATTCTAAGATCGCTAGGATTATGGGTGGGGGGAGGGAAGTCTCAGGGAAATTTTGCATTGAGAGTCAAATGAAGATGAGGGACATTGAGGAGCGTTTGGGGGGACTATATTCCAATGAATCTGGCAACACCGGAGGGTTTCGAGCGGAAAAATAAGCCACCCAGGATGCCTGGGTACTTCTGGACACATTCGTATTCTATTCAGCGGGTGACAATAGGCGTACAAACGATACCGTTGGTTGCGCAGTTGTCTCATCGCCACAGGCTACACAGTCCTCTACAAGCTGCTCGTACAGTGTGCATTCCATGGCAGCAGACCCAAAAAAAAAAGGCTATAGTTTTGGTCATTTGCTGAATGTATTGCACAAAAAAAAAACTTAAGTGAGCAAGTACTATCAGAACGGCTTAAAACAGAGTTAAGGGGGGATGGGGGGGAAGTGATGGACAGTGGTCATATACATGTATATTCATATATAGTTTTTTGCTTTTTTGATACATAGTTCTTTAGTTGATTTTCCCCTCTATAGTGAAAAGTATCCCCCAAAAAATCTACTTAATCTAACAAATTGTGTCACAATCTAACAAGTGTGACATAGGGTGTCTGCGGGAAGCCATTCTATTTTTGTTATATTTACTATTTGTAATTAGATTAATAGCTGTAGTATTTTTCAGTAATTTTTGTATTTACAAAAACTATGCATGCCAATAAAATAAAATATGTTACATTATTTATAGTCTCTTAAAAAGTTCATCCGTAACTTTTCAGCATTTTGTGCCATTTACAATATAGCCTATACTGTACATATCTTTTTTTAATCATTTCATTATTTTACGTATGCATGTATTTTTGTTTATACATTATATCCTAGATGGGCACAAAAAATGGATGGCATAATTGTCATTATGGTTTTCATTCAGAGTTTATTTGGTTCAAGTTGACACCCACACTGATTTGGAGACTTCATGCAGCAACTGGACTAAAGAACTCTTTAAAAAGGAAAGGGGGAGGATTCATAGACAGGAAGTGACATCACTGCACAACAGGAAGTGCAAAAAGCTCTGGTGTTGTGTCTCGGCTCACAGTAAGATGCGTCCAGTGCTCGGCTTATTTGGCATTTGTTCGATGTTACTCCTCTGCTGAGGATTATGGCTGACCAGGGGGTATAGAGCACTTTACATTTGCTGTCAGACTCAAGGGCTTCCATCAAAATTATAACACCACACCCACCTCACATATAAAATCGTGTGCTGTTCAAACCTTTTGCACCGCCTTCACAGTGTTCCATCCAAAGCTCCAGAAAACAGATTAATCATTGGGGGCAACATGAGGACAGTGGCTTAGTAAATTAACCATTTGTTTTTCTGCATACAATCAAATTCTGTAGTCCTATTAACCATAATAATTAGAATAACAATAATAAAGAAAAACAGAATCGCATGACTCCACTTCTGATAAAGGCTGCTTTGGTAAGCAAAAAATGTATCACTGAGATGCTCCTAGCCCTGTTTTTTATTTATTATTATTTTTATTAAAAACGGACTCCAGGAAGTGCCATACCGGGCAAAGTGCACCAGTGTCACGACCACCGTTAACGTTTAGATGGGACTCATATGGTGGAAATCGCTGACACCGCAAGTCAAAAGGCCTTTTGAAATGCCATTTTGGCGCACCCCGTGCGTTTCTTCACGCCACAAGGACGCCATTTTGGCTCATCGTCGTTTGCGGACACCACAACTCACATTCATACAAAATGCATCTGCGGTGTCTTCTGGGTAATGGGGGCAGACTGGAGCAGTGCAAACAGCATGCGTTGCATTTCTTTTCTCCTCCCGAGCCCAGAAACTGCATGCCTTACTCAACAAGGCCTGTCTCCCCGGGCTCCTCGTCCAACTCCTGGTTCCCCCTCCACCTTCCCACGGAACACACCCTCAATTTACTAACATTTCCTTCAAGACACAGTGTAAACTGATACCTTATAAAAAAGAATATGCACACAATAAAAGCTTAAATAATGAAATAGGCATAGGCAGTACCACAGAATGAAAAGACAACATAAAAAAAGAAAAGGAAAAGGAAAGGTAAAATAATGATAAACAAATTCATATCTTCAGAACATATATATAAACATGAAAATAATCAGCCCGGTACACTCCTAAAAAACATCTATCCCACCCAAACTCCAACAGTGTCCTCTTCCAGAAAAAAAGAAACATAGAAAAAAAGAACAAATATCAGAGCTGGTAGGTGTGGAAATTAATATTGCTGTGTAGAAAGAAATAATTTGTTGTAGTTTACTGCATATTTCTTGTTTTTTCCTCGTTCTCTATATATAAACAGGCATTCCCATTCATCTCGTTCACATAATCCAGAGCAGCACATTCTTGTATTGTTTCTTATTTAATGTGCCACAATAATAGCAATAATTAAAACAGCAGCTACTGAATGTTTGCAATTTATTTCAACCAAATGCAGCTACAAAGAGAGATCTGTCTGTTTGGATGGTACCATTTATTAAGGGCAGGATTGACTTTGGATTTTTAGCTTTCTTTTAAAATCCAATATAGTGTATCACCATCAATATAATATCTGAATTTTTTCATCTTTTTATATATTCTTTTATATCCAGTGGACAGCCTCAAACTCATGGTCAAGCCACTGTTGTGGTCTGTAGTATTAGTGTCTTGTGGACTATGTTTAATCATGCAAGATTCCTGATCAAAACATGCCATCATGCAAGTCATTTCTATGCATTGAACGAGCACGATTATTTATTTATCTGGAAATCTGACTGAGCAAGTCCCCGTTTCAGCCCAGGTCAAAACCCTAATTAGTTCCCCCTTCCCAATCAGTGTGAAAGCCCATGTAGAAAATTTTTTTTTATATGCGGGTATAACAAAGATAAAATGATTAAGTAATGTGGGCAATGTTTAATTTTTTTTTTCCTAGTTCCCTTTTTTGCAGCTCAGATGGTAAGATGCAAGTATACTCGGCATGAACAAACAAAAAAAAAAACCCTTATATTTTTATTGGGTTTTTTTTTCTCTCTCTAGCTTTCGTTTCCCCCACCTATCTCAGTTTTGTTGTTTTAGCTTTGCAGCTACCCCCCCCCCCGTTTTCTAAATATGAAAATGACTCAGAGAACCCTTCAGACTGCTTTGAGCTGTTGTTTAAAGAGTCCAGCAGTGCTGTTTCCTTTGGGGAAAAAAATCCACCATGGCGCTGCTCCTGAACAGGAATCCATGTGTGGCGATTGCGGAGATCTCGCGCGAGTCTTCCTCCTCTTGCTCCGCTCACATTCCCCCGCTCTGTCACAGACGTCCCCCCCCTCCACCCAACAAACAGAGTTTTTTGTTGTCGGCACAGGAGCGTCGTCTTCTTCTTTCGATTCTTTGTTTTTCTTAACTATTTATTGAAATCTTAAGTCTTGATGCAACAAGGTCACACAGTAAGCTGATTATGTTTGGTTTAATTGAGTTTAAGTGTCTTCAAAGCTGTAAGAAACCAAGCCGTTTCTTCTGCATTGATACATTAACGAAGTCTGTAAACAATTATTTTATTTGTATTTTCACTTTTTCTCTTTTTTTTGTTGTTTAAACTTGCAAATGAAATAATCTGCTTATTGTGATTTCATGGGGTTTTCCCTCTCTCTTTGCTTTAACATATTATTATTATTATTGTTATTTTTAATTCATTATTATTAGTTAATTATTGTTATTGTATTCTAACACTTGGATTCCCTGACGTCTTTTTGGTTTCTGCCCCTCTCTTTCCTCCCCCGCCCCTCGTTCTCCTCCTGTTTTTCCTTGTCAGGTTTGGTCACACTGTCATAGGAAGGCAGGGAGGCAGTCGAGGGCGTCCCCTCTTTTTTCTCCTGATTGGTCCCCCCGTTCTCCAGTTTGTCGCTCGCCGGCCTGCGCTTGCAGACGAAGCCGCGTCTGGCCAGGTGGAAGCGGTAGGCCCGCTGGATGGTGATGGCGGACACCTCCTCCTGCTTGCGCCTCAGTGTGGTGGTGATGGGCTCGTAGGACACCTTGGACGGGTTGGCGGCCACGAAGCGCTCCTCCATCTGCTGCCGCAGCATGTCCAGCTCGCCGCTGTCCCCCAGCACGCGCTTGGTGAAGGCGAACAGGATGTCCAGACAGTGGATGCGGTCCCCGCTCACCATGGGCATGTCCATGGCGATCAGCTCGATGGTGTTGGGCTTGGGCACCCGCAGCGGGTGCTCCAGGGCGTCGGCGAAGTCGGAGAGCTTGGCGTAGGCGATGAACTGCGAGGCGTCCGGGTCGAACTTCTCCCAGATCTCGTAGAAGGTCTCGAAGTCGTCCTCGCTCAGCGGGTCGGCGCTCTCCTCCGTGGCCACGCTGAAGTTCTCCAGGATGATGGCGATGTACATGTTGACCACGATGAGGAAGGAGATGATGATGTACATGACGAAGAAGAAGATGCCCACCGAGGGGTTGCCGCAGTCGCCCTTGACCGAGGTGCCGGGGTTCTCCTTCTCCAGGCTGCAGTCGGGCGGCCGATTGAGGATGGGCAGGAGTAGGCCGTCCCAGCCGGCCGAGGTGGTGATCATGAACAGGCAGATCATGCTGTTCCCGAAGGTCTCGAAGTTGTACATGTCGTCGATGCCCGCCTCCCTCTTGACGTAGGCGAAGTTGGACATGCCGAAGATGGAGAAGATGAACATGACCAGAAAGAGCAGCAGGCCAATGTTGAACAAGGCAGGAAGTGACATCATCAGCGCAAACAGCAAAGTTCGGATGCCCTTAGCCCCCTTGATCAGACGCAGGATGCGTCCAATACGGGCCAGACGGATCACCCTGAACAAAGTTGGTGACACAAAGTACTTTTCAATAAGGTCTGCCAGGAACATACCTATAGTACAGAGAGGAAGAGAGGAGAAACAAGTTATTTCATAATTACTTTAACATTTATTTATTTATTTATTTATTTATTTATTTATTTATTTATTTATTTATTTATTGCTATTTTAGGTTGAAAATGTTTCTTTGCTCAGTTTGCATTATCCCTTTTGGCAGCATGGGTGATGGGAGGTGTGTCCTGAATATTCAGTACCATTAACAAAAAAGAAGTCATCACTCATTAGTAAACAACTACTTTCATTTAAAAATGTTTAATTTTGTAACTTGGTATAGTATAGTGTATGGTTGTGCTTTGAGCCAGTGTTATGTATGGTTAATACTGTGCTCTAAGCTGGCGTTGTGTATGGTTAATATTGTGCTCTGAGTTGGTGTTGTGTATGGTTAATATTGTGCTCTGAGTTGGTGTTGTGTATGGTTAATATTGTGCTCTAAGCTGGTGTTGCGTATGGTTAATATTGTGCTCTAAGCTGGTGTTGTGTATGGTTAACATTGTGCTCTAAGCTGGTGTTGTGTATGGTTAATATTGTGCTCTAAGCTGGTGTTGTGTATGGTTAATATTGTGCTCTGAGTTGGTGTTGTGTATGGTTAATATTGTGCTCTAAGCTGGTGTTATGTATGGTTAATACTGTGCTCTAAGCTGGCGTTGTGTATGGTTAATATTGTGCTCTGAGTTGGTGTTGTGTATGGTTAATATTGTGCTCTGAGTTGGTGTTGTGTATGGTTAATATTGTGCTCTAAGCTGGTGTTGTGTATGGTTAATATTGTGCTCTAAGCTGGTGTTGTGTATGGTTAACATTGTGCTCTAAGCTGGTGTTGTGTATGGTTAATATTGTGCTCTAAGCTGGTGTTGTGTATGGTTAATATTGTGCTCTGAGTTGGTGTTGTGTATGGTTAATATTGTGCTCTAAGCTGGTGTTTTGTATGGTTAATATTGTGCTCTGAGTTGGTGTTGTGTATGGTTAATATTGTGCTCTAAGCTGGTGTTGTGTATGGTTAATATTGTGCTCTAAGCTGGTGTTGTGTATGGTTAATATTGTGCTCTGAGTTGGTGTTGTGTATGGTTAATATTGTGCTCTAAGCTGGTGTTGTGTATGGTTAATATTGTGCTCCGAGTTGGTGTTGTGTATGGTTAATATTGTGCTCTAAGCTGGTGTTGTGTATGGTTAATATTGTGCTCTGAGTTGGTGTTGTGTATGGTTAATATTGTCCTGTGGACATGTGCAGCAGAGCAGGTACGATAAAACAGGGATAGGACCTTTGTGTCATCAACCCCCATATGACAAGTGCTTCACCGATCTTATTGGTGGATTATATAGGTAACAACAAAAGAGAACAACATCAATGCTGATTGGTAGATACCATCAAACTATAAAGCTTGGATACCATAAGAGGCCTTGTACAGTACACCCAGAAAATATCCATAAATCACTGTTCACATTGTTCTGTTTCTTATTACCAGTGTTCTTGGTGGTGTTCCTCTCTCACTTCTATACAAAAAGATGATGATAGCAAAGTCCTATCCATTTTATAAAATTGTTATCTTTGCTTAACAGAGGAATGCCCACACTTCAGCAAGCAAGTGGTCACTGTGCAGGTTTAGGCCAACATGCAGTAACCAGAAAGGTCCAATTGGGGACAATAAGGAAACAATTAAGAAAATACTACAAAAAACATAAGAAAAACCCTTGCTCCTTCACTCACCCACAATGGAGAGGATGACCACAACCACATCGAAGATGTTCCATCCTATGGTGAAGTAGTAATGTCGCAGGGCGAAGAGCTTGAGCACAAACTCACTGGTGAAGGCAATGATGAAAATGAAGTTGATCCAGTATAGGATGTCCTCCATCTCCTGTGTCTGGTCATCTGTCTCTACCATCATGGTCACCATGTTGAGGCAAATTAGGATCATGATGGAGATGTCAAAAACCTGTTGCGTCACAAAGTCGAACACCATCCCCTGGATTTTGTTCTGGGACAGAGGAAAGAGAATGGATTTAACTGAAAGTCAGTCATTATGGTTACAGCAATCATAATTTTCTTGTTTTTATAGGTATTATTTCCTATTTAATTCCCTTGTTAGCTGGAACCAGTTAAACTGCTTCTAAAAATGGCTTACTAGCTAAAACTGTGAAACCTTACTAGTCAACCAGCTAGTTACCGTGACAGCAATTTACTGTAATTGAAGTACAACTGGTAGGTGTTAGCACCCCCAGCACAATAATGTGTTGGAAAACTATGTATTTATAACTGTATTTCATGCATTTTTTCTAACTGAGACATAATTCTAGCCAGACTCAATTTTGAATTGTCATTAGCCATGCCCACCTCAAAACTTGATTTATGTGAAAAACCTGGAAGTGGCCTAGCATAAAGGAGTCCTGAGTGTAAGACAGCTACAGCACTGCACACAACTGGAAAGATCCCACAGCGGAGACAAACAAAATCGTATTCAAGTAACTGTGGATTCAAAGGACCACAGCCTTACAATTTTGAGCCTGCTAGGTGCCCAAGGGACAGGGTTAGGGTTAGGAGGAGGATAACTAGCAACACCACATCTGCGATGCTAGCTAGTGTTAATACATCGATCTTGAATGTGCATTACATTCAGTGTTAGTGTGAACCAGCTAACAAAGACTAAAGTTAGCTGGCTCACATTAGCACAACAGGTGAAGCTACTTTATGGACCAAACGTTTTATTTCATATCATTTCTGTTTTTAATTTCACTGTATCTCACATTTAGAGCAAAATAGCTAGGTCACATGGTATTCATCATCATCATCATCATTATCATCATCATCATCATTGTCACTGTGCCTGTCCAGTCCAGCAATGATAATGACCTAGCTAATAGTTAGTTACATGTCTTGCTACACATCAGAAAGCTGACAGAATGTATTGTATGCCATATGGTCAGAAGTATGTGGACACTTGACATCCAAAATCACATCATTATGGGAATAAATATGGAGTTGGTCCACCCTTTTCTGCTATAACAACCTCCACTCTTTTGGAAAGGCTTCATACTAGATGTTGGGGCATTGCTGCAGGGATTTGCTTCCATTCAGGCAGAAGTGCATTAGTGAGGTTGGGTACTGATTGGGCCATTAGGCCTGGCTTGCATTTGGCTTTCCAATTGATTCCAACGGTATTAAATGGAGTTGAGGTCAGGGCTCTGTGCAGGCCAGTCAAGTTCTTCCCCAAACTGTTGAGGAAGGACAGAATTGTCTAGAATGTGATTGTATGCTGTCGCTTTAAGATTTGCCTTAACTGGAACCCAGAGTGTAAAAAAATGTTATCTGTTAGAGTTGAATTAACGCGGGACATTTTACTGCGCATGCCTGCTTCCTGCCCGGATGCTTGTCACAGTCACAATGCCTGTCAATACCGGTCCTGCAATGGTCCTGAATGAACTTCCCATTCAGGCTAGAACAGAATAGTCACTAGCCTATTTCAAGATCCACATCTTCACACTGTACCTAGGTTCACTTATTATTTTCAAACCCTAGTACTTTTTTCTTATGTAATTATTTTAGGACTATAGCATACTTTATGCTTTATATGGATGTTAGCTAAATAATGCCACAATGATTTGTATTATGGTTCTCAGCAGGCATAATTATGTGGTTTATTAAAGTTGGACTGAGACTCGCTGGCCTTGGATTGTTTGCCAGGTCTGGCATTGCTGCTCACGTAACTCTGCTGTGTACACTCATGAGCTCATTGCAGGTAAAACATTCTGAAGGCATGTCTGCGAACTGCAATGCATGGTCTCTTGCACAGAAACTAGTTTTGTCCTTGCACTCATCAATAAAGCAACTGAATGTTAATTTGAGAGGGACTGGTTAAAATCCAATCGGAAAGACCTTGCCAGTGGCATCTTTGGGCAGATGTCCCACAGCTCGATGCCCAATTGGCACTGCCTAGAAACTGGAAGGTTTTAGTCAGCTGGGATGTCGACCTCTCACTGCGCAACAGCGACACCCACTGGTTCATTAGGCAGCTGCCAGTCCATTTTCCCCAAAGTCATATCTGTTTAAGCCTGACTTGTGAACTGTGGTGGCAAACATTATATGCTCAGGAGGACCAAATGCTTATATGTGCTTGCCTGCATTGATAGCAGAGTTAGCAGGCTGTCCGTGCTAATAATAATATGATCAGGTATTTATATAATAATATTATATATTATAATAATATAATTTAATGTTACATTCTGTTACTGGTACATCAGAAGCAAATTAAGTCGGGTGTATGTCTGGTCATTCACAGAAAAAGGGGATACTCCCAAAACACCCAGAAGGCCCTAGGATTACAAACTGCAGTGCCATTTCGGTGGACACTTTTAGCCAAAGCTACTTACAAAAGTGCATTTCATATGGTAAACAAACATAAGAGCTAGAGATAAGCAATATTAAACCATTAAGTGCCGTCTCCCATCTGCAGGTCTGTAATAGATGGCGTATAATTGCACAGTCTCAGTGAAACTGAGAGGCTGGGAGACTGAGAGAACACGTACCAGCGGTCGAGGGATGGGCTTCTGTGGTTTCTTAGAGCCCAGTTTTTTCATGGCATTGTAGTATTTTTTCTGCTCTTCAGTCATGAAAATATCCTGGCCCCCAAAGTATAGAAATAAAAGAAAATGCTGTTACAATCTGTACTGGACCTGGAAATATGGTTGTGACACATTCCATCAAAAACTTTGTAATGACAACGGTCTACATTGAACATTTGTCATTAACTTTGGATTCACAAACAGTTTGACAAGTTGGTTTTGGCCGAACTTGCAAAATTACTGAACTCACAAAACTGTCTGCAAAGAAAAATAAAAAGGACAAACACGGCATTTAATCTTCATTCATTTGATTTCTGATTCCTCCCATTGCTGAACTCGCAAAACTGTTTGTGAAGAGAATAAGGCAAAACACTGACAGTTATGTTTATAGTCATAATTCAAATATAGTCATAATTGAATAATGTAGACAGAATCCAACTGTTAAAAATCAAGCAAAGACTGTCCACCTATATAGAAAGGAAACAGAAAAATGATTTCAATACATCTACTTTCTGTTATTTTATTTGTGTGCATAAATGTCTGGCAAAACTTCCACTTAAAAATTCCCCTGGTATAGTAAGTTGGTGTGTCTGGGTTTTTGGATTTTCAGAAAAGGAGAGAAAGAAAGGAACGGGTCTTATCTTCTTCTTCTGCTGATTGAAGTTGTCGATGATTACACCAATGAAGAGGTTGAGGGTGAAGAAGGAGCCAAAGATGATGAAGATGACAAAGTAGATGTACATGTAGATGTTGTCCTCATAGATGGGCTGATCCCCCACCTGCAGAAAGGGGGGGGGGGGGGGGGTTAAAAAACACACAGTCTTTCTGGCTTTCTGCCACAGCATACTAATAAATGCCCCTTGTCCCCCAAATTCACACTGTTCACTTCATTTCTGTATGTGCTGGAGGTCATTGTCTTAGTTCTCTGGATTTAATCCTGTTGTCTGTCCTCAATGTCCATACAGAGCTGGGGAAAGTATGTGTTCATGTATTCAGCTCCCTCTACCTGAAATGTATTACCAAATTATTTGAAACTGGCCTCCCCCTGGGTTTTTTAATCTATGGTTAATGATCTAGAGGCTCTGTTATTGGCAAGTCTGTTCTGGCTAGATTATTGCCATTTACGTTCTTGATTTTAACTCATTTTGCTGAATTTTGATGCATTTTCTTTAACTTTGTGTGTTTGACTTGCTGCTGCCTGTCTTGGCCATGTCACTCTTGAAAAAAAGAGATTTTTAATCTCACTGAGCCCATCCTGGTTAAATAATAAAAAAGATTAAAAAAAATAGAAAAGGCACTTAAAGAAATTCTTAATTCCAGGACATTGGACCATAAATTATGAATGTTGTATATAATATAATGATAGTTCCTATGTAGCCTAATACTGCTATGATACTAGAACACCCTTAAAACACAGTTTTTTCCTGCTGTGTTAACTTTCTAGGAAGGAATCAGAGGCCTCCACGTGTAGATTCAATGACGTAAATATTAAAACTGGTCTAAATGACGGCAGCTACCACAGTAAGAAAAAAATATAACCAGATTATCATGATGCAGGGCACAGTCTGAAGGAGCACATCGGGGCATTCATGGTGTTCAGGCCATGTATCTATGGCCTCATCACCATGAATGTCCCCGTAGCCACATCCACACAAGTCCTCCAGTAGTTAGTTTCTTCATTAGTAGGCTACGCAGAGGTTGACTTTGGAATGCACAAACATTCTACAATGGCGCAAATCAATTTTCTCTTTTCTTCCTTCCTCACAATAGCTTTCTTGCTTGTCACATTCAGTTGCCTGTCCCTCATCCGCAGTTTTAGCTTTTAGCTCATAAAGTAGACTCCATAAATCAGTGGTCTCCAACCCTGGTCCTGGAGAGCTACAGGGTCTGCTGGTTTTTGTTTTCACCTTAAAATCAGCATCCAATTGAGACCCAAGACAGCAGGTGAGTTGAGTTAACTGTGTGTAATCAAGTGCTCTAATTGATTCATGAAGTGCATGTCACTATGAGTCATTATGAAAATTAACAAGCAGACCCTGTAGCTCTCCAGGACCAGGGTTGGAGACCACTGCTATAAATGCTTCCAAAGCATATACCGCGTGCCCTGACATTCACACCTTTCCATTTATAAATAATTACATTAACATTGTAAATCTATGAAATTTGAAATAGCTGATGGTCATTTGTCCCGAATACTTATGCTGACTTGGAATAGGGATGCTTAACTCACTGAATGACGTTGTAATACAGTGTAATGTCTGTTTTTTTTTTTTTTAAACCCCACATGAAATAAATGAAGAAAAATATTGAAAATATAAATTTGAAATACAAATTTGATCAGCGCAGAAAAAAACAAAACAAATGCAATACTAAAACTCGACGTACTTTTCTGGAGTCTACTGCAGCGTACATGATGTCCATCCAGCCCTTAAAAGTGGCCTATTGGAGCAAAAGAGAGAGAAAGAAGGTGAGTGGAAGAGAATCAGAATAAATACTTGTCCTGCTACAGTGATGTATGTCCTGGATGGCCTGATAGGGAGTATGAAGAAGAGTAATAAAATTTTAATTAAATGATGTTTTACATTAAATCTACAAAAAACTATTTCAATTGATGTTACAGTGTACTATAGAATATCAAGAAAGCCAAAATGCAGCCTACAGCTGTAGCACCGTTTTGGTGATACTGTTCCAGTCCATCTCAGATCCTCTATAGCACATACACTGTAAATCTTGAATTTACAAAAAAATTGGACACCATTTTCCATAAAATATAATGCTAAAATTCTGTATTACTATATCTACTTTAATTTGGCATCTTAGGTAATGACAACTTAGTTGAGCTTATGGTAAAGAAATTATTTTAAATTGATATTATACATTTCATGAAATTAACTTTGCCCATTTCATGAATTTACAGCAAACACCTGTATCTGACACTCAACATCAAAACCAACACAGGAGTGTTTGTTCATAAGACATCATTTTTGATGACAAACACCACCCATTCTTGACTAGAAATGAATTAATGTTGGACTAAACACAAACAATGCAAACGTGTGTTTCAGTGCTTTATAAGGTATGCCTCTAAATGATACGACCACGACAAAAACAAGCCGCTCACGCAAGAAAATGTGAAAAACCTCAAAAAGAGAGTGAAGACGGACAAATAAGAATGAAAGGAAGGAGAGAAAAGGAGAGGCACTCCCTCACCACTTGCAGCAGGGCCAGGTAGCCAGCCCCCACGTTGTCAAAGTTGATCTTTACGTTCTTCCACCGGACCTCGGTGAAGTTAGCGTGGATGAGGTTGAAGCACTGGGTGAAGTTGTTGACTTCGTCGGCCTCAAAGCGCTCCTCGGCCGTCTCATTGTTACAATAGTAATACTTTCCGGCGAACAAGTTGACCCCCATGATGCTGAAAATTAGCCAAAAGATGAGGCACACCAGCAACACATTCATAATGGAGGGAATGGCTCCGACCAGGGCGTTGACTACCACCTAGACCAGAGAGACAAGGTACCATTTTGTGAGAATATCAGAGTGCAGCCCTTCACACAAGAAAGTCTCACACACAAACACACATATGCATGCACATACAGTCACACACAAACACACGCACACATATGCATGCACATACACTCACACGCACACACATACACAGGCACGCTCTTGCGCACACACACACACACACTCACACACACATACACACGCACACTTACGCACACACACATACACACGCATCACGCGTACACACGCACGCACGCACACACACACAGTAGCTGCATACCTGCATGATATTACTCTAGCTGTTACTTTTCCTAGGTGTTATTTTAAAAAGGATTTAAATGTCAATGTGACATACAAATGAAATTAAGTTTCACGTCACATCGAGTCTCAGAAAAAATCTATACCTCTTACCCACTCCTTCAGCTAAATTAACAATGAATAAAATAAAGGAATACCAGCAGCTACTTTAATCGTGTTGTTTTTTGCAGTTAGTTTAATAACTCAGGTGTAACAAAAGAAAACGAGACACTGTGTCCAATGAAATGCTTTGCCAAAACATTTTCAGTGCCATGCTCTACAGGAAATTCAGTGAATCTGGGAAAATCCCTTCTGAAGGAATTAAACTCTGGGTGGACAAAAATGTGGGTCATTAGGTTTGCCAGTGCAATAGCTCTCTATGTAAAATGCAGGTCATTAGGTTTGCCAGTGCAATAGCTCTCTATGTAAAATGCAGGTCGTTAGGTTTGCCAGTGCAATAGCTCTCTATGTAAAATGCAGGTCATTAGGTTTGCCAGTGCAATAGCTCTCTATGTAAAATGCAGGTCGTTAGGTTTGCCAGTGCAATAGCTCTCTATGTAAAATGCAGGTCGTTAGGTTTGCCCGTGCAACATTTAACTTTTGAGCTGAAAGAGATTTTTTAAATGGAAAGAAGATTAAATGAAATCACTTGTGTCCAGGGCTGAAATCCTAATTTATCAATAGTCTTAATGGTCACAACTGTACTGCACCATACAAGACTGGTGGGCATACACTGGGAATTAAATAAATCACCTCAAATATATTATGCAGTCAATACCAATGCATTCCCTTGAATGTACGCACAGTGGTTTATCATGTATAGTGGTTTACCAATCCATTCTTATAAATGTATGTATAGTGGTTTACTAATCCATTCTCATAAATGTATGTATAGTGGTTTACAGTACCAATCCATTCTTGTAAATGTATGTAGTGGTTTACCAATTCATTCTTATAAATGTATGCATAGTAGGTTACCAATCCATTCTTAGAAATGTACTTGTAGTGGTTTACCAATTCATTCTCATAAATGTATCCATAGCAGTTTTCCACACTTGTATGCAGCTCTGTGCCATTTCTCCAAACACACAAATCCACTTGTCGCCCGACCCACCACAACACCAGCCAAACTTTTAAAACACTTGCGATGAGAAGCTGAAGCGATCGTGAAAATTCTGACCCAACCCTCCGATGCTCCATTTAACCACTTCCATCCTTCACCAGTCACACACTCCTGCTCACTGCCTCCCACCCAGCCTCCTGTCTTGCATGGATTAGCAGTGAGTGAGTTCGGTGTGCGGTAGTGTGCATGACACTGGCTGCTCAACGGGCAGACAAACAGACAGTTGGACATGCACTTTTTTGCAGGCTCATCTCTGTACCCATAATCCACCCATGCCCCCCCCCCCCCCCACACACACAACCCCCCCACTCCCCTCCACTACATCCCTCTCCAACAGTCCACTCCCACACACAGCTAAGAGGAAAACTGGAGCAAAAGAGCATTCACACACAGCCATGAGACAAACTGAAGCAAAGAGCATTATCAAGTTTTTTTTTTACTTCATGGCCCTGGAGATCAGATTCACTAGAGTGGAGTGCTAGCGGGTTGTTAGCCTTCACTGATTGCAGTTCCACGAAGGCATATGATGCAACAAGCATAAGCTGACAGTTTGGTAAGGCCTTCATAGTAGGTAGCCATTTTAAATGTGTAATTCAGGGGTCTTCTCTTATCTGAAAAGGCTGGCGTGGATGCAGGGTTTTGTTTTAGTCCAGCACCACAACACCTGACTTACATGATTAGCTAATAACGGTCTTCACTCAAGACCCAGTAGAATCAGGCTCCTATTGCACAGCTAAAACAAAAATCTGCACCCACACAGGCCCTTTTCAATGAGATTGGACACCCCGGCATAATTTGCAGCTTGCCACATCTGACCAGTTTCAACTAGTTAATGTCCTAGACAGCTGGCTAGTCCATAAGCTCATAACATTCAACAGTATTGTTTCAATGGTGAGGTCATTTGAAAAATAAAACTCGCCAGTTAATATTATGGTAACACTGGTATAAGCTAGAGAAACTTTAAATTTGTACAAAGTGATACAAATTGACATGCATTTTCTCCACCAGGCAATTTTTGACAGGTGGAACATTTTTGACCTAACATTGGCAGCCCGACAAGGTGACGCACGATAGGCTCTTCCGTACTCTGGGATGGAAAAGTATTTTCTTAACCTAATGGTTCAAGGGCACCACTACTGTTAAAATTACAGTTGCTGACTATCTTTGACATTAATATTTTTCAAACCTATACTTTTGTCTTTCAATTATTTTGTTAGCAATTCACAAATTTATCATTACCTGAGACCAGCTGAGAATCTTCATATACCAATATATAAAACATCTTGCGATCAGTTTTTGGTCAGATATCATGAAGTTCCTTTGTGGAATGATCATTTACATTTTCTAGATTCTTCATTGTCTTTGTCAGTCCATAGGAAGGAACTTTGAGGATGTGTACTTGTTTGTATACATAATTATAATATGCTGATCATCATAAATGTTTTCATTTTTGTCTTGGATTCTGAACATCAATTTGAGTATGGATAAACATGGTTTTGGATTTTGATGTGAATTTGGTAGTAACTTTTTTAAAGCTTTTTTTGGGGGTGGTTTTTAAATAAGCCTACTTGGGTTTCTACCATACCTGCACATGTATTTTTTTTTTTACTTTCTAATTTTCTTTAAAATTTCATCGCATTAACATCGCAAATAAATGTATAAATAAAACATAAAAACATAACATGTGAAGGTTTCAGCTGGCTGAGATGACTAACTGTGCACCAGGACCCCACCACTGGCCATTTAGGTGCCCACATGTCTGCCTGTTGAGCTGAAGTGTCTTCCTTTGACTGCGTGCGTGAGCCAGGCTGCACACAGTGTTGTGATAAGTGGCACTTGGCATCTCATGCTTCTGAGAAGAGCACATGCGTGCTCCGTGTTCGCCCAAATCAACAGTGCAGGCGCAGCAATGACATATGATTGGGGCATTCCAAATAGGGAAAAAGCATACCTAACTGGGCCTATATTCAACTTATATAAACCAAATATTATAACGGTATTACGAAAAGAAATTACAAGGCAAAAACAGAAATTCAGCCCTGTTATGGTTAACTAACAGGAAGCTCACTACCCTCCCGCCCCACTGGCAGCCGATTCACAATAAAATGTTCAGTGTCGACAGAGTCCAAAACGTCCCAAAAGGGACGAAATGTACCCTCTCAAGGAGCCCATCACATTCACAACTGATTCGATGCTGAACATTTTGCTCTGTACTCATTCTCATAAACATAATTATCCACCCTAAAATATGTAATACATTTTATAATGAAACAAATGAAACGGATTTCTAGAAAATCAGTGTGTGGGAGATTGGGTTCCTGTACCCACAAACAGCACTCATCAGAGCAGATCATTTTAAACAATTTAAAACATTTATGGTCTCAGGCTACATCTCTAAATATAGTGCACCTCTTCAGCTATTCAGAAAAAATCTTCACTTCCCCAGTTCAAACAAGAAAGGGCAAATGGGTCAACGAACAATCACACAAAGTAGGGTAAGGTGGGGTCAGAATTTTAGAGCAAGGGGTTTCAGTTCATCGTTTTTTTTTTCCTCTTGGACTATGCCCCCCCCCCCCTTTTTTTCCACTTACCCTCTGAATTTGGTTGTATAACAAAGGCTGTTAATTTTACCCACAAGCCTTTATCTTCATCCCAAAAATGACAATACTACATCAGCCTGCCCAGGCCCACTGCCCTGCAATGGCCCTCAGCATTTGCCATAGTGTGTAACATATCAACATATCATATATGTTTTCATAATATCTCCAGCCTTTAGTGTTTCAAAAAAATCATGACCTAATGATTACTTGAATGTTTTTTTTTTTAATAAGCAAAAAATAGGGGCTTAAGAAAGGCTTGGAGTTCTACTAGTAATCTGCACTTTGTCAAATCTAGCTCCAGTTGTGGAAGCTGAAATACTAAAAATTACCCTAATTTTTCCATTATTTACTGGGGAAATCATACATAATTTTAAGTGTAGTCTATCTTTACAGTTTAGGTTTTTCTTGTGATTGTGCTAGCAGATAGACCCTTTACACTTTCTATTTTTATACATGTATCAAAACCATATAAAAATACCTCTCAACATAAAGCTCTAAATGGTTACCTTTTAAAACATTTCTGTCCACCCTGCATTTCAGTCTGTCTCAGTGTTTGCTACTGTGTTGAGAATCAAGCCACTGTATGACACGAGAATGACAACAGCCCTCGTTATATGCCACTGAGGAACACAGGAGTATAGTCATTTTTGGGAACTGGATTAAAACCATGGTGTAAAAAAGAAAGGGACAAAACTACATTGATGGGGCATCGTGAACTCTACGTGACTAAAACTGTTGTTCAGAGTGTAAGGGAGGCATTTTTTGCATTCTTCTAGCCACCGCTTCTCTAGACACGGTTTGGTCTCCTCTTTTCCCACAGGCAAGATGTTGCCTCCCAATTTCATATCCAATGAGATCGGATCGCATCATCAGCCCCCGCCCCCCCCCCCCCTCAGCCCCCCCTCCTATTGGCTGTTTCAGCCATTATGAGCGAAACGACGGCTTTCCTGTGCCAGCCTCATGCAGTTTTCCTAAGCTTCTGCCTTCGGCCAGGAAACAAAACTGGTCGTGTCATCTAGTTTTTTCCAGCCTCTAAAAAAAAGCCAGGGGCACAGAGAAGGCTGAAATGCTGGCTCTGAAGTGGCTACACTAACGATGCTACTGGCAGAAGCTTAGCAAATTTCTCACTCCCACAACTAGACTGAAGTGTACACTTTTTGTCTATTTCAAATTTGCCACATTTTTGTAGATCCTGAGCACAAAAGAGTGTGGCAAACTCATTTCAGTAATGTTGGGAGGGACACAGGCACCACATCAGTGCCAACAGTGACAGGATGGGACAATGGTGCTTGGGTGGGGGGGGGGGGGGGGGTTATAGTGCTTAAGTTTGGGGGGAAGAGGGGTGGGAGTTTGGGAGGTGGGGAAATGTTTGGGACATGGATAAAAAAAGCTGAGATATGAGATCGAGGCCAGCAGTCCTGGGGGTAAACAGACTCGAGTGACAATGACCTGGAGCAACCGGTCACAACCATCAGAAAAAAGACATGTAGAAATGTGTGGTCAGCCATCTTGGCCAGCCATGAAACCCCCATTTCAGTAGCTACAAGGGAGAGTGGTGCTTTTGTGTTAATTCCAACTGTCAACCACTCTCCTCGAGTATACTGTGCAGCCTGTATGGTTGAACAATGTCACTGAAGCAGTGCACCTTCTTCACCTGCAGTGGCAGCAGTGACGAACACCTGGCGATTGTTAAAACAATGTGCAGTATAGATCACACATGCTCAATGTGCAGTACGGATCACACTTGCACACTGTGCAGTATGGATCACGCCTGCACACTGTGCAGTATGGATCACACCTGCACGCTGTGCAGTATGGATCACACTTGCACAATGTGCAGTATGGATCACGCCTGCACACTGTGCAGTATGGATCACACTTGCACACTGTGCAGTATGGATCACACTTGCACAATGTGCAGTATAGATCACACTTGCACACTGTGCAGTACGGATCACACTTGCACACTGTGCAGTACGGATCACATGTGCACACTGTGCAGTATGGATCACACTTACAATGTAGTCTGCAGGTTTAGCTTACTGCAGACACTGCACATGCATTTTGATGTTCTTTTTTCTGATGGCACACCTCTTGCAGCTGGTGGTTGTCTTTAGCAGACATTAGGGCACAAGGGTCAGGTAGGCGGGGTTAGGAAAAGGGGGTGGAACTGTTCTTGATTTAAAAAAACCTCTAAAAATCAGTAGAGGTTGCAAATCAGGCCAAACAGCCAATTTCTTCTTTATAATACCTAATTTTTTAAATTTCAGAGCCAATTCAATTATGATTCATATAATAGTCACTGATTGATTTTTTTTACATTGTGATAAGGCAGCTTTGCAATGTATCCTTGCAAATTTTCTCTTAAATTTTTTATACTTCAATTTTTAATCATTATCAGTCAGAATTTGCTGAGGAGGTTGACTTTAAATCAAGTAAAAGAGTGACATTACTATTACAGCGTAATCACCACTGCTAAAACCCCATGACTTTTTTCCAGCTACAGTACATCATGACTTCTCCTGCAGATTTCACACTACCGAAGTCATGTAAATAGTAAGACAATTCATTTCCAAATTTCCTTAAAAAAAAATCCCCAGCAGGCTTTAATGTCTTTTTTGCAGTTTTTTTTGTTGTATCAGTTCTAGCATGCTTTAAGGTTCAATGGCATGCAGATGGAGCAGCTGCTTAGCTCTGGATCTTACCCTCATCCCTTCAAATCGTGACAGAGCTCTGAGAGGTCTCAAGGCCCTTAGTGTCCTGAGTGATTTAATGGGGCCTAGATCGGAGTAGCCCAGGGCATTTGCTATAAGGCTGACTATAGACACCTACAGAGAGAGAAGCAAGAGAGTTTCCAGACCGTTAGAGGTACAAAATAACAATGGTGCAAAAAAAAAACAAAAAAGAAAAAAAAGAATTGTAGATCTAGAATTTGTAGGAAGGTTGTTTGCACTTCAGTATCTGTACTGATACTGTGGCTTGGATTTAGCGTTGATTGATTTGATTGGCCCAAGTTCATATTTCAACTTCCAATGATTGCATGGCCAAGGTGCGTAAACAAAACAGACAGCTAGGAAAAATATTCCAGCAGGAACAACTGGATTTCAGTTTAAAATCAAGGCTCCATTTGTATATGACTAAAGATACAAAAAGAAGGGCATATTCAACTCAGCCTAAACATTAGATGTAACAGACATCAAACTGAACTATTATTATTATTTTTTTGGCCAGATAATGAGGCTTGAAAAGCAGCAGAATGGTGAACCTGTACACCTGGAAAGGAACTTGGAAAGAAAGAGAGAGAGAGAGAGAGAGAGAGAGAGAGAGAGAGAGAGGAACACAAGATTCAAATAAAAGGGGGTAAGTACAAATAAAGGCACAAAGACAACTGCAGTACACAGTGGACAAGGAGAAAACCTTTGGGGGGATCAGGGTGTTTAGGAGCAAGGATTCCCTGTGGAAAAAGGAAAATCCAGTTTGCCTGTCCCAAACTTTTGCCCTCCAAGTGCTGAAGTGTACAGTAACATCCCATACAGTATGACCCAGCTCAGGACAGACAGACAGCACGCACATCACAAACAACACAAAGCCAGTGAATTTACACGGAAGGAGAGAGGGGAGGTGCACAGAGGGGGAGAGGCTGGCCAGTCACTGTAACGGATCTGCACTGAAAACGACAAACACCCTCGGAGAAACCGGGACCTGCCGCAGTACCTCTGCACCACCCACAGCTCTGGCAGAGAGGGGTACTGCTGGGCACCCCCAGCAAGACCCGCTCGCATCAAAAATCCTCATGAAATATTTGGGTATTTGAAAAAAATCATGAAATCGGCATTAATGAACCAGAAGAATAATTTCTCTCAGCACAAAGTGTGCTCATTCCAATCCTTATGGTTTTATCCAGGCAGTGTCCAGTATTTGAATTGTCTCTTTACGCAAAAACAAACATCAGCACTATTGCTCCATTTCTTTATTGTTGTTTTCCTGTATTATTTCAATTGATTATCAGTCTTGTGAATTTACAGATTGCTAGTAATGCGAGTGATCTAGTGGATGAACAGTGAGATGGAGTAGACATGGTCCCGGTTCCTTTCACAAAGAGAAAAATCAAGCAGATCTGAGGAACACCGATGACCAACAGCCAACTTCACTTCAAACATACTGTAAGAGAAACGCAAAATCTGAAACTGACCAACGGCTACATTTACGTGCACACCAATATCCCAATTATTGGTAGTAATCATTCTATGCCAGTATTTTGATTATTGTGGTACACACGGATATAAGTAATGCATTTACTCCAATAGCCATGTTTACATGATTCTTTCCATAATCAGGGTAAGCTCAACTCATTGCCAGCCATGGTTGTTTTCATCCGGGATCTTGGACTTCAGCCTGACATGTTTCAAGAAGCCGAGAGAAATTGGAGCAAGATGCCCACATGCGCCGTCAAAAGATTTCCATTATCAGAGTATTGCCATAATCAGGGTAAGATCAGAGTATTAGTGTGCATTTAAACATCATCAAAGTCACAGAGGAGAAGGGATGAGCACTAATGCAAGTGTGTCACATGTACACCCATAGTACAGAATAAGGTGGTAAATTAATGATTACATAAACAAAAGTTTAAATAAATCATTCATATTTTCCCTTCTAAATGTATCCCTTAAAATTAATTTGAAAACTGAAGTTTTTGGGGAGCGCTTCTGGGTCTAAAGATGTAAGAGGTGTCTCCCAGTTGCTCTGTTGGATGTGATATAATTTTATTTTTCAACGCACAATTTCACATATCTGCAATAGATGGCAAAAAAAGATCCTTTCCACTTTATAAGCTGGTTATTAGGAACTGAACACAATGGAAATATTGTCTACTGGACACGACAACCAAAACCAAACAATGCTTGCAGCAACCCCAGGCTACCCTACCGAAGAGCCTGCTGAATATGGGAAAACTGACTCTACTGTCTCTAGTCTCTGCCACCGCAACAAAAAATGTAAACTCGAGGCAAACTGTTATGGAGCTAAAGTGTGCATCTACAGACCACAGCAGCCACTTAGCTGATTTCCAGGCTGCGTTTAGCATTTTGCATGCTAACCACTGAAGTTAAGCCGCTAGGAAGCAAATACCTGGACCTAGAAGGAAAGTCGAGAAGAAACAACTTCCTATCTGTTGGGAATTCCTGACGGACCGGGACCCTGCTCCACCAAATTTTTATCGCTCAATTACATCAGGACGTCCTGGGACTGGACGAGAAATCTCTGTCAGACCAGGTACACCGCACCCTACGCAAAAGACCCAGTGGTGGAAAGAACCCCCCAGATCTTTCATCGTGAGGGTACACTTATTCCACACCCGCTACGAGTTCCTGCACTGAGCCAGATTTCCATTTTCGCTGACTAAACTACTACTGTTGCCAAGAAGCAAGCTGTCTTCACAAATGTTAAACATCAGCTACACTCCTGTCCACATGTGAAGTATGGACTTCTTTTCCCTGCAATTCTTCTAATCACCATACCAAGGTGTTCAACACACAAGTCTGAAGATCTGGCAGTGGCTATGGAGTTTATAAAGAAAAACATTAACAAGGCAGTCACTCCAGACAGTATTACAATAGGTTAGCTAGCTTTCTGTGCTAACTTAGCTAGCCACTACTGTTTGAGCCAAGTTGACACAGACTACATTGCCTAATTAACCTCAATTTGTATTGTTCAGAAACTATGATTCTCAGGTAAGTGAACTTAATGCATGTTAATATTTTAAGTTTGAGCTTTTTCCTCTTCCAGTGTATTTTGGCCTGTTCTTGTGTATGATTTACAGCCTCATTTGCCAAATGGCTATATTGCTATGGCTAGTAGAGAAGTGAGGAGAGAAGCTTTGGTGCTGATTTTCCTTCTTATGTTTTTTCAACATTTTTTTATTTTGTTAGTCTTATTCAGAAACCTGCTCAAGGGGCTCTTGCTTATCAATGCTTATGTCGTCAAAAACTATTCCTCACCCTATGGTCAAGCTCACACAACACCCCGATGGAAAATTAGCTTATATTTGTTAGCTGGAACTGTAAAGATCAACTCTCCAGTTAAGCCCTGTAAGGTGCTCCACCATCTCAGTCACTTGGGAGCCCATTTTGTCTGCCTACAAGAAGACGGAAGCGCAGATGAAAGGCTGGACTGCGGCCATTCACGGATGCACATGGTCAGAGAAAAGAAAATACTTTAGTAAGCTGTGGCATTCAAGTGATGCCCAGTTAGTATTAAGGGGCCTAATGTGAGCTGAGAAAACATTCCCTACTTCATTACATCACCACGACCAGCCGGCACCATTGACACGAGGCAGGATAGATCCATGGATTCATGCTGTCATGGCAAATTTTGACCTACCATCTGCATGTTGCAGCGGAAATCGAGATTCGTTAGACCAGACAATGCTTTTCCGATCTTCAATTGTCCAATTTTGGTGATCATGTGCCCACTGGAGCCTCATCTTCCTGTACTTAGTTAACAGGAGTGGAATCCAGCGTGGTCTTCTGCTGCTGTAGCCCATCCATTTCAAGGCGGCCCTTCTGCACACCACTGTTGTAAAGAGCTGTTACCTGAGCATTTGTGACCTTTCTGTCAGCTTAAATGGGTCTGCCCATTCTTCCCTGACCTCTTTATTAACAAGGTTTTTTTCACCCACAGAATTGCTGCTCAATGGATGTTTTTTGTTCATCGCACCATTTTCTGTAAACTCTAGAGTCTGTAGTGCATGAAAATCCCAAGATGGCAGCTGTTTCTGAGATGCTGGAACCACCACGTCTGGAACCAACAATCATACCACTTAGATCACGTGTCTTGTCCAGTCTAATATTTGATTAAACAACAACTAAACCTCTTCACCATGTCTGAATGCTTTATATACTCATTTGCAGCTACATGATTCACTGTTGCTTGCAGAAGGGTATTTGCGTTAATGAGCGAGCAGGTGTACTTAAAAAGTGGTCACTCAATGTTCACTGTAAAGGATTTAACAACACATGTGAACCGCCTCAATACACATTTACTTTCAAATGAAGATTCCGTTAGCTTAGCTTCTCAGCAAATTGTTTTTTTCATAAGTGATAACAAAACCCCAGATGTACTACACCTGTTCTATGGGAGGGCTTGGAGGCATATATTAGAAAGGACCTCAACCCTGACACAGAACACGAGAGAAAAACTCAAGAGAGAAAAATTGACACAGCGTATTACTCAATTGTATAACATGTATGCCATTTCACCTTCCAAATGTATAAGGTGTGCCTCTCCTTACAAGCAATATATGATGTTCTGACGACAGATCACATGACTGAACAGCTGTTCTGATCTAGATGCACATTCTATGAACATAGGGAGAAGGTCAACAGACTACTGGCATATCAGTTGTGACAGACATCATCATCTCATCAAATTCCCCAGATCCAAACACCCTCATGTATAACATTTGATCCTCCAAACAAAATTAATGATGAATTCAAGGAATACTATACCTCTGTTTAAAAACTGGATAATACCATTGATCCTCCCAATTTGGCGGTTTTGCTGATACATTATATATTCCTTCCATCAACCTGGCTTCAGTTGAATACTTGTAGAAACCAATGAATATTTGAGAACTCACTATAGCTGTTAAATCAAGGCAAAGCGGTGAATGCCCAGGTCCAAACTGTTCTCCAACTGAATTTTATAACAGATTTTAGCCCCCATTCTTTTGGACATATATAACAAATCATTTATCCCTTAGTTTACCTCAAATGCTCAGTTAGACCTCAATCTCACTCATTTTAAGGAAAAACAAAGACCTCTTAGCCTGCATCTACTTTTGTCCCATAAGCTTGTTGAACATAGACTTCAAAGTATTGTCCAAGCTGTTGGCTATACACATGGAATTTATACTCTCCTTCATCATGGACTCTTTTTTCATCTTCAACGGTTATTCAATGTTATTTATAATTCTGCACAATCCTCAAAGCCCGGTAGATGTAGAAAAAGCCTTTGACCACGTGGAGTGGAATTATCTTTTCTATAATTTCGGGAAATTTGGTTTTTGACGAAAAATGAATTGCCTGGGTGAAGTTGCTTTATTAATCTCTGAAAACCTCAGTTGGATAAAACACAACCAGGATACTCTCCTCTTCATCGTTCCACTTGGCAGGGCAGCCCCCTCGGTCCCCTTCCCATTTGCTGTTGTCATTGAGCCCCTTTCAATCGAGCCCCATTTCCCTCTGCTGTAATCCCCACATCACCGGCATACACAGAAACGGTACAGAACAGAAAGGTGTCTTTGGATGAAATCTGATCTCCTTTAGCAAATTTCAAACCTATCTGTCTCTGTCCCTGCCGCTCTCCCCACCCTTAATTCGCTTGGTCTGCTATCTCTCATTTACTGGGCCGGACACCATCTTTGTCCATGCGGAAACCCCAAGCAATTCCACTTGAGAAGCTGCGAAAATCCATTTCTCCTTTTGCGGGTGCGGGACCAGCATACGCCAAATGGCGGAGCACCTCTTGGGAGGCGGTCGTCATGCTCTTCCTGTGTCCGGCCTGCAACGAGAGCGTCATCCAAACAGGGTTTGACACCAGTGACAGCAGCTAGCAACGTATCCACAAAACTTCCATAAAAATTCCCCACTGCCGTTGACACTCCAAATTGCAGCTGCTGCACCCAAAAAAATCCCTCCATACACGTTGATAGTCCTGCTGGGGCGAGTAAGTAAATAGATAAAAAATTCTGGCAAGTCAGTGCTTGTCCCTTATTGGACAAAATGATATCACATGATTTAAACTTCATTTTTATGCATGTATGTATTTTAGTCACTAAGCCTGTATGTAGCTGTATTAGCTATCCAGCTAGCTAAAAAGGCAGCTCTGTAGCTGGCTGCTAACTTGGGAGTGATAAAGCCACGTTAAATTCGGCTCAGTTCACATTGCAGAAATGTCACGACTTGTGTAATGTTCACGGTTTGAATGTGAAGAGTTGGTTGCGCCTATACCAGTTAGATGTAATTGCGGTTTCCAATCAACCCCAGTGTATTGCTGCACTGCCATCTTAATTTTTGCACGAGGCCTACCATACAGGCCTTTCCACAGTTCACTTGCTTTACCGAGCCACTTAGCTGACAGCGCTTAGCTTCAGCCAACGACTTAGCTTTCAATGCTTTAGCCAGCTGGCTAATAATGGTAAGACTGTCCAAACCAGATCCAACATGAAGAAAACCACAGTTACGCACGCTTAGTGTTGTTTCCAATAAGATGTTGATACGTACACGTGATGTACACAAACCGACTGGAAGAGGAAGGCAACCGTTATGGCAGCAGGCTTCGCAGTGACACCCCCAATACAACAGCAGCAGGACAGTACCGAATCCTAGAAGCCCTTTTCAAAATGGCACCTGTCAGGCAGGTGTGATTGGCCGAGGAAAAAGACTTTTGAATGGTGTGAGTGCGGCAGCTCAAGGAGGTTGTGGCATACTTTGGCTTTTTGGTGTGGGGAGAGAGGATTGCTTTGTGTCGAGCGGTGAGCTCAGGAAGGCTGAAGTCTGCTTGGTGAGTTACAAACTGCATGCTAATTTAAAATGGGCGCTGTATTCAGCCAATGCCTAAGTCGGAGTGCTTTGGAAAAAACTATCTGAATTCACCAATGAACTGTCAGAGTTATTGAACAGGTCGCCATATCCACAGGCAACAAACTATTGATTGCACATTATCGTTGTCTCAGAAAATCCAACAAGCGGTCACCGGACTAATATTTGAACACTGCCATTGCTAGAGTGACAAATATAAGACCATGTGGAAAACGTAGATCTCTCGCTGGCCAAAACAAGTTATCCTCAAGAATATGCCAATATTTGGCTCCATCCTTGGGTGGCTACAAGCCTCCCTGTCCCTTCGGCAGAAAAGCAACCCCATAGCATTCCACCACCATAGCTACTCGTCAGCAGGGATGATCATATTTTTCCACCGAATCTGAAGCTGGTGCACAGACAAAAATTTAATTTAAGCAATTTAAACAATCATTGGCCTGAGGCCATTGACTCTCACCTGAAGTGAATGCAACTATCACAATTATAATGATGCTGCAAAATGCAGCATTATATGTGTGTGTGTGTGAGTGTGTGTGTGTGTGTGTGTGTATATGTGTGTCTGCATGTGCGCGCATTCTTCTGAAGTTGTGCTGACAGCCGCCTCTCTGCAGGTGTGTGTGTCTGTGTGTATCAGACCTGGGTCAAATACGTATTTGTTTTGGACGGCGGGGTTTGCACTTTTTGAGAGCATTTCATTGGTTCCAATACGCCAGACAATATCAGTAAAGCGTAGAAAAGTATTTGAGTATTTGAATCCAAAACAAATACGTATTTGACCCAGGTCTGGTACGTACCCATTCAAAATAAATAGCTCTGCTGCCTAGTATCTGTGTGAGGATCCTGCTAGCCTGCAGATACTGCACCTACGCCGAGGCCTGGGACACCAGGTCAGACCCTTACTAGGCCAACGGCTGACTCAAACAAACCTGGGTCATCATCGTAAAAACTTGAACCCTTGCAACATCAGTAAAAACTGTCAGTTTACTGGCAGTTTTAAATTATTCATTCACCTCCACCAATATCCAGAACACAGCACTTGCTTCATTACGTTATTATGGTTTGTAACATGTTGAAAACTTTCAGGGAGTGTTTTCAAATTTTACAAGCATCTAAAGAGCTCTAAAGTTCTTCAAATGCATTTAACCAAGGTCTGGAGTCAAACCCATTGAGGCCTCTGAATCTGGCAGTATGAAGTTTAACAAAGAATATCTGGTGCATGGGACTACAACGACGCAACAGAACTTCTGAATGACCCAGCTGACAAAAATGCTCACTCTACTGGATCCTTTGGCCCTGTGGTTGTGAAATTTAACCGTAATCAAACCATAACCAGAGGCGTGTTGCTGAAGGGCGGCTTGGGCTTATGCCAGCCAGTGTTCCTTTCCACGGGTCACTGCTATAGAACTGCCCCCTGATGACTCATCAAAAACATTAACTGTAATCAGAACACCAAATCCATACCGAGGAAGTGGCCTGCCTTCATGCATAGAAGAATTAATGCATCTTTCATATCACAAAAAGAATAACAATTCAATTGGATTCAATTGTACTTTCTTCTTTCCCATGACTTAAAAATAAATGGCTCGATGCACTTTTGTCTTCCCAAACAGCTTGCTGGGTTCATTTTGGTAAAGTTACAGACAAATGTTCATTGAGTCTAGGCCAATCATAGGCCAGTCACTTCAGAGCTGCTGGAAGGGGGGGGAGGCGTCAAACTTTCATCAAACTCTGTCCCCAGCATTGATTTCATATCTTACAGTTTTTATATGTTTGTAACGGAATTCAGAATTCAGAATTCAGAATTACTGCACCCTTTTATAAACATGCTTTTGTCAAATGTAATATAATGTAACATCTCTACTAAAACATGAGAGACAATACATTGGTTAAAAAATGTACCAAGACAGACTGAAACTAAAATCAGGATGATTTGATTCTAATACATAACAATAATAAAAATACTAGCGTGCCAGATAAGATCCAATAACAACTTCCCCTGCTGATTGAAAGGACAAGATTGGCCCTCTTCTCTTCTTCTTCATTTTGGCACTTCGTGTTTTGGGGGTCTGGAGAAATGGGGTGTGTGGCTGTATCAAAGAAATAGGAATCCAAGGAGCCTGGAGGGAAAACGCAGGAGGGAGAGGGGTCGCAGATGTTGGGGGTGGAAGAGAGGGGCCTACTGGTAAAAGGGCTGGCGTGAGGGACGGGTCATGAAAAGCACCAATCAGAAAAGCGAATGCCTGCTTCAGGAGGGTACTTACATCCACGATGAAGAAGTCGAGCCAGCACCAGGCGTTGGTGAAGTACTTGACGAAGCCGTAGGCCACCCACTTGAGCAGCATCTCCAGGATGAAGATGTAGGTGAAGACTCGGTCGGCGTACTCCAGGATGATGCGGATGGTCTTCCTCTGCTCAATGTACACGTCCTCAAAGGCCTGGAGAAGAAGGAAGGGCTGGTCTGAAATAGGGGCTGTGAGAGAGGGTGTTTCTGCGGCAGAACTGAGCTCACTGTAACATCATAAGAGCATGAAAAACAAAAAACAATTGATTGTGTAACACAAAATGGCTTTCCGACTTTTCTCTGGAAAATATAAAGTGAGCATTTGGCAAGTTCAGCTCTCCCTTAAAGTACCTCTGTTTGTAAAAAGAAATAAAGAAACATTAGCATTTATTTGAAAGTTATTTGTAGTTATTTGCAACATTTCCACAGCCTTGCTTGTGTTGGGTTTGACGAATAAGTTCCCAGGGCATATCGACTAGGATATCAGGTGCTTTGGAAACGTGCACTTCATATGGCCTCAGAATTGCAATCAATAAAGGCCAACAGCACGCTACTTCCTGTAATTCTGATCACCGCAGTCAAGTAAAAAACTGTCAGCAGTTTTCTGTAAGGAGTATACTGTCAGGATCGTGTACACACACTGCAGTCTATGCTTCGTTTGCCCTCTCTAATAACACCGGGAGTTCAAGATTAAGTCGGCTACACTGCCGTCTCTTGTCCAAGGTTGCATTGAAATAGCTCAGATTTAGGTAGATAAGGTAGGGATGCATGCATTTGATTGGATAAAGGGGGTAAATGTTTTGCTTTACAGTATGTGCACCTGAAACTTGTGATTCAGATTCCCGTTCATCCATCACTAACCTTTTTTTTCTTTTTTTCAGGACAAAGTAGTAGCAGATTTATTCATAGCTTCTATTGTTTACGAGCGATTTATGAACGTCATCGTCATGAAAAAAGCTTCTTTGACAAATCCTTTTTGACGTATTTTCATTGCCAAAATGAAAACTGGAGCACACCAACTAGTAAAGTGGATACATGGACAGGATCACATCTACTGGTTAAGCGTTAGCTAGCCACCCCAGGGCTTACAGTGAGCTTTTTTCATAGAAGTTGTCTGAGACTGGAATCTGCACTGTGAGAGAGAGACCCAGAGAGACAAGAAACCACTCCGAAAAGCCTTTGTTGTGTTTCGGTTTGTTTTTACTATATTATTTTTAGTTTATTATTTTTTCCCAGATTCCGTGATGGAGAATGAAGATTTTTGCTTGTCAATATTGTTGAAACAATATTGTTCTCTCACTACCAATAAAATGCCAGTGAAAATTGGAATTACCGCATCTCCCTGCGTCCAGCTATTCTGTCCCCCCCAGGTGCGTCGCTCGGCGTTTGACGGTCATATTGTGTTGCAGTGTAAAGGGTTGTGTAGTATTGCATACTTTCAAATTGTGTTGTGTTGTATTGTTTTTTGCATTGGATCATGTTGTATGTTCATAGCCTCACCAGTGCCCCACTGCTCAGCAGGATCATGAAGATGATGAGAGTCTCAAACCAGTTGTGCTCCACGATCAGGTAGCAGGTCTTCCTCAGGTACCACCAGTACTTCCCCCAGCCCTCTGTGATTGGCACGTCGCAGCACTTGTACCGGGCAATACAGGCTGAGAAACAGAGCAGCCAATATCACAACCCTCACCCCCAAAATACAGTACCCCACCACCCCACTGCGTTCCCACGACTGACTCCCCTTGCCTGCTTGTTACAGAAATCAGCTGGAAAAACCACAGGTCAAGGTACAATATGCCTAGAAGGTTCTCTAGTTGTTTTTCCCTTCTAGGCATTTTTTTTCCAAATTTGATTTAATAGTAAAATGATAGCAAAAAAAGTACACTCAGCTTGCGTTTTTGAATACACTGGCCTGTATGTAATGTTGTATTTAATCAACATTTTCATCAACTTTGACTCACATTTAAATGTAATGACTGTATTACTTTTTTCCTCAGAAAATGTTTGGCAAGATCACCTTACCGGCTTTTTTAAAATAAAAAAAGGTGTGCAAATTAATACAGTCCAGAGCTGTGAGTAACGTTTTGTCTGCTTTTCCTGTGTATCTGCGGACATTTCCTGAGGAAACACAAACACACCTTCTGTCCAGCAGGCGTCTGGATCCAGGTACTCTTCCACAGCCTCCACCACCACTACGTCCTCCACATCGGGCTTAATGTCAATGGTGCTTCCCTCTGAGGAGCTGGTGTCATCCAACTGGAAGGAGAGAAGAAGGATAGAATTATTCCAGACAGAACAGGACTCAGTGCTGAATTTAGAACCACATCGTGTGACAGGTATAACTTTTAGTAAATTTCACATTATTCTTTTGTTATTAAAATAGGCCCATGATAAAAACACTCGATACACCATATGTTTACAGAGATTAATAGAGATAGAGATTAATACCATTTATTTTACATAACAATGATTATGTCAATATTTTGTTTAATCTTACATAATATAATACATCATTATTTTTTCTCACACTTCCTCATTTCACCAGATTGTACAGTCTGATTCTTATATCGGTGTGGGAACAAGAAAAGGAAATTATTGTTGTTTCAATAAGCTGAACAGGACAAATCTGCAAAAATATGTATGTTGCATTTATACTACATTAAGGAGGAGGCCAATTAACTTTTAAAAATGTAAATTTAATGTGGATAAAAAGTCCCCTTTAATCAGGAGGCTTCTGGTTTAGAATGTCCCAAGGTCATCTTTACATGTACAGTGTGTCCAGGACATGCTGGGTATGCGCAGACTCCGCCTCCCCTGCGGTGTCTGTAAGTAGCATGAACGCTAACAGTGAGGATTCTCCAGCTCAGAGATCCTCCATGATCACAGAGCAGGTTTCAGTCAGACATCTACCCCATGACACATGGGCATTAGTGTATCGGAACTGGTCCCGCAAACGAAGGACTGAGTAAACAGATTCATATATAGTCCATTTTAATCCACATTTGCTGTGCAATTAAAAGTGCATCCTGAATTTCAATGGTTTCCCTGGGCCCCCCCTGTGTATGCTGGTTTTTCTTCCAACCACAATTGCAGTCCCAGAATTGTAACAAGCAGTTAATTTATCTTAATTAGGAGCACCTGTTTAGAAGGATTATTCATGTTCTTAAGCCGCATTGTGTCAGAAATGCCATGTCAGGAATAATAAAAGTCCTATGATCACATTGTGCTTATTCTGCTCTATTGCAAACAGTTACATAAAAAGGTAACAAAATGGCTGACTAAAATAAAGGCTGAGGTTACCTACTGAACTGTTCCTTACCAATCATCCTCAATGCAAAACTACACTAACCAAATTGTACAATCAAATTAAAGAATAATTTTGTTAAAAAAAGGGTTATTCATTTCAAATAAAGTATTTATTTATTTATTGCTTTAAATATTTTAACCCAGGTCTGACTGCCACAATGTTAAAAATATTAGCAAGCAATGCCAGCTTTGCTGCTACTGCTTCTATTAAGTGTCAGAATTGGTTTCTTCTACAGTGTGAAATAATTGGATTTGATGTGCCACACTGCCACAGAGATTTCCATGGGCTTCTCATGACTTTGCCCCACTCACGTCTTTACCCCACTCACGACTTTGTCCCACTCACGACTTTGTCCCACTCACGTCTTTGCCCCACTCACGTCTTTGTCCCACTCACGACTTTGCCCCACTCACGTCTTTGCTGCCCTCCACGTCCGACTCGCTGCTGAAGTCCTCGGTGTTGAGGTTCTCGAAGTCGGACTCGCCCACGGCGATGGGCACTCGCACAGTCAGGTTGGGGTTGTGGATGAAGGACATGCGGTCCTCGTCGATCATGTACTTCCCCACGCTGCTGCCGATGCCGCTGGTGGTGCCGTTGCCGTTCTTCTGGTAGTCCAGCTCCCGGTTGATGTCCACGCCCGTGTGGTTGGCGATGCAGTTGAGCTTCTTGTCGTACATGTCGTCCAGCGGCTTCACCTCGTCCGTCTCCTTATCCTTCTTCAGCAGGGTCGCCGCGAGCAACCGGATGTTGATCTTCAGCCAGGCGATGCCCTTCTTGATGCGGATGACGGAGATCTGCAGGTTGTTCATCTCACCGTCGTCATCCGTGGCCGCCAGGTTGTCTGCACTGAAGGAGCTCAGCAGCAAGGCAAGGAACAGGTTCAGTACCTGGAAGGACAAGAGAAAGTGTGAGGATCACCTCTTTTGGCACTTGGTACTTAAATAAATTTTAATAGTGATTTTCTGATTATGACAGAATAGCTGGCGCTATAACAATGCAAGACTAAGGTATGCCATTTCACACAAGTTGCTAAATCTTCAGCATGCTGGTAGTATAATTTCCCCCCTCTTACAGTCACCCTTTCTGCCTTCACTGGATGTTTCTAGAACACTGGAGAAAATTACAGTCAGCTTACCATTTTATAGCAAGATAATGATATTAGACGATTGACCAAACAATTTTAGAACTTATTTGTAACATATTTTGCATATTAGTTTTCTGTCAGTCACAGAACAATGTTCTAGCCATGTCAAAAACTTATTGGTAACATCCACTAATGATTATCATTTAGTCATGAAGCAACATCTTTGAAGATTTAATAATGATCTAAGACTGTAGATTCCAAATGTATCTATTCAGATTTGTTCAACATTACTAACCTGCTTGATAAAAATAATGCTACCTACAATTTCAAATATGTTTTGAACTGGAATAACATAAGACAGCTCCTAATGTTCTTGTGCCTTCAAATTAATGTTCAAGGGATATCCAGGAAGCCAGACAAATGTATACATTTGGAAGGTTTAACTTCTTGGGAATGTTTGAGGAATATTCTTGGAATTCCCCTTTTTTCTCAAACATATTTATCAGGATGGAAGCCACTATCTTTCAGCAGACAAATGGGGGTGGGAACATGGTCCTCACCACAAGGTTTCCGATGACCATGACCATCATGAAGACGGTGAGACACATCGTCTGTCCTGCCACTTCCATGCAGTCCCACATGGTCTCGATCCACTCCCCGCACAGCACCCGGAACACAATCAGGAAGGAGTGGAAGAAGTCGTTCATGTGCCAGCGCGGAAGCTCGCAGTCCTGGGCGATCTTGCACACGCAGTCCTTGTAGCTCTTGCCGAAGAGCTGCATGCCCACCACGGCGAAGATGAAGACGATGATGGCCAGCACCAGGGTCAGGTTTCCCAGGGCACCCACCGAGTTCCCGATGATCTTGATCAGCATGTTGAGGGTCGGCCAGGACTTGGCCAGCTTGAACACTCGCAGCTGTTGTCAGAAAAAAAGAGAAGGAAATGAAACAGGCTTCAGCCACAGCTGAAACCAAGGTAATTGCTAAACTATGTATTTCACACACTCAATTTTGGACTGGGGTGTTTTATGCAGGTGTTTTAATGAAATGTCCCTTTTTACCAACAGTTTTGTGTCATTGCAATGACATGTATGTTCACACACACGCACACACACACACACACACAGTCTGATGTAATCAACGACAGAATGAATACACTGGGAAATGAGCCAGACAAACTGAGCCCTCAGAGGCGTTATGGACTTTACCAATCGGAAGGATCGCAGCACAGATAGCCCCTCCACATCAGCCAGGCCCAGCTCAACCAAACTCAGGCTCACAATGAAGCCGTCAAATATGTTCCAGCCCTCCTGGAAGTAGTAGTACGGATCCATAGCGACGAGTTTGGCAAACATCTCAGCCGTGAAGATCCCAGTGAACACCTGTAAGAACACAGAGTGGAGAGAAGAATTCAGCTAAACTGGTTCACTGAGAATATACCGGCTTATAATGCAAACAGCTTCCAGGTCACGTAGTAGAAGCAGACCTCCCTGAGGAGCTCAAAACAAGGGGATCATTCAAATCAATTATTTTATTCGTCCTTCTCTCCTCGATTCTCGCATGACCCAGAAAACGATCGACGTCCACCACCTTTAAGGACATTCCAACCCAGGAAATGCTTTGCCTCTGCTTTGGAGCTAATAGCAAGGAGCTAGGAGGGTCTTGAAGGATGCTTGAGCAAGGAAACACGAGTGAATCATTTGCAAAAGTATTTTTTTGGAACATTTTAAAATCAAATTTAGGCACAAATTTAGATTGCATTGAGGCCAATAATGAATTGTAAACTTGTACACTTGTGAGTGTACATGCAAGCATGTGAGCAACAGAAAGACTGTGTGTGTGTGTGAGTGCATGTGAGTGCATGTGTTTAACAGAATGTGTGTGTGTGTGTGTGTGTTTAAAGTTTTATTTGTCTTGTGTAACAAGTAGAAGTACTATTCTGTTGGAATTCTCACTAATGCTCTTATTCCATATATACATATGCAAAAAGATCACAATATATAAGTCTATCCTGCAAACACATGCATGGCCATGTGTGTAAAATATATGTACAGTGTATGTGAACAGAAGACTTGTCCTCCTGTTTTGCTCCTGGTCTACATATTGGGACCAATGGGTCTGACATACACTTACATGTAGGCATGTAGCTGATGATCTTATAACAAAGGACATGGCACCATGGACTGGGTTTATCCATTCCAATTCAGCAAACTTCATTTGGTGATTTAAAAAAATGCCTATCAATTCAGGAGCTGACCACCAGTCTGCACGAGACAGAGCACTATACCATAATTTACAAGCAGTCAGCCAGTCCTGGCAGAGGGAAGCTGGGAGACAGACAGGGTCCTTACCAGATTTCCGACGGACAGCACTTCCTCAAAGTCAGGCGCCATGGGGTAGTGCTCCATGGCCATGAAGACGGTGTTGAGGACAATGCAGATGGTTATGGCCAAGTCCACGAAGGGGTCCATCACTATCAGGTTGACGATCTCCTTGATCTTCAGCCACAGAGGACAGCACTCCCAGATGAGGAAGGTGTTGGCGAACTTGTACCAGCATGGCGGGCACTTGCGCTGGGACTCCTCCAGTTCTGACCCATCCAAAACAAAAAGCCACAGGGGGTAGAAAGAAGAAGAGAGGCACCCACATCACAAAAGAATACTTCTGTATATTATAAATCTACCAGTCGATCCTTATTTTGTAGAGCACTGTTCACAAAATATATGCCATCAAAAAGAGAATCAAAAACCCGGAGAAAAACCTTGAGAGCCAACGTGGCAAAAACTTTAACATTTTTCTCTGACTGTGTAGTGTACAAAGCAACTGAACAGGACACCCAGAAAATGACGGCATACCCTTTTATTTAAGAGGTGCAAATCAAATGCAAGAGATACTGTCACAGGAGTGTAGGCCAGGGCACAGCGCAATGGCTAGCTCTGAACATAATTTACAAAAATTCAGCCTATGCAGTGATCTAACGGGATTCCAGAATATGGTACAAAGTCCTTAAGGCTTGTGAGGCCACTGGAAGAGCATACTTCAACATCTTTAACATCAACTTTCATCGCACAAAATGGCAGATATTTTGGTCAACTGAACCCGTTGTTCAACTATGAAACATGAAGAAGGTGGAACTGACTGAAATATAACTAAGTTTGTTGTTCAAACTCCAGCCCAGGAGGACTGCACTGTCTGCTGGTTTTTAGTGTCTTCAGCACTTCATAATTTAAGACACTGATGAAGTAAAAGAATCTTAAAAGATTAGATAGGATACAGTACAGTGCCTAAAGCTTATGGACTGGCGCATTTAAATCAATACCTGTTAGTGCTATGCAAGTAGATACTGGCGAAATGCATCAATACCTGTTAGTGTTATACAAGTACATACTGGAGAAATGCCTTTGAATAAACAATGTGATAAATTTTCTTTCACTGGGTGAGACTTCAGGAATGTGACAATAGTTAACAAACTGATGATGTGTCGTTTTGGGGAATATCAGTCCCTCGATCTTTCCAGGAACTAGGGTAGATAAAAGCTTGATTGAATGGAGAGAGATTGAAGGAGATAAGAGGAACATGAAAGGATGGTTTATTTAGAGGATGAGGATGAATATGTGAAAAACATTTTTAAATTGGCTTTGAAAGTTTTCACAGATAGCTCTGCTGTTGAAGTTTACATCCCTAATTTACAAACTGCACTTTGTAAGAAATGGAAAGATATGTATACACAGTAGAATTATCTGCAATAATTCTAGGTTTGTGGATAGACATTTGACCTGACCCGCTAATACTTTTTACCTGGAATTTAATGAGCTCTTCGAGACACTGTCATTAGTGGAAGCTTAACCAAGAATGGGCATGTCAGTGCATTTTTGTTGGGTTCCATGTTGGTATGGAAGAAAATGAAATTGAGGAAAAAAATGCAAAAGAAGTTTTAATGAGGGGTATAGTTGAAGCGACAGTTTCTTTAGTGGGTGGAGAGGCAAAATCACACGTTAGATCAGCTTTGATGGACCAATGCGGCAAGAACAGCGGGAGCATGACACAGCCGATGAAACCCAGTGAAAATGTTTTTCCAGTCATTGGAATTTATTGTTGCTATGTGCTCTCCTTTACCAGGCATGTGAGAGGAAATGGATGAAGCATTGGGAAACATGACTGCACTATGCTCACGACACGCTGGCAAAATACCCTGTGCCCTTTTGCACTTGACGTCAATATAACATGTTTACCTTTGGCGTAAACATAAAAACGCTGAGGTTTCTATTGAAGTCTATGGGGATACCTAGAGTGGCAAGGATTGATGCCAAATGGCTCCATCTGCGTCAGTATAGTGACGACGAGGGCTTCTGCCCAAGCATCAATACATGATGAGTTGGGAATGAGACCAGGTTGGGCGATACATTGTAGCAGTATTACTCATAGGACTCTTCAGGCATTGACCTTGAGCACTACAGAAATCTCATCGATGCCGAAACTCTGGCTTGCCTTACAAGCAACCGAAGGGAGCATGTCGAGTCTGCTCCAGTCTATTGTCAAATTTGAACCAGTAAACATTAGCCTACCATAGCATTAACATAAACAACCAAACTATTCTTCAACGACATCGAGACATAAGTGATGAACCTCAATAACATGGCAGTCTCAGTTGTTATCCCAAAACTGAGCACCACAACAGGCACAAAATATAGGCTACAAAGTTAAACAGATGTGAACTCACCTGCATGCCTGCATCAGTAATATACAGTTGAAGATAGTGTTTTTCAGTGCTTTTCCTTTCATCTCTATATTAAGAGGTTTGAAGAACCAGCATATTTAACATCATGCCAGTCACTCCTGCTCTTAGCCCTCCGGTCCTAGCATTCATGGGTTTTTGTGACATTGTCCACATATTTTCGGTTTATCTGCATACTTGTGGCAGTAGAAATTACCCTTTTCCTTTATGTCTGCTAGCTGTAGTTCCGTTGAGAACAAAGATGCAATGAGAGGAAAAAGACTCCAGGTTTTAGAATGTCTTTAGTTGGCATCTTTGAGATGCCAGAGTTTTCACAACACCCTTTTCCTGAGAACTTTTCAAATCTCATCTCTCTGCAGCAGCTTGCATCCTAGCAAGTAAATACAGGACCTAAACATATTGGCTTCTTTGAAGGGTAAACAGAGCATTGAATGATTGAATTCAAATATTTCATATTATGATGCCCTAGCCAACAAAGACTGCCACCTAACAAATTGGGTGCTTTGGAGGCCTCATCCCAATACAACACAGAAATGTCTTCACATTTTAGGTCATCTGCAGCTTATGGGCACCTTAAACATGTCAGCACACTTGTTATTACAGGAGTATTTAAGTGGAAAAAAAGTGTCAGGAAGAGGTTAAAAATACAACAAATAATCAAATATTACCTTCCACTAAAGTGTTGGTGATGACACTCATTGCACTGTTGGCCCGGTCTTTGCGTCCAAAGGATGTGTTGAGCTGCTCCACAGACACCATCAGGGAGCCCGAATGCTTCTTCTTCACGTCCACATCTGTTGCTTGCTGTCCGGAAGCAAAATATCAGACAGTCAAGACTGCGATCTGGAGTTCCCGCATCCCCGAACCTCTATTCTAACATAGCCAAACCTTTACTGACCCAGTGCATGATGGGACAGCTGATGGAGACTACAGAAACATGAAAAATTCACAGAGCCCCCAGGCCCACAGAATTACTCCACTCATGTACACACTGAAAAGCAAGCCAACTAGCCACGTCAGAGGAACAACTGAAAATGCTTAATGAAACTGAAATTAATTTTAGCATTTTTGGAGAATATCTGAGTTCTTTCCTCATTCACACGTGTCACTTGACATCAACTGGGCATGTTTTTTTTAGGTTGGAGAGGCCTTTGCCCACCAAATGAAGCTCCAGTCACAGAGCAGCAGCAACAGGGAAAAAACCAGTCTAGCATTTTCCCAGAGTTCAGACCTCAGCTTAATCAAGCCTCTCTCATGGTGCTCACAACATGCTCTTCCTCTCCTTAACCAAACCCTACAGGCTTAGATGCATGACTTAAACAGGTTTCAATGCTTTTATGAAACCAATAAAAATCCTGAAGATCTCTGAACATCTTTAAGTAAAATTACTTTACCGATGTATAATCTTATGAAATGATTTCCTTCTCAATAAAGGTGAAAAATGTCAGGATTGAGAAAAGGTCAGAAATTACATATTTTACCCACACCTTAGCTACAAGTGACCCTCCCAATACAGAACACTCTCAAAATGTCCATGCATTCCGGATGATCAGGACTGAAAATGGATGGGAGAGAGGACTCAGTAAAACCTGCATGCTTGGACATGCATCAATTGTTTGTAGGAAAGAAATTAAAGACACCATACACTTTGGCTGTTACCCATGCTAAGTTCAGTAGGACAGGAGACAAGAGTTTAGACCAAGGACAAGATATCAAACTATCATGCTAACTGGGGAAAAATGCATTGCTGGAATAGTTTAGTTTTTTCTGCAAGTAGTTAGGGAAAGATACAGTAAAAAGAATAAATGCCAGCATGACTGAATAACAGGTCTGGTCCTTAACTAGCAAGTCATTGGAGAGGGAAAACAAGACAACATGAAGAATGATAAGTTTAAAAGCTTGCATATTAACTTACTTCAATTTGTTAGTTTTACAGAAAGACAAAACCCCACAGTGTTTAAACTCCCCATGCCTACCCCCCTGCCCTCATGGAACATTTTAACATTTTTTGCTTATCTGTTTCCATGAACCATGCCCTTTCCACTCTCCACACTGAAATGCTTTGGCAGCACACACATTCAAGAGACACCGAGGCAGACAAGAGCATTGATGTGGTCTTCATTCATCATGAAATTCCCAACACTTCCTGTGTACCATGCCTACTGTCTTAGGATCACTCTGGAAGATATTCTGCATGTTCTCCTGATTAATAAGCATTCTTAGGGTGATTTTGCAAGTGAGAATACAACTATAGACCGTAGAGAAACACCTGCCTATTAATTGCTCTCTCATTTCACAGTAAATACAGTAAAATACAGTAAGACTGCTTCATATATGTTTTGCGTATGTATTCTGTACGTAAACGTGTACATATTCTGTAAAAATGGCCTGCAGTCAATCCATATAGGTCCTTAAATTTGACTCACAAATAAATTTACATTACATTATTTACAAGCACTGTTTTCAATTGTGAGTCAAAGGTAAGGACAAATCAACATGATTTTTGTCAGAAACACAACTAGGTCTTAAATCCACAGAAACAGGACGTCCCCTTAAATTCATTTGTTCTGTATGCAAACATTGTCATCAGCAGTTTGCCAAGTGTCAATCGTGACTGTTCTTCTTCTGCTAATTCAGAAAATTACTGCAAACGTTGTACACCCGCTTCATTCAATCAGCACTGACCTTCAGCCAGTAAGACCTCCGGCAGAAAGATCATAGGGAGATAAAGAACCGTGAAATAACTCTATGAGGAGCGGCGAGTCAAGAGAGGAATAAGTACAACGGTCCTCCCCTCACATCCCCTGTGTGGGATCTTGCCATTGAGAAGAAGATTGAGGTCCCCGTCCTTTAAAACAAGGAGAGGTTTGTGCCAACATACATTTGCCTCTTCAGTGACACGGCACACCTTCATTTTAATGATTCATTCAATTTTTACGATTTACTGTAGCCCAAAATGCAAATCAGTGTTTCTGAATTTTTAAGTAATTGATATAAGTTCTATGTATTTAATGTATGGAAGAATTGCCTTAATATAATGAATTTCTACATTGTAATAAATAGTAGTTCAATTTAGGAATCTGTAAATGCGACTTCTATCATTTTATATTGTAATGTAATTTATGTAAATTGTCAATTCAGTTTCTTCTATGCCAAAGTCCCCCTGGAGAAAAATAAAGATATTCTATTCTATATACACTTGTTTATTCCCTGTTTTATTTTGCATGGGAAAATAAGTGGAAAACAGGGTCGGGGAGGGCGGAAGGGTGGGGATTTGGGGCAGGGGGTGGGGGGGCTGGGCTGCTTACGACTTGCAGAGACGGAGGAAGAAGAAGTAGAAAACAAAACATACCAGCGAACAAGAGTGCAAGAGAGAGAAAGAAAAAGGGAAGAAGGCAGCTGCCATGCCTAGGAGGAATCTGATTATTGACTCCCTTACGCTGTCGTCGGAAGCTGCCTTATCTATTATCACCTCAGGCAGAAGGCGTCCGCCCGGCCCGGGTCCTATGAGCGACACCACGCCGTTGCAGTCCACGGTGCTGTTGCGCTTGCAGTGGGCGACCAGCGGGTTGATGCGGGACGAGCCCTGGCTGTAGCCGCTGTAGCTGTTGCGGCGGTAGGGGATGAAGAGGGAGCCGCGGCGGTCCTCGCTCTCCTCCACCGTGCTGTGCTCGTCGTCGGCGAACTCGTTCTCCGAGCCCACGTCCTTGGAGCGGCCCTTGAAGCTGAAGATGCTGCTCTTGCTGTTGTGGCGCGACATGAACGGGGAGCCGGGAATGCTGAGGAGGGACTGAGGGAGGGGGGCGTCCCAAAAAAAGGAGGGGTGGGAGAGAAAGATGAGTAGTAAGGGGGGGGGGAAGACAAGTGAAAGAGCAGGGAGGGCGGAGGGAAAGGGAGAATGAGGAAGAGGGGGGCAGAAGGAAGGGAGGAGGACAGGAGAGGCAAAGATGAACAGAGGAAGAAGAAGATTAGAGAGAAGGTGGAGGAAGAAAAAGAGTGGGAGGAAATAGGGAGGAGAAAAGGCAGGAAGGATCATAAGGGTGGGAGTGAGAGAAAAGGAGAGGAGAGGGGCAGTAGGGTGGGGAAGAACGTGGCGCAAAAATTACCAATGAGAGGGGGGAGTAGGAGATGGAAAAGGTTTTGGGAGAAGACATGAACAAAAAGCAGAGAAGACAGAGGAAGTGCGTGAGTATAATAATGTACACCGCACAAAGGGAGTAACAGCAGTTTTCAACACTAAAAACCATTAATAGTAATTATTTCCAGTCCAGAACCAGTTCAGTTTAGAACTGGCACTTAATGACACTAACAGGAAAGCCCCATTAGATTAGGGGTAGTCAGCTCAAGTACTCAAAAGCCACTGCTGTTTTATTTTTTACGTACCTTAAAATAAACAACAAGAAAAGATGGTGGTCACTTTTTAAAGGCTGCATATTATGTGCGTTTGGGGACCATTAAGATAGACAGATACAGATGGATAATTAAATGACAGACAGACAGGCAGATGGACAGACGGACAGACAGACAGACAAACTCTGTACCTGGTCCATGATGGATGTCTTCCTGCCCAGCCGGTTGTCAGGGAAACGGAAGCGGCTCCTCTTGCTGCCGTCGTCGGACTCGGACTTGACGAACTTCTCGCTGTCGCCCTTCTCCTCGCCGTGCAGCTGCTCCTTCTGCCGCCACTTCTTCTTGCGGTTGCGGCGCTCCTTGGCGCTCTTGGAGCTGAACTTGGAGACCTCAGAGGAGCTTCGGGACAGGTGGCCCCCGCCGTCGTCCTCCACTGGGTCCTCCGACACTGTGCCGGCCGAGGTCGCCATGGCTGCCGCCTGAAAGGTAGGTTGGGGGGGGGGGGGCAGATAGGTAAAGGTTTGTAACATAATATTCTTACTCGGAATATTTGCAAGTTGTATTGCATTTCCTTTTGCAGCTTACATCAGCATTGACATGAAGTGAGAGAGTCCTAGACTGTGTTTCATTATGCATACTTGCATTATGCGTACTTGCAGGGCACCTCAGATAGTAACCTCCCAGTTCCCGCCCTGTTTTATCTCCAGGCTATGCTGGCTGAGCACTTTGAAGCTTCCTATGGCTGAGAACAGCCAAATAGCGAATTACATGACTGACAGTATATGCTGTATAGCTATGTAATTCTCTATTTGGCTGTTCTCAGCCATAGGAAGCTTCAAAGTGCTCAGCCAGCATAGCCTGGAGATAAAACAGGGCGGGAACTGGGAGGTTACTATCTGAGGTGCCCTCAAATGGGGGGGCTATGTATAAAAAGTGCTGTAATCTCTACATGGTGAATACAAAATGCATTAGTAGGTCTTCACTGTCAGAGGGGAGATTTTGAAATCAAAACTGTCCATATTTACTAAGGGGTTGCACCAGAGGGTTGCATAAAAGGAGAGAAAAGTCTCTAAAATGTGTGTGTTTGAGTTAATGCATATGCTTATTTAAGGGTGTTCTGATGTTGGGCTGCAAAAATATGTGAGGAGAGAATGGAAATGTATGCATACGACCTGCCACAGCTGATTTATCATGGCTGGTGGCTGTTGCGGCAAAGGTGATTGTGTCTGTTTTTAATATCTGGGAAAAGCAGAACTGCTTAACTTATTCCCAACACAAGATCAGGATGGCGGCAGTTGCCACTGTCAAGGAGGAGACACCATCGGCGTGGTATGTTTGCAAAAGGAGAGAGTCTTTCTAAAGCCAATACCACTTTTTGCCATGCCAGAGGAGAATGTGAGAATAACCTACAGGCTCCCAAGTCATGCCATGGATGAGCTCGTAGATGATCTAGAGCAAACTACAAAATGAAGCCATGCCATCTCCGCAGTGACAAAGCTGCTTTCCACACTGCGTTTCCTGGCTTCCGGGTCATTCCAGCACACAGTTGCCCCGTCAGCTGGCATTTCTCGGGCAACACTTACACATGCGCTGGTTCTGAAAGCCATGCCAACATCAGAACGTCCTGAAATACTTATGCATTAACCCAAACATGTACGTTTTAGGGATGCGCCCTTTTCTTTCATTTTACCAGCACAAGTCTCCGGCGCAGCACCTTGGTCAATATTGACAAAAGCTATTTATCTCGTTAGCATCTATGCAGGCCCCAAATCCTTCGTAGATATAACCCTATATCTTTCTTAAATAGAAAAATGTAACTTCAAGTCTCAGATATCAACATACATGTTATAAGATGTTATTAGTACTATTATTGGTATTATGTTTATTTAATATATATGAATTAATGAATTAATCAATGAAAAATGTTTTAATATGGCTTGTTGACATTGTTGTTACTATTAATGTGTACTTGTACATTGTATGTTAACATTTGTTTTGGTGATGTCATCAGCGAAGAGCACCACGAATGCCAGAGACACAATAAGAGAAAGGTGAGGAGCTGAGCTAGGGACCTGAGCGTCCTCCTGCTGCTTCTTCAGCTGCTCCAGCATGGCCTTGAACTCGGCCTCCTTCTGCTCCGCCTCCTCCATGGTGGCCTGGTTCTGCTCCTCATAGGCCATGGCCACCACAGCCAGGATCAGGTTCACCAGGTAGAAGGAGCCCACGAAGATCACCAGAACAAAGAAGATCATGTAGGTCTTCCCTGCAGCCCTCAGTGTCTGCGTAAGAAAGAGAAGTTTAAATAAAACAAATTTAAAAAATAAAACTGAAACAAAGTTCATTGTATTTTGCCACAGCAGAATAGCTGACCAGTGATATGCACTGCTGAAGCAACTAAAGTGCAGTACAGGTTTTTTTTTTCAGCCAACACCAAAATTGGCTCATTAAACTGTGTTTTTGAAGAAGAAGAAGAAAAAAAAACCTATTAAATCACCAGTTAAGCAAAAATGTGGGTTGTGTCCAGTCCAGGACCTCAGGAGATTTCCTGTGACTTAGAGACAAGATGGCCGCCTGGGGCAGCAGTGTAGTATAATGGGTAAGGAGCTAGCAACGCAATGTGCTGCCAGGCAGATCACTTTGTGCAGTTGCACGCCTGCAGTTAAAATGAATGTGTGCGCCATCATGTGGAATATTTCCAAAAAAATGTATCTTCATAACTATTGATTAATTAGACTGGTTACACCTACATACTGTATGTATCAGTATCAGGCCTAATAAAAAAGTGGCTGTGATTAAGTGATTTGTGCATGACACTGAAAATTAAGATGAAATGCAGAGACGATTCGGGGAAGATCTGTCCCACATGCACAGTCCCCTGGGGCTGGCCAGCACAGTCAGCGCTGGCCCATATGCACAGTCCCCTGGGGCTGGCCAGCACAGTCAGCGCTGGCCCATATGCACAGTCCCCTGGAGCTGGCCAGCACAGTCAGCGCTGGCCCATATGCACAGTCCCCTGGAGCTGGCCAGCACAGTCAGCACTGGCCCATATGCACAGCCCACTGGAGCTGGCCAGCACAGTCAGCACTGGCCCACATGCACAGCCCACTGGAGCTGGCCAGCACAGTCAGCGCTGGCCCATATGCACAGTCCCCTGGGGCAAACCAGCACAGTCAGCACTGGCTCATATGCACAGTCAGCGCTGGCCCATATGCACAGCCCCCTGGGGCTGGCCAGCACAGTCAGCACTGGCCCATATGCACAGCCCACTGGAGCTGGCCAGCACAGTCAGCGCTGGCCCATATGCACAGTCCCCTGGGGCAAACCAGCACAGTCAGCACTGGCCCATATGCACAGTCAGCACTGGCTCATATGCACAGTCAGCGCTGGCCCATATGCACAGCCCCCTGGAGCTGGCCAGCACAGTCAGCACTGGCCCATATGCACAGCCCACTGGGACTGGCCAGCACAACCAGCACTGGCCCATATGAACAGCCTATAGGTCAGTGCATTTAAGGAGCTACTCCTGAGAATTGTGCAAATTATGTTCTAATGAAGGAATCTTTTGAATAAGAGCTGTGAAAATCATCAAAAATATACAATTAATTTAAACAATTATCCATTAACTTCCAGGCATAAGCTAAATAAAGAAAATCACAATTTACAAAATTATGGCTTTATCAAGATCATGAGATATATTTAAGTGTAATGCAGAATACCTTTTTCCTATAATCAATTTATGACACATTTGGTGGAATGGACCTGCTTGTTTTTAAAATTTTATTCTTCTCTGAACCTTGGCATTTGTTAGATATTCCGGGAAAGTTTTCTTTCTTCTATTTGTCCCCAACGCATTGGCTTTTTAAAATAGTTTTTGAATGTTTTTTTACATTTTTTATTTCACTCTTTGTAAAATGTTGATTATGATGCTTGTTTATAGACGGTGCTACACAACTATGAAAGATCAACTGACTGATGAACTCACAAGCTGGTAAAGGTTCTCCCAGAAGTCCTGAGTCATTAGCCTGAAGAGGGCCAGGAAAGCCCAGCCGAAGCTATCGAAGCTGGTGTAGCCGTAGTTGGGGTTCCTCCCCGCCTTCATGCACATGTACCCCTCAGGGCATCGACTGGGGGGGCAGAGGGACACACCACCCAAAACATGACAGCAACGTTTCACAAATCTGGAGGTGGCAACTGTGCAGCTGCATATTAGCGTACATTTATGGATAAAAGTTACACTGCTAACCAAAATATAAAGGTGGAACATTAGGGAACATTCCGGTTACATTTTCATTTAGTTGTGAAAAAAATGTTATGATGAGAATATCCACAAATAGAAACTTGTTTAGAAACTTAACTGTAAAATCCCCTGATGGTTTTAATGTACTCATGCAAGACATAATGGGGGATACATGACAAAAACATTTCTTACAAATACACAGTACACAGGTACGTGGCCCAAAAGAACTTTCCTGGTTAAAAGTTAACAAGAATGGTCTCCCACAGTTCAAATTATTTTTAACTGGAATAAAAAAAATGTGAAAAATGTTCCTGCATTATTTCTTACAACTAAAGACAGCTAAAAAATTGAAGAAAAAATAAGACATTCAAGGGACTTAGAGGAAACCAGTTAATTACATGTACATTTAGGAAACAAAAATTGCACTTACCCAGAATCGGAGCTGTTCCCACATAGGAGAGCATCCAGTTGTCCCGGGATAAAGTAGAAATTGGCTGGAGAGGGTTGGCGGTGGAAGAAATGATAAATGCAGTGAGAATTCTTGTCCCACCGAGTGGAAGAAGCAACCTCCTTAAGTCTTGGATTCAATCAACATTTGGCCTTAATTTTGACTCACAATTAAATTACATTTTTAAATGAGATTTTAAAATTCAGCCGTCACCAAAGTGAGATGCTCACTGTCATTCATGATGTACTCGTCCCAGTCGAACCCTTTGCTGCCGTTTGCCATGTAGGTTTCGGTGGAGTTGATGGGCCAGATGACACACTTCTGCCGCAGGTTGCCCATGAAGAGCTGCAGGCCAATCAGGGCGAAGACGCTGAGGCAGAAGACGGTGAGGATCATCACGTCCGACAGCTTCTTCACTGACTGGATCAGGGCGCCCACAATGGTCTTCAGGCCTGCAGGGCAGCGAGAGAGAGAGAGACAGAGACAGAGAGAGGGAGACAGAGAGAGACAGAGAGAAGGAGACAGAGAGAGCCAGAGAGAAGGAGACAGAGAGAGCCAGAGAAAGAGAGAGACAGACAGACAGAGACAGAAAGAGACATACACTGTTGCAACTGTCCTCTAATCACAAGGGGGTATCTTGGATCTCCATTCATTTCTGGAACGGGCATTTCTTTTAAAGTGAGTCCTCAGATGGAACTGTGTTTGTAGAAAGTAGACGGTGCGCTCTACCATACCTGTCACCAGGATAGAGCTGAACCTGGACTGACAAACTCCTGAGGAGCTGCTCACAGCCGTGAAGCCAAAGCATAAATGTGAATAAATTGCAATCAAATCTAACAAAACTGTGTACATTTTGTTTTTACCAAATTAATGTACACAAATTAGTGGGGGGGGGGGGGGTGTTTCTTGGCAAAGATCCATTACGTGTTTTCATTCCTCAGATGGTCCAGTGTTGAAAGGAGGTCTCAAAATGGAACATTCGAGGACTTTGCAGTATCTCTTAACATAAACAACACGTGAAAACTTACAAAGAGCTCATTACAGTTTTACTAAATTTGCGAAATTTTACTGAACGGTAAATCTGAATATTTGCACGACACACATAAAAGAACGGAGAGTCATCCCACATGGATTCACAAGGATATGACACACTTTTTCACAGACCGAAAGCTTAAGGAATACAATAAAGGTGTCTGTGTCAGCCATATAAAACGAACAATGATAAAAAGATGTAAATATTTTGTACATCGTTGTAGTAGTACAATCACGACTGCAGTGTGTGCTTCAGACTGGGTGGGTGGGGGGGGGGGGGGGGGGGGGTAGTGTCACTCAAGGAAACCATGTGAGAGCTTGACTAGAAACATTTACTACAAAATAAAAGACCTCAGAACAACAAGCGAAAGGACAGGCAGGAAAATGGAATCAGCATGCAAGCAATTTAAACTCCAAGGCTGAAGGTTTTATTTCATATCATCTCTATCCGGTTGGTCCATTAGTTTATGATTTTTACTTTTAAAAAATGTTTTTTTTTTAAATTTTGCTGGGACCAACCTCTATATCCCCTTGCAAACCACTTCTTGGTAGCAGAAAATAATGAAGAGAACAGAACAGCTCGCGTTCAGGTCAGGCGCCCTCTTGTGGTGCACAGAAAACAGGGCAGATAAGTGGAAGAGCTGAGCAAAAGGGCAGCAGGTTTCCTGGTTTTCGCGTCTGCTTCAGACCCAAAAGCAGCCACACGTTGGCCTCCGTTTTGATGATGCAAAAAACCGTCATAAACACGTGAATTTTGGCGTACCGCAGCCGTTTGAAATGGTGATTGTATCAAAGTTGCTTTTTCACACCTATTCTTTTAGCATTTTTACCGGGTAGACTCAGGACTGGACAGAACGGTTGCGGGTGGTCTTTGTGGTGGTGTGGGTTGGCAGTCTGCAGTTCAGTGGCATTATAACAGTGTTACATTTGTATGAATTAACAGACATCAATTAAAGCCAGTACGCATTTTCAAAAAGCATTTATAACTAAGCTTTATCTCCAATTACGAGTTTGTTAGCCTAATTGACATGACAAATTTGAGTGCACCACAAATCCCCTTGCTCTCACATAAAACTTGCAAGCTCTCAGATTTGCCCTGCTAGCACACAAATATATTCTGCCCACAATCAAAACTTTGGCTGCAAACGCAGATTGGCCCTGCTAGCGTCGCGCTTTATCCTGCTCACGCTCAAAACGAGGTCTGCTCGCTCTCAGTTTGTCACTTGTGCTTGGACTTTTCTGGTACAGCATCACTGCCAAGGGTCCAGCCAGCAGTAATCTCATTGGTTGGGTGATAAGAAGAAATTGCACCAGAGAAATTGCTGAGAACCTGCTAGCCAAAAGCAGAGAATAGAATAGACAGCAATGGTTGACACAAAGCAGCAACCTTTGTGTAGTTAGCACTCTAGCTGCCGATATGGTCAAATAAGTTGTGTTCATATGTCTCTTTGAAGGGCGTCACTGTGGTGCGGTGGGTAGCACTGTGGCCTCACAGTGGCACCCTGGCCTGGGCCTTTCTGTGTGGAGTTTGCATGTTCTCCCCGTGTCCGTGTGGGTTTACCCTGGGTACTCCAGTTTCCTCCCACAGTCCAAAGACATGCAGGCAGGCTAACTGGAGACTCTAAATTGCCCATTGGTATGAGTGTGTGAGTGAATGGTGAGTGAATGGTGTGTGTGCCCTGCAGATTGGCAGCCAGGCTACCGATTGGCAGCCTGTCTAGGGTGTATTTCTGCCTCTTGCCCAGTGCATGCTGGGATAGGCTCCAGCACCCCCCGTGACCCTGCTCAGGAGAAGAGGGTATAGATAATAGACGGATAGATGGATGGATGTCTCTTTTAAATCATTTGTGACTAGCTAATTCTTAGTATTATCACGTTGTAGCCTGTAGCTATGTTGCTTACTTGTGAGTCAAAGAAAGATACCTTTGATACCTTTGAACCGGTATACAAAAGGTCAGTGTCAAGGACTCATTGAACATGTACGGCAAATGATTGAGTAGAGTCCTTGAACAAACCAGCTTATCCACTTCTGATTCTGATTCTGAAATAAGGGGAACTGAAGCAGTGCTTGTGAACAACCTGTCCACCAATGAACAAATCGGCGCACAAACTGCAGAAACCGAACGACTTGTTCGACTGGAGCACAGGCCCCCAGCACTCTCATTCCAGAAAATAAAGTTTAAATCTACATGAAGTGCAATGGTGATAGCATTTTCATTGGGTGTGTCGTTGCTTGTGGAGTGTATACCTGCCATACAGCAACATAAATACTATTCATCCTTTTAAAAATGTGTTATGTTTGCCAAAACATCGAAGTACAATCAACATTGCCAAAGTAAGCTTAACAAAATGACCCATAGTCATTCCGCCCAGGTCCACAGTGGTTAAGTTGCCCCCTGTCAGCAATTGCCTATGTTTCCTGGTCATTTCTTTATGAACAATAATTTGCGGTAAAATCTGATCATTTTAACGTCTCAGTGCGATGCTGCATGTTCCAGTCACGCTGTGTTTACATCGAAAGTGTTTCACGCGTCGCTGGAACTGGAAATGACAGCGTAGAACTTTGTAAGGTGGGCGGTCCCTTCTGGTGTCAGCCATTTTGGACTCGCTTCCGATTTCATCGACTTTCTGTAGGCCAAGCAGCAATTTAAAAAATAAAAATAATAAAAAACATACAAAATAAGACCTAGCGGACAGTAGCCTAAATACATCTGCAAGACAGTGTGTGCGTGCATGAGGACAGGCTATACAATGAATGCTGTAATTATTGCTAGATGTAGCAACTGGCTGTAATAAAAATCTTGAAACCACTGCAGCTGTAGTTATAACAGTGCTATGAAATGACAATTCCAATGCACTAATTAGTTCATAAGATGTTGAACTAACTACCTAAATATCTAGTTAAGCAAGTCATTAGCTGTGTTTGAAGTAATAACCTCAGTCGTAGCAACCAACACACTGATCCAGAATCTTATTCAATCTTTCACATCATTCTTTCAATGCAACAGGACTAAAGGTTGGAGTATAATTTATATGAATTATAGATATCTGCACAGTTCTCTGTAAATGTAATGGCATAAAAGGCAAGTGACTTCAGAAGCATCATGCAGCATAAAATGTGCTCACAAAGCTAGGCTTGGCAGTCTTGGTGAATGAATAATAGTGGCATGGTATCCTGATAAATACACTGCAGTTTGTGTCTGGAGGACAGCACATTTGTACACATGATGCCTACTCTCTAACTGCAGACATAATGTCTATTCTATAGCAGCAGTCATGATGCCTACACTATCACTGCAATCATTAATGTCTTCTCTATAACTGCAATCATAATATCTACTCTATAACTGTAATCATAATATCTACTCAATAACTGTAATCATAATATCTACCCTATAACTGTAATCATAATGTCTACCCTATAACTGTAATCATAATGTCTACTCTATAACTGCAATCATAATATCTACCCTATAACTGTAATCATAATGTCTATTCTATAACTGCAATCATAATAACTACTCTATAACTGTAATTATAATGTCTACTCTATAACTGTAATCATAATATCTACTCTATAACTGCAATCATAATATCCACTCTATAACTACAATCATAATATCTACTCTATAACTGCAGTCATAAATGTCTACTCTATAACTGCAATCATAATATCTACTCTATAACTGCAATCATAATGTCTACTCTATAACTGTAATAATAATGTCTACTCTATAACTGCAATCATATCTACTCTATAACTGCAATCATAATTTCTACTCTGTATCACAGAAGCTCCATCTTGAGAATACAGAAAGACTATAAGATTTCCCTTTTTCCAGGAAATTCCTTCCTCTGCACAGACTTGTTTCTCGTTCCATTTAATGCAATTGCAGTGCCCGCGAAATTTATTTGCACCCTTGATAAAGATGATGTCCTGAGCTACATTTAAATTCTCAAACATAAAAAAAATTCTTTAATAATGATTCAATGGGATAAACCCAAATACCACTTTTTCAAATCACACGTATTTTAAATTAAAATTGTCACATCCCTGTTCAGCACTTTGTGAAGGGAGCTTCACACGGATAACACCGCTGTCATCTTCTGTAGTGCATTTATGATTGATGAACATATTGGGAGGTACCACTCCAAATAGAATCTTTTCAGATTCCTTAGATCCCTGTTACTAAAATCTTGGTCCTTCGAGGTCCAGGAACTGCAGTTTTTCCACCCTCACTTTACCTGGGAATCAGGTGTGAATACAGTCTGGCCAATCATGAGATAATTCTTCAGTTAATTACATGGGGGAAAAGAAATGGATTTGGATTTAGGTCCAGATTTGAGTATCCATGCTTTAGACCCTTTGGTTCCCCTTTCTGAGTGAATACAAAATAACTTATGTCTAGTTTTATTGAATTTGACATGTCCTTAATTTAAACTGTATGTGCATTTTATTGATCCTAGGTGATTGTGTCCCCAAGATGCAAACAAATTTTGTAGATTTCTAACTGTGACCCTTGGATTTTCTTTTCTCCGCAGCCCAAGCCCTAATCTACTGTACTGTGCATGGGAGCAAGAGGCCTTTGTGCCTTTTATCAGGCAAGATTGCCACTGTTCCAGTAGTTAAACTTCTGAATTATTCAGCTAGTAATTGATCTTTGGTTTTCATTTATTTGTCTTTAAAATGTATTTTTTATTTACTTGTTTGTCACCATCTCTATCTTTGACTTGAAGACCTAAACCCCTCTGTATTCTTTCCTCTGAGAGTTCCCTGTCATTGCCTATGGTAACGGATGACACGTGGATTTTTTCCTGTGAGTAGCCTCATTTTCATACCCCTCTTTAACAGGAAGCGGGAGGCCACGGTACAGTTCCCTAGATTAGGGTGAATTTTAAAAAATAGTGTTCTAATGCAGACAACCTTTTCATTGGACAAAAAAAAATGTATTATGGGTGTGAATAAGCGTGATACATATCTTTTGGAAAAAAAAAAAAAATATTACTTGTTAAAGAACAGTACTAGAACAGTTTTTCTCTGAGAAGTATGCCATTTCTTTGAGCATACAGTCCAATAAAGCGTATTACCTATCTTTCTTATTCTATATAGCCTTCATTCATCTTTATCTAGGGTATCAATAATTTGGGAGGGCACAGAGTAGAATGATTTTTGTAACTAAAGAAATGGGCACATACACAAAAGGTCAGGGCACTACATATGAAAATCATTGCACGCTCACAGAATGCGGCATCATTCTTTAGTTTCAAATCTTGCGAGCGGTGTTTTGAGGATGAGCTGCACAACATGCCCGTAGAACCACTACGAAATTGACTTAAAACAAGGTCACCACCTGCTTTTGAGGTCCTAATTCCGATAAGCCAGGAGAGTGGACCTTGTGTTTCAAAACACTTTATGGCTATGTAGGAAGCACTTATTTTCCATCAGAATACAGTTGACACCCTCATTCACAATAGCATGATATGCTAATCGTGGTATTTCAGCCTGATCACAGTTGTGGTAACGGGTGACGGCAGACACTCCTGGCCTCTGAGGCTAAAGGTAGACTGCGAAGCCTATCAAAAATGTATTGGCACCATTTTTGATCATTTGGACAAGGAAAAAAAAAAAAAAAAGAAATATTTTTTTCCCCCAAATTGTCTTCTTTTAAACATCAATAATAATAATAGTTTAAAATTTTTTTTTTTTAAATAATGAAAAAAGCTCAGCCTTTGTGTTTAAATTGGGCCTCACCTGGAATGACAGAGATAGTTTTCAATGCCCGGAGAACTCTGAATGTTCTCAGCGCAGACACATTCCCCAGGTCCACAAACTCTGTGACATATCTGAAAATAAGGGAGGATCACACAACAAACACAAATGACGACAACAACACACACGCAAGGGCACGACACCGACGAGGGGGGGAGGGGGTGGGTGGCACGTCACTCACAGAGCCTGTCCTTCGGGGCTGGGGGGGGGGGGGGGGGTGTAGAGGGATACCAAAAAACAGAAAACGAAAAAAAAACACACCTAACACCGACCCTCATCCCAGCCCCCCCCCCACCCCTGCTGTCTTACCTGGTATTACAGAAATTGTTTTCAAAGCCCTCAACACTCTGAATGTGCGCAGAGCTGAGACATTGCCTAGGTTTACAAACTCTGTTATATACCTGTAGAATCAAATCAAAGTTATTTGTAGGGAGTTGAAAGAAAAATGGGGAAACAGTTTCAAAAAAGGAAAAAATGATGCTAAAAACCTTACTTATTCACCTTATTTTCACAAACAACTGAGCGCTAAAGAGTAACACAGAGGAGGATACGAAACACATTCGTTTATTTTAAATTGAATGAAATTGACAACTGCGCCCTTATAGAATTGAAAGCAAATCCAATCTGCTCCAGTAAATATGCAAATCACAGCAGCAGCGTTGGTAGTTCTTCAGACGTGTGTGTGTGTGTGTGTGTGTGTGTCCGCACGCATGATCATTCAAACACCCATATGGTGAAAATGTTTGTGTCCTTCAAGAAAATTTCCCTGAAAAAATTTGCCCCTGAAAAGCCAAGTCACATTTTGCACTCAATAGTATTTCAGACTAGGCTGAGGTGAAAATGGACAAGAGTTTTGAGATGTTCAAATTGAATTACAGTAATATTTCCTCCAGTTTAAGGGGATAAAGTCCAGGTAAACCAAATTTCCGTGGAAAACAGATTATGGTAAAGAATAAGAACTAGAAGAAGGACAGAAGGAAGGAAGGAAAGAAGGAAGAAAGGAAGGACGCAGAAATCCAATTGAGAAAAGGTCTCTTTTAGCCATCATGTCAACAATAGGGCTGGGCGATATCTCTAAAAATAATATCATAACGTACGATGTTGGCATTTGAAAACATCGCCTGACAACAATCAAAGCGATGATGTATACTCGCCATTTGATTTAATTACATCATATTATCGCCCAGGCCGAGTCAACAACTGGTCTGAAATCACCTGGCTGAAAATAAGGACCTTCACTCATGTTAAGAGTAACTGGTGTCTTCAAACCGAGGCATTCTCTGTCCCGCACCGGACAGGTGGCAGATTCTCACAGAATTTCAAATGTAAGAAATTCGCATTTAATGGAAAGTTTTTCAGAATATGCTGCGCAGTTGTATGTTATCAACCTTTAGAAGATATTTCAAAACCTATATACATGAAATTATATATGTATATATATATATATACAGAGGTGGGTAACCCGGCTTCAAAGAGTAAAAAGACTGACCATGTATTTGCTCCACCACCATGCACTAAACCAGCTGATTCTAATTAGCATAACTCTTCAGCATGATGGGAGAACTAATTATTGTGATCAGCTGGTTTAGTGTATGGTGCTGGAGCAAATGCACGGTCAGTCTTTTTACTCTTTGAAGCCGGGTTACCCACCTCTGTATATATATATATATATATATATATATATATATATATATATATATATATGTATATATATATATATATATATACTACATTTCCAAAAGTATGTGGACATCCTTTCTAATTAGTGGTTTTGGCTATTTTAGCCACACTCATTGTTAACAGGTGCATAAATTCAAGCGTACAGCCATACAATCTCCATTATCAAATTATCGGCAGTAGAATAGGTTGCACTGAAGAGCTCAGTGACTTTCAACGTGGCACTGTCATTGGATGCCACCCTTCCAACAAGTCAGTTTTTCAAATTTCCGTCCTGCAGGAGCTCCCCCAGTCAACAGTAAGTGCTGTTATTGTGAAGTGGAAACATAGAGGAGCAACAACAGCTCGGCTGTGAAGCAGTAGGCCACACAAGCTCACAGAACGGGACCGCTAAGTGCTGAAGCGTGCAGTGCATAAAAATCATCTGTCCTCAGTCGCAACACTTACTACCGAGTTCCAAAGTACCTCTGGAAATGTCAGCACAAGAACTGTTTGTCAAGAGCTTCATGAAATGGGTTTCCATGGCCAAGCAGCCATACACAAGCCTAACATCACCTTGCGCAATGCCAAGTATCCGCTGGAATGGTGTAAAGCACGCCACCATTGGATTCTGGAGCAGGGGAAACGCGTTCTCTGGAGTGATGAATCACGCTTCACTATCTGACAATCTGACGGACAAATTTGGGTTTGGCAGAATGCATAGTGCCAATTGTACTGGCCCGAATAGTGTTGTACTATAAAGTTTGGTAGTGGAGGAATAACGGTCTGGGGCCCATTTTCCTGGTTTAGGCTAGGCCCCTTAGTTCCATTAAAGGAAAATCTTAATGCTACAGCGTATGATGTCAGTCTAGAGAATTGTACACTTCCAACTTTGTGGCAGCAGTTTGGGAAAGGCTCTTTCCTGTTTGAGCTTGATAATGCACCTGTGCACAAAGCAAGGTCCATAAAAAAATGGTTTGTTGGGTTTGATGGGGAAGAACTTGACTAGCCTGCACAGAGCCCTGACCTCTACCCCATCAAACACCTTTGGGATGAACGGCAACGCTGACTGTGAGCCAGGCCTTATGCCAACATCAGTGCCCAACCTCACTATTCCACTTGTGGCTGAATGGAAGCGAATCCCCACAGCCATGTTCCAAAATCTACCTGAAAGCCTTCCCAGAAGAGTGGAGGCTGTTACAGCAGCAAAGGGGGGTCCAGCTCCATATTAATACCCAAGGTTTTTGAATGAGATGTTCAACACGTACATATGGGTGTGATGTTCAGTTGTCCACATACTTTTGGAAATGTAGTGTATAAAAAGCTAAGGGTATTTTTGTACACTTTAGTATCACTGTGTAGGAGTTGCAGCACCCCCCATTTTAGAGCACCATAATGTTTGTGGCACCCATAGACATCACCAGGTGTTGAATATCTTCTCTGGGTATCTTGCTGTTAGAGTATGATTCAATATGTTCGTATTTTTGGCATGGATTGTGAAAAGGAATTTCCTTACTGATGAAAATAAATCTAACTGACTAACAGTTTGAATCTTTTAGTGTGGCCCCTGTAGTTTTGTTTGTAAAGTCTTCTGATGACAGCAGTCACCGACACATCTTCCCTGCTTCCTGAAGATTGTTTCTGACCCGTTGGACAGGTGTTTGAGGTTTTTTCTTCATTATGGTCATCAATTGTAGAGGTCTTCCATGGCCTACCAGGCCCTTTGTAACTACTGAGCTCAGCAGTGCTCTCTTTCTTCTTAATGGAGTTTCAAACAGATGATTTTCATAAGCCTAAGCCTATGTCTCTGGCTGTTTTTTTTCTTCTTATTTCTCAGCCTCATAATGGGCCTCATTCATGAAACATGCATATGATCATATTTGATTGTAAACTGTGCGTAAGAAGGTTACCGTGAACATTTTGACATTCATCATTTTTTTCTTCTCTATATTTGTTCATGGCTGTTTCCTTACGCTAATCACATGAACAGGATTGAGCATAAAATTTACTAACAGTCAGCATTCATCTTATACACCTGGGATATGCAAAAAAAAAAAAAGGTCAGTACATGTGAATTCCAAGTCGTTTTTTCAACAAAAAAGAACAAAATAAGAATAATTTAAGAAAAGTTTTGTGAATGAGGCCCAATGTTTTCTTCACTTTCATTGGCTGGTCCTCATGTTGACAAACACCAAAAAAAATCTCAAAGGCAATCAAAAGCTTAGAATCAGGAGTAAGTACTGGAACCTTTCTCACACTGGCACCGAGGAACTGAACACACCTGACTATTCAGAAACACCCGTGAAGCCATTTGTCCCGAACATTATTGTGTCCTGAAATGGGGGGACTATGTATACAGAAAAAAGTGCTGTCGTGTAATAAAAATATGTATAAAAACACCCTTTAATAAAATCTTAGAATCTGCACTTTAACCACATATGAATTGTTTGATTACAAATTTAAAACTGTGGAGTACAAAGCCAAATCAAGAAAAAAAGTATTTCTCCCAAACATTATGGAGGTTACTATATATATATATGCGTAAAAGGAACTATAATATAATAAAATGAACGTCTACATATCTGGCAAAGACAAACGCCCACACACTCAATCAACTCAATCCAAAAGTAGTGCACGTGTGGCACTTAAAATGCATTATGGGTAGAGAGCTGTACTTACGCCATAGAAATCACCATGAAATCGAGCCAGTTCCATGGATCCCTTAGGAACGTAAACCCGTCTATACAGAACCCTCGAGCAACTATTTTTGTTAGCGATTCAAAGGTATAAATACCAGTGAAGGTGTACCTAGAAGGAAAAACCACAGTGAGGATCAGACGTAGTTTTAGGATGGACAGCTATCAGAACAGTTCGCGATCCCATCATGCAGTGGTGCAGTACCCATGCCTCTGCAAAGAAGCCGTGCTACGGACCAAGTTTACACTTATTTTTACGGCATTTTCCTTGGGGTGCAAATACTAGAATAGTATTTGCAACATAGGCTTGGATTCAGTCAACTTTTATTGTAAAATTTCAAAATATTTTTTTTCAGAAATAGTAAATGTTTGATTCATTTCAGTTGTGATGATGATAGATGATCAGAGGTTTCGTCTCCTGTCAAGACATGTTCAAACCTGTATATATTTGATAAAATAAACTACCAATAAATAAGCATTTCCCCTGTGAGACACGTGAATTATGTCAACAACAATAAGTATACCATTGAAAAGCTTTAATGTGATGTTACCCAAGTGTGCTGAATTAATCAAATTTAGAAACTTTAGATTATTTATTTATTTATTTATTTATTTGCTGTAATCTTACATTGTAGAAATCCATGCTGAGCTTGAATGTCATTTGGTTTTAGTGCGTAAAACTTGTGCATGTTCAATTTTATTACTATGACAAGTAGGTGGACAATTTACAGTGGTTAAATTAAACAAACAAGACATTTTTCTGACCTTTTTGCCAAATATTATATTTGATGTTAGTTATGACCAAAAAATCACATGAATGATGTGTAAGAGTATTTAATACTCCTTTACGTGTGCTTCTCAACTTAGCCATGAGATACCACCACAGTCTAATTCCCTTTCTTACAGAAAATATGTTAAGATGATGTATGAAGTACTACCTTCTAAAAAAACAAACAAAAAAAAAAAAACACAATATATGATTTTAAGAAGCCTAACAGAAAACTCACTCATCTGCTTTTCTTTTTACTTTTTTCTGTCCTTTACTTTTTTCAGGCCCCATACAGCATCACTGATAAACATAGTTTTCATTTCTTTCTGCATTTTAATAGAAACAAAATAGAATATGTCTACAGTCTGTCTAACATTTTAATGTTACAAGCTTACCAACTGTTACTTCAGAGACACCATAGAAACAAGCAATGTATCACGGAACGTAATTTTGAAATGCGGGATACTGAAGTATAAAACTCTTACAAATAAATATATAAGTATACTTATAGGACTGCCATTCATAAAAACATTAACCTGTCCATTAACTAGTTCCAGATAACAGCCAAGGTATCAGCCAGGCTTTTGAATAATATCCAGCTTCTGCCTTGCACTTTGGTATCCTTCATGAAAACTGCAGGTTGGGGTTTGTTTTGCAGCTATGCCTTGTGATCTCTGGCTGTGTTTGACATGGGACTGAAAGGGTTAAGCTCAACAAAAATTGCCAAAAAACATACGTCATTATGTCAACTGTCGTCTTGGAGCTACACATGGGCCAAATAATCATTTGAAATAAAACATTACCAAAACGCACAAAAATATTAATCTAATAAGACTTTCATCATGAAAGCTATTGGTGAAATCAGATATTTCTTTTAAAACTGTCAGCAAGCAGTGGAAACTGAACTTGTGAACTGTACCTGAACTTTGTGTAATGGCTCAGTAAAAAAAGACTATTTGTAGTACCACGTTGTTGTTCAAGCCTGACCACTGCCATAAAAAAACTGTAGACTTACCAAATACTTAGTTCTGTATTTTTAACATAGAATGTGCTACCAAAGAGAACATCCTGTCTTTAGGAGCGGAATATCTGGTGAATATATAGAATCTGTTTCTGTTATCAGTAAAAAGGTCCAAAAGGCATTACTGCTGAGGTTTGATTTATAAAGCTCATAGAACATTTTGGTCTAGACACATGGCAATTCATATCCATCCAGCTATCTAGAGTTGACTTAAGCACCTCCCAAGTTCATTTTGGTTATTATATGAAAGTTAAGTACAAATGTTGATTGAATCCAGGTCACAGTATTTCTGTTTACCCTGAGGCTAGACAAAGAGAAGCATGCCGTGAAATTAAAGTGCATACTTACTCTACTTGTTTCGACCATTCAGGAGGATTGCTAAAAGTCATGAATACACAGTTGGTCAAAATTGTACACATTATGATCATGCTGAAGACTGTGCATAAAAAGTAAGTTAAGGAAAATTCTGGATAGCAACAATGAGAAAAATACATACATTCACATATAATGCTGAGTCTCTTTCCAAAGAAAAGAGAAAACTGCATTTCAAAACTTTAATGCCCGATAGAGCTGAAGAAAAGGTAAGCATATTATGTTCCTCTCAAGCAAAATTTGGAGCACAGGAGCTTTTGATTTATGAGGCTGGGGTATAAATGATCGCTGAGGTAACTCTCATGTGTTCTTTCTGTGTTTTTGATTCCCTTCGGAAAACGTTATTTCTGAAGCGTGACAGTTCATTTGCACATGATCCTACAGAAAAGAAAGCTAGACTGCATAGTCCAGCAATGATTTCCCTGTGTTTTGTTTTCTTGTTGAACTGCTCCGTGAACCCATTGGTATTTACTATGAAACCCTGAACTGAGAGAGGGCGTGTGGAGCTGCCACAAGCCGTTGTAATTAGGAAGGCCGCCGTTGCTCGGGACAACAGAAGCACAGAAACGAGCGGTTCTCAAAGCTCCCAAGCATCATGCAGCAGATGGCATCCCATACCAAAAAGAAACATAAACGAAATAACTTTCAAAACGTATCATGGAGACAAAGATACACACAGGAAGAATGTATTAGCGGTGCAGGAGAAAGTACTTAGCACACGGAAATGTAAACATTTGAAACATAGTTTTTGGTATGGGATGCGTATACCCATACTTAAAAAGGCACATATCTTAAAAGTTTGGCAATTCAGTCAACATCAGCACAGATTTTGATAAAGCTCCATTTGAAAGGATATGAATGTATCAAAATTTTAATAGCTATTCGTCTAAATAGACTAAAGGGGCTAATGATGTACAAGGAAGGCGTGGCACTAAAACGGAAGATTGTCTTCCCTTTGTTTAGCACTATAAATGTCTGTGGAGAGAGAAAGAGAGAAAAAGAGAGAGAAGAATGTCAAACAGGAGTAAAACAAGGAAAACCATGCAATCCAATGTTAAACAGGAGTAACACAAGGTAAATCACATACTATAATGTAAAACAACAGTAACACAAGGTAAATCACACACTATAATGTAAAACAACAGTAACACAAGGTAAATCACACACTATAATGTAAACAACAGTAACACAAGGTACATCACACACTTCAATGTCAAACAGCAGTAACACAGGGTAAAGCACACACTCCAATGTTAAACAGCAATAACACAAGGTACATCACACACTTCGATGTCAAACAGCAGTAATACAGGGTAAAGCACACACTCCAATGTAAAACAGCAGTAACACAAGGTAAATCACACACTCCAATGTAAAACAGCAGTAACACAGGGTATATCACACGCTCCAATGTTAAACAGCAGTAACACAAGGTAAAGTACACACTCCAATTTATATGCAGAGACATAAGGGTAATGCATTCTACAATGTTCTTGTTGGAAAGATATGTGTTGGAGAGATGTGTAACATGCAAAAGCATTTTATGCATGTTTGAGAGATATGTAACACTTAGAAGCATTTTATGCATGTTGCAGAGATATGTAACACGCAGAAGCATTTTATGCATGTTGGAGAGATATGTAACATGCAGAAGTATTTTATGTGCGTTGGAGAGATATGTAACACACATGAGCATTTTATGTGCGTTGGAGAGATATGTAACACACATGAGCATTTTATGTGCGTTGGAGAGATATGTAACACACATGAGCATTTTATGTGCGTTGGAGAGATATGTAACACACATGAGCATTTTATGTGTGTTGGAGAGATATGTAACACGCAGGAGCATTTTATGTGTGTTGGAGAGATATGTAACACGCAGAAGCATTTTATGCTTGTTGGAGAGATATGTAACACGCAGAAGCATTTTATGAACGTTGGAGAGATATGTAACACGCAGGAGCATTTTATGTGTGTTGGAGAGATATGTAACACACATGAGCATTTTATGTGCGTTGGAGAGATATGTAACACGCAGGAGCATTTTATGAATGTTGGAGAGATATGTAACACGCAGGAGCATTTTATGTGTGTTGGAGAGATATGTAACATGCAGAAGCATTTTATGTGTGTTGGAGAGATATGTAACATGCAGAAGCATTTTATGCTTGTTGGAGAGATATGTAACATGCAGAAGTATTTTATGAATGTTGGAGAGATATGTAACACACATGAGCATTTTATGCATGTTGGAGAGATATGTAACATGCAGTTGCTACACCACACAAGTGAGACCAGCGTTACCAAAATCGTAACCAAGTGCAGAGCTTCCCTGTACTTCTTCTGCACCAACTCTAGTTCTGGATTTATATTTTCTTAGTTTCAATTAAAAACGGTCAAGGTTAATTTTTATCTTTACATGCTAAACTTTACAGTCTGTATGGCAACTTATTATTTTGGTCATTACTTGTTCTGCTTCTCCTATTTTCCACCATTCCCAGAGGGATGAACCGTACCATACCGTTTATTTCAATTTGGCATACTAAATAGAAATTAGTATACAAAAAAGCATTTAATAATTCAATAAAATGATTATTGTATTATTCTAAAATGCAAAGAACATGACTGCATCCTTAGCACAACTTAAATTCACATCATCTTAATCAGAAACACATGTAGTTGTATTATTTTATAGGAACCCAATAAAATATGGGAAACACTTAAGAGTTCTAATGAACAGCAAATGCTCAGATTGAGCACAACATGTGGTAGCATTTGAAACATCATTTCAATCCAAAAATGTAGAGGAAAATGTGTATTTATTCTGAAAGAATTGTATTTACATTTCGTGTGCTCCTACCTCACTATAGTTATTGCTTCATAAAAAATAAAAAAAAATTATGAGGCTACTATATTATTTTAGTGCTTCCGACAATGACTTGATATCATTATGTTTTGCTGAGGGGAAACACATTTTGAGTTGCTAATTGCAACTCACGCCATTTTGGGGCTCATGAGATGTGACTACCTCGCGATTTCATGTTCAAGTGTGCGTGAATGTCTGACACTTGATCTTCCCCTTTCCTACTTTGTGATGAGTACACCGGATGACTTATATATTTAATATATATTTAATTTCACAGTATCTTGCTTTATAAACATGAGGACCCGATCTGCCAAAATAAATAAACACAAAAAGAATGCTGTCTCAATAAATAAATAAATAAATAAATAAATAAATAAATAAATAAATAAATAAATAAATAAATAAATAGAAGTATTTGCAAATAAACATAAAAATAAATGTAATCCGATTAACCAATGTGTCCCAAAATAAACGAACAGCAAGGAAAGCTGCGTCTGAGACCCATAGCAGGGGCTCCAAACCTGGTCCTGGAGAGCCACAGGGTCAGCTAGTGTTCCTTCTTACTGTAAATGGTTCATTTGAAGCAGCTGATTACACCCTGGTTTCACAATCCCAAATCGACTGGCGATTTTAGTGTGGGGAAAAAAAACAGGAGACCCAAAGTTGTGGACCCCTGCAGTAGCACACGAGAACATCATCTGGAAAAACGCCCCTTTATGCACAATGTTAAGTGTGTCAATCTATTTGTGCCGTCATGCTTCATTCTTATAAATGACGGGTCCGTTCACCAATCAGACATGACCTGACAGCTGCAATGTTACATTTCATAGAGACCGCAGGTGTCAAAAAAGGAGGGCCACAGTGTCTGCACATTTTTTGGGGGTGTTCTCAGCCCCAGTGGTTCATTTAAGACATTCGTCGTCTGTGAAATCCACACACCTTGTTCTCAAGATTAATTGTCAGCCAAATGAAAAGGAAAATACATAAACTCGCAGACACTGCACCCCTAACCCCCCCCCCCCCCCCCCGCCCCCCCTTGGGACTCATTTCGACAGCCCTGCCATAGACCAATGAGGATAAGGAGCTGAGCTTCTGATATAAAGACGGAATAATTCCTCGCCATTACAGGCATAAGACAGGCCTCTTCAGCCAAGCCGTGTTCTCAGGATTTAAAGACTGAGGCACAACCAGGGAGAGAACACAGAGCCCACTCCCTATTTCGTGGAGTTTACAGCCCAAAGACCTGGATTCAGTCAACACAGTCTGCTACAATCTCCCATGCTGACACTGTGAATCTGGGAACATGTAACAGTAGGGTGCAGCCTGTCAGCCTTTTGAAAAAAATCTAATGAAATATTGACAACAACGCGTACATGCCCACAGACCTCAGTTTCCATTCAGGCTCCCTGATGATGCCGCAGAGAAGGTCAAAGGTCAAAAGTAGCACAACCCTCTCAAGTCTTTACTGGCATGCAGGCTGACCAATATGCGTTTGCCCTTAAAAGCGGAGATTTGCTGACACAGCATCAAGAACAGCTGTAGGGTGTGGCCCAGGATTTTTACCTACACAGTGCATTCATATTCTTCATTTTTCTTTGTGTTCGCAAATTAAAATATATTTAAATAGAATTCTTTCTGCTCCTATATAAGTAACTTTCTACAATCAACTTTCAAAATGAAATAAAGTAAATAGATGTTTTAAGAATTACATTAAAAATTACCAGATAAAATTACTTATTTGACAAGAATTCACACTTAGGTTGATTAACAACCTAAATTTGGCCAAACTTTTCTGGAGAGATCACACTAAATACATTAACAACATTCATCTATGTTGACTTCAAATCCACTTGTGCAATAGCTAGCCGGTGAGGTCTCTCAACTGAACCAACCAATCATATCTGTCATGCTGTTATGAAGGCCAATGTACTGCCTTTTGAAATTTAAGATGAAGTTGTTAGGCGGCAACAAAAAAAAAAAGCTTTGGGAAGGCTTTGAACTTCCCTAGAAGCACCATTTTGTCCACTGTAACAAAGTTGAAAAAATATGGCACAACCCCGAGATTAGCAAGAACCAGGCAAATGTCGTTTTACAAGGAGCGGCGCAGAACGAATCGCCAGCGTCTTCTGCTGCCTCTTCTCCGCGAGCGAGCGCATCCGGTGGAAATGAAATGGAACCGAAGGAGACGTCTGGTCTCTCTCTGAAATGGATCTCTCCTCTCGCCTCAGCTCACTTCTTCATCTTGAGCCTCTTCCAGGAAATCTACTGCAAAGTCTGTCCCATTGATCAGTAAATCTGCCGACTCCGCACTTCCTGGGCAACAACGCGGGCAGGCAAGAGCCTCTTTAGATCCCCCTAGAGCTGAGAGCCAGGCGATGGAGCAAGGGGCGGGGGGCACGGGACGGGGCGAGGGGTGGGGGTATAAGATGGAGCGAGGGGTTGGGGTATAAGATGGAGTGAGGGGTGGGGGTATAAGATGGAGTGAGGGGTTGGGGTATAAGATGGGGGGAGGGGTGGGGGTATAAGATGGGGGGAGGGGTGGGGGTATAAGATGGAGCGAGGGATGGGGGTATAAGATGGAGCGAGGGGTGGGGGGAGGGGTGGGGGTATAAGATGGAGCGAGGGGTGGGGGTATAAGATGGAGCGAGGGGTGGGGGTATAAGATGGAGCAAGGGATGGGGGTATAAGATGGAGTGAGGGGTGGGGGTATAAGATGGAGTGAGGGGTGGGGGTATAAGATGGAGCGAGGGGTGGGGGTATAAGATGGAGTGAGGGGTGGGGGTATAAGATGGAGCGAGGGATGGGGGTATAAGATGGAGTGAGGGGTGGGGGTATAAGATGGAGTGAGGGGTGAGGGGAGCTCCATGAGGCCGTTATGACAGGCTGCTCTACTGCGTTCAAAACAGCAGCAATGGAGCCTCCTGGCTGCAGACTCACTGCCACCAGAGACAGGTGGCTGAGAAACAGCGCTGGAGTCAAACTCAGACCCAAAGGGAGAGAGAATACCTACACCCTGTCCTCATTACAAATACACATACATTACACCCTGTCTCACCCCAAATACACATACACTACACTCAGTCCTGACCCCAAATAAACATACACTACACCCTGTCCTGATCCCAAAATACACATACACTACACCCTGTCCTGAGCCCAAATACACACACACTACACCCTGTCCTCATTACAAATACACATACATTACACCCTGTCTCACCCCAAATACACATACACTACACTCAGTCCTGATCCCAAAATACACATACACTACACCCTGTCCTGAGCCCAAATACACACACACTACACCCTGTCCTCATTACAAATACACATACATTACACCCTGTCTCACCCCAAATACACATACACTACACTCAGTCCTGACCCCAAATAAACATACACTACACCCTGTCCTGACCCAAAATACACATACACTACACTCTGTCCTGAACCCAAATACACATACACTACACCCTGTCCTGAGCCCAAATACACACACACTACACCCTGCCCTCATTACAAATACACAAACACTACACCCTGTCCTTATCCCAAATAGACATACACTACACCCTGTCCTGACCCCAAAAACTCATACACTACACCCTGTCCTGATCCCAGAAACACATACACTACACCCTGTCCTGACCCCAAATACACAAACACTACACCCTGTCCTGACCCCAAATACACACACATTACACCCTGTCCTGACCCCGAATACACATACACTACACCCTGTCCTGAGCCTAAATACACATACACTACACCCTGTCCTGACCCCAAATACACATACATTACACCCTGTCCTGTCCCCAAAATACACATACACTACACCCTGTCCTGACCCCAAATACACATAAACTAAACCCATACCCACTCAAATGCACACACGTACATGCACACACGCATACACAGAGTTATATACACAGTTACATATACTCATATGCATACACCTTCATAAATACAAACACCTATACACACACGGATGAACAGAATTAAATAGAATTCACTTAAATGCACTCAGACTCATGAATACACACACACACACACACACGCACACACCCACACACACGCGTGCACACACACTGAGGAAAGGCCCTAAGGTTGAGGTGAATTCCCCCTCCTCCATTGTAAAGTTTGAAGATAGACTTCAAAGGCACAATATAGATACTATCTATTCTTCTTCTTCTTCTTCTTCTAATTATTATTAGCAGAAATTGTAGTAGCAGCAGTAGCAGTAGTAAAAGTAGCAGTAGCAGTAGTAGTACAAACCAGGTAAAACAGCAAAAAAAAAAAAAAATTCAGACATTCATGTACATACAAAATTTGTGAGATGTGAAAATGAAATCCCATCTGTCTGTTGTGCAGATACCCTCAAACACGTTTTGATTGTTTATATTTTATATAGTGATGCCCTTTTAAACATTGCGCTTGTGATTTGGTCATGCATGCTTGTTTTGAGTGAAGTACAAGTAACACGTTCTCGTGCGAAGCCTGCCAGGAGAATCGCTGCATTAATCTCAAAGGGTGGGGCAGTTTCCTAAAAGCACCTGAAAAATAAAACTAGGAGGTTTTCCATGAAATATTTATGAGAACGAAAGCACTGCGAGGAAGTGAAATTCATCCTTGTCGTCCTTCTGAGAGCTGCTTGTGCAGTGACCCTCGGGCAGCGTCAGGGGTACTCTCCCGTGTTCAGGACATCCCTGGGTGGGGACGGATGAGGAAGAGTGTGGTACAGAAGGCAGCCTGCAGGTAGGCTGAAGGTGACAAAGGAGCCTCAAACTTTGGCTGACTCCTGTATCGGGAGCTGTTCATGCCTCAGACAACATTACATTTGGCCTATTATTACAAAAAAAAATCTTTTTTTATACCCAAACAGAATTTCTTAGCAAAATTTAATTGCCAATGCATTGTGGGAAAATGTACTCTATGGAAGAGTGTTGGATTCTTTGCCCCCCCCCCCCAAAGAGATTAATGTCACTAGATAACAGTCACTTCATTATTTTTCCAAAATCATTTTAAAACACTGGGTAAAAAATGTACCTCTCCTTTCAGAAAATATTTTCTGCACTGTGTTGTACTAATAACAATAATATTTTCTTCAAGATGTGAGAATACAAGAGAAAGCACTGATAGGGAATTACTGATGTCCAACTGCCTAACCAAACACACTGACATTAGACATAAAAATTATTTCAAATCTTGCAAGAGCCTGGGTGTGTGTGGAAACCAATGGAACATTAGAATATCTGTGGTTATCTAGTGCGAGAAGGGCAGAGCCTTAAAAATGACTCCACTGCTTAGCAAAGCTATATGATACCATGACGATGCACGAACCATAGCAAGAAAAATGCTGGCATAGCTATCCTTAATTTAAATCAATGTACCACTCTCGGAGAAAAGAAAGTAATAAAATAAAGCGATAGAATATCGTCTTATCGAAACTGCGATGCAACAACGGTCAAATTTCACGTCCGACACAAATCTACGCAAAAATATGTGAAATATACAAACATGCTTTTTTTTCCCAATTAGGTATGTTCCCGCGTGAGGAATAAGGTGGGCGGAGACGGCCCTCCTCTACAGACTCGGCCTGCGTTTGTGGGACGGCCCGAGTCGCATCGCTTAGCCGAGAAGGGATCCATTTTCCTTTGGTTGCACAAAATGTCCCGGGCCGGGCCGTGCCCCCATCCCCCACTGCCCCGAACGGGGAGGATGCTGTGTCATCAGAGAAGGCTCCTCAGACAGTACATTAAAGCATGGCTCCACTCCCGAAACGTGGCTCCTCTCCAGCGCATTGTGCTGCAGAGCCAGAAAAATGCGATAAAGAGAAAAAGGAAAAAAAAGAAAGCCCGACCGAGGGAGGGGCCGTTTCCCCAGCGTGGGCACGCCCACCAGCCACGCCCCGTCCCTAAAAAAGAAAAAAAAAGAAGCACCCCTATGGTGCGGTCATCGCTAACGTTTCTCCACCTGCTTCTCGTCGCGGCGGAACACTGCGTAGCCAATGGGGGGGCTGGCTGCGATTCGGCGATTTACCCAACCAGGCTCTGGACTCCCAGGTGTTCAGGTCAGCCAGGAACAGGCTAAAAAAAAGAAAGGATACGCCAGAACCTCCGAACCGGCGAGGATACGGGGTCCCGCGCGCGCTGGAGGACGCTGCGTACGGGGGGGGTGGGGACGGAGCTGGCAGGGGGGTGGGGGGGGACGGAGGAACCCGATACAGGCAAGGTGACAGACTTGGCTCCAGAGCCGCCCGGAGCAAACTGGGTCCTTTGGCAGCTGGGGATCAATGGGGGGTGGCAGAACCCGTCCGAGGCAACCCCCCCCCCCCCCCCACCCCCAACTGCGCCAACCCGACAGGCCGGCCGTTTGTAAACCACTCAGAGCGGGAAAATGAGGGGAACGGGAAATGACTCCCCCCCCCCCCCCCCTGTTAACGCTCTCCTCCCTCCGAGGATGCTTCCTGACCACGCCCCTACATCCACCCGCACTGATCACAGCACAGCCAACCTGCTGCAGGATTAGCATACTGTGCAGTAAGAGAAGCGTGCTAACATGGGAGCCCTCTCTCTGCTGGACTGTGGGTGTCAAACCCTGCTCCGGGCAGCATATGTGAACACACACACACACACACACACACATATGCTCACACACTCTCACACACACACTCACACATACGCTCACACACACCACACACACACACACATGCTCACACATGCTCATACACTCACTCACACACACACACAGACACACACACATGCTCACACATGCTCATACACTCACACACACACATACACACACATGCTCATACATTCACACACACATGCTCACACATACACACATGCTCACACACGGTCACACACACACACACAAACACATGCACACACACTCACAAAACGCACTCTGGCAGGGAAAGCTCCTGACGCCTTGCACTGTGCAATGCAGCTTTTTCAAGCTTTAATTGTTCCAGACAGTTAAAAATGCTCAGGCAGTTTCACCACCCGCCCCCACCCGTCCCAGAGGGGGATATGAGAATTGCAACGCTGCATTCTAGCTACCCCGCCCCCCCCCCCCCCCAATGCATGACTGCCATAATCAAGTTTCACTGCTGCTGCAAGCTCACACAAAGGGGAAGGAGTGGCCCACAGAAGAGGCGAGGGGTACGACAAAAAGACCCGAGAGCACGGGCTGAAATAAAAATACAAAAATAAAGGAGGAAAAGATTATTCTGAAGGAGAGGGAATCGGGAGAGTGGGAAATGGAAAGAGAGCGGGAGGAAGATGGACGCTGTCACAGTCCTGACAGAGGAAAGGGATACAGAACAAAAGGCCCACCCAGGTCACACGTCTATGTCTGTGTGGGTTCCCTTCTAGGGCCCTTTCACCAACCAGTCCCCTGCGCTACATTTTCCTTTGAAAAACTAGCCCGTAATATGTCCACACAATCATGGGTTGGTTTGCTCATACACACATGAATTTTCACACACATAACACACATGCACTCTTACATATGCATTCATACGCACACAGACGCACACACCTGCACGTGTATGCACTCGCTTATATTCGTATGCATGCACTCACACTCACACACACAAAAACACAGACACACAAAGTTTTCTCTGTCAGGCAGTAAAATACATCTCAAAAAAAAGTTTTTAACGTGCAAAAATTTCAAATGTAAAAAAAGTTACTCAACGCATAAAAAGCACTGTCTATAAGCCGTTAATTAAAACTTGCAAAATCTAGGCCTGCCTTTAAAAGTATTGATATCAAATGAGGCCATGTCACAACAAACAATCTTGTCTATTTTAGCTCACACAAACAAAGCTATATTCCAAAGCAAAGCTACATGTTTCCTAAATTATTTCATGTAACTTGTCATTTATTGCCAATAATATCATGCTTGCTATAGCCTATAACAGCAAATAAAATCTATAACTACTGTATGTTCATTGTTTATGTTTATTATGCTGACATCATGTTTTTTCTTTTCAACCTGTGCTTGAGACACGATGCCCTGCACTCTCCCTACTTTTCAACGCTCTTGTCCTCTCCACTACTCAAATGCCAGGCAGCATGCGTACATGTGTTTGGAGGGAGGGGCTTTGGAGGAAGAGCTGGGTGAAACATTTTTTCCTCAAAATCTGGCTATCTCTTGCTTGTTTCTCCAAACTTACATACTGAAGAAGGCAGCTAGTTAGCCGCCCTGTCTGTCATTTGTTCCATATGGCAGTGGTCGCTAGCTAGCTACATTTCAGTAACATTAATTTCATTCTTCATTTTAACTGAACTGAGAAGTTAGCAAACTAGCTAGCCACGAAGCCATTTTGCGTGTTCAATATATGCTTGCAAAGACTATGCCAATTGAACCAATAAATAATTTGTAAACGTTTCAACTTATAGGTTAAACGTGTTTTCCATATATCTCTTATGTTAATACTGTATTACTAGCCCAGCTGAGCTGGCTGTTCATTTTTGCTTGCAACCCTTAATTCCTTTTGCTGCTTTCAATGAAGTAAACGATCAGGCACACCTGTCAATGAACATACATTTTACTGTTGCCTTTCATAAAGAAATGTCAGCAGATGAGCCCCCTAAAACATCATCAGGTATCAGCATCAAGAGATTCTCTGTACCAAATGTATCTGTGCCCGCAAAGGCAAGGATTCTATTATCCCTTAACTCTCCTTGACTTACAAATAAATGCAAATTAAATGTTTTTTTTTCTTCACAAACACAGTTTGGCCAGTTAATACTGGTGATTACTTAACTCACCAAACAGTTTTTTGAAGAAAAAAAGACTTGACAAATGTTGACTGAACCCTGGTTTACCTCTTCAGACACTCATAATTAGATTTCTTACCCTTTTTTTGTTGCAACACACTAAATTGGGTGAGAAGTGGAGGTGCAATGACGTGAAATGTGAAAACAAATGTGGTAGAAATCAGTCCTGAGAAACGTGGAGCTGCCCAGAACATTAAGGTGTCATGTTGAGTCTTTCGGTGTTCAATATCTGAGCAGCTGAGTCAGTGAATTTGTGAAAGGGAGAGAGAGACAGACTGTCACATGACAACCTTAAATGGGGAGGGGCAGTCTGTAATATGACAACCTTAATGGGGGAGGGGCAGTCTGTCACATGACAACCTTTATGAGGGAGGGGGGAGACAGTCTGTCACATGACAACCTTCATGAGGGAGGAAGGTCGGTCAGTCTGTCACATGACCTTTATGAGGGAGGGGGGCAGTTTGTCACATGACCTTTATAAAATAGGGAGTTGGGACAGTGTCACATGACCTTTATGAAATAGGGAGTTGGGACAGTGTCACATGACCTTCATGAGGAAAGGACGGGGAAGTCTGTCACACGACAACCTTTAGCATGAAGGAGGTGAAATACTGCCAGCTTGAAGACAAAAGGTTGAGTGGCATGAAATGACATGTTTGATGGCCCTTGTGTTAATGTTGAGCAGTCCTCATCCTGTGGGCACATTAATGTTGTCATTTATAACAGGCATTCAATCAAAGACTCAAGCCTGCAATGTAGGCTACTACAACACGGGCCAAGTCTAACTTCTAAAAATTAGCACACAGTAACCCTGTTTTTTCATTATTTTAGTATTGTAATTTGAGCATGCTCTGTTTCTAACAATTTTCTGTTAAAGGCAAAAAGCATGTTCTTTCCGTGATGGACAAAAGCGATAAAATGCACCAGTCTATCAATGCGCACTGATTTGTTAACTTCAAGCACTTGTTACTGTCACTACATTTACACATTATTTCAATCATTTTCCACTGTTGTGCATGAGATCTACTGGTTAATCCAATAAACTAATTTGTTTTAAACATTCCGTGAATTGTGCCTCTTTTTTCAACTTTGCTGTGACTGCTCTGTGACTTTAGACAATACTTTTTTTCTGTGACAAACAGCCAGGCTTAATTAATGTGTGGCTGCTTAATGTTTACCGTTTAATTATTTCTTGCTCAAGGAGAAAGGCATGTTTGTACGTTGAAAATGTGTTTTTTGTTGAGATATCACAGAGTGCCCTCAATTTTTGCGAAAAATACACATTTTTTTCTTAATTTGGCTCTGTACTGCACAATTTTACATTTGTGATCAAACAATTCACATGTGCTTAAGTGCACATTCTCAGCTTTTCATTTTGGTTTCACCATGTAGAAATTACAGTACTGTTAATACATAGTCCCCCCATTGCAGGCCACCATAATGTTTGTGACAAATGGCTGTAATAGTGTTTTGGATTAGTCAGGTGAGTTCAATTGTGCAAGTATGACAGCTTTCAGTGTCAAGAGCAGGGGTGTCCAATCTTATCCGAAAAGGGCCAGTGTGGGTGTATGTTTTTGTTCCAACCCAGTGCTAAGACCCCTGATTCTACTCATCATTGTCTTGATTGAAGACTGCGATCAGCTAATTAGCTGAATCAGGTGTCCTGGTGCTGGGCTAAAACAAAAACCTGCACCCACACCGGCCCTATCTGGATAAGATTGGACACCCCTGGTCTAGAGTTTATTCTAGGCTTTTGAGTGCCTTAGGAGTCTGTTACTCATGTTTTTCAATATGAGGACCAGAGCTCTGTCAATGAAAGTCAATGAAGCCATTATGAAGCTGAGCAAAACAGTCAAGCCAAACCTTAAGCTTACCAAAATCAACTGTTTGAAACATCATTTACAGGAAAGAGCACTGGTGAGCTCAGTAATCGCAAAGGGTCTGGTAGGCCAAAAAAGACCTCTACAGTTGATGACCGAAGAATTCCCACCATAACGAGAGAAAAACATAAGAAAAATGCATATCGGTGACTACTGTGCACAGAAGGCTTCATGAACGGAACTACAGAGGCTACACTGGAAGATGCAAACCACTAGTTAGCTGCAAAAACAGGATGGCCAGGTTACAGTTTGCTAAGCAGTACCTAAAAGAGCCTCCATTACTTATGAAAAAAGTCTTGTGGACAGAGACAAGACTAAAATTCATTTGTATCAGGGTGAGGGCAAGGAACTGCCCAAGATTCAAAGTGAACCATCTCACCTTTGAAACATAGTGTTATGGTTTGGGCATGTGCGACTGTCACAGGTACTGGCTCACTTGTCTTCATTGATGATGTGACTGCAGACAGCAGCAGCAGAATTAATTTTGAAGTGTACAGGAACACCTTATCTGCACAAGTTCAAGCAAATGCTGCCAAACTCATTGGATGGCGCTTCATCTTACAGAAAGTCAATGATCGCAAACATACTGCTAAAGCAACTTCACTGGTCAAGTCAATCACCTGATCTGGATCCAACTGAACATGAATTTCATATCCTGAAGAGAAAACTTAAGGCAACTAGCCCCCAAAACAAGCAGGAGCAAAAGATGGCTACAGTACAGGACTAGTAGAGCATCACCAGAGAAGATACTCAGTGCCCATGAAACTTCAAGCAGTCATTGCATGCAAAGGATATGCGACAAAATAATACTATACATATATATATATATATATATATATATATATGCTGTAATTTCTACACGGTGAAACCAAAATTAATAAAAGTACCTGTGACATTCGGCCCACCAGAGAGGCGGATTGGTCTCGGCTGTGCTGGCTGGTGGAGAGCAGCACACCTTTAAGCACCTGGGCTGCTTATCTAACGCAGCCCAGGTGCGTGTGCTCTCTCCACCAGCCAGCGCAGCCGAGACCAATCCGCCTCTCAGGCGGACCGAATGCTACAGTACCCTTCAATAAAAGCTGAGAATCTGCACTTTAATCACATGGGAATCGTTTAATTTCAAATCCAATACAATATGAGGCCAAATTAAGAAAAAATATGCCTTTATCCCAAACATTATGGAGGGCACTGTATATATGTGTGTGTGTGTGTATACCTCAACAGACATTAAAAATGCCTACTTAAGATCAATTAACACTTGAGATGGATTATCACTTATTGATTCAGGAGCTGCAAATACTGATGAAAGCCAGTGTGGCCTACATATGGGGGGGGGGGGGGGGCGTATGGCCTACACACGGGGCGGGGGGGGGGGGTGACCTACACATGGCGGGGGGGGTGGGGGATGACCTACACATGGGGGGCATGGCCTACACATGGGGGAGGATTAGGGTTAGGGTGGAATGCAAACCAGCTTGGCCGACATGGGGGGAACACAGAACTTCTTACTTCCTGCTTGGCATAAGTGCTGCCTTTGACACAACGGAATACCATATTCTCTTTCACACGTAAATTAAATAAAAATAAAAAATAAAAACAAAATAAATTGCTAAAAAAATCAGTTGGGTCTCACTGGACAGACTCTTAAATCTTATGTTTCTGATCAGTTTGTACGGTAAATAATGGGTCATCTGAGTGCTCGTGTGTAAGCTATGGAGTACCACAAAGATGTGTACTGGTCTCTTCCTCTTTTCTCTGTATGTGCTACCCTTGGGAGACATTATAAGCAGACAAGGAGTTAACTACCACTGCTATTCAGATAACTGCACAACTCTGTCAACACCCATATCTGTTAAACTCAGCAAAGTTGGCCAACTTGCCTAACTAGCAACCTGTCTATGACTGAAGATAGAGACCGAAAGTACTGGATAACCCAAAATGTCCTATTATTGGATCATTATTAGCAGTAGACCCCAAGAATCCGAGAGATCTTACATTTACGTTCTTACATTTTTCTATAAATTTACATAGCTTCATTGTCACAGCTAATACAGTTGTTAAAAACCTTGGTGTGACTATGGCAGCACATCTCTCCTTTCAGGTCTACATAAAAAAACGTCCCAAAAGCAGTTCACCCAAAAATAAAATAAAGCAATATTTTTGCTTACTTGAAGTTCTGTCTGTCATTCTGGATAGTTTCGTTTAGAGTCAATGAGTTTTGCAGATATCCACTAATGCTCGCCCTGATACAACAGACCTTAACGGCACCGATGTTTGTGGCGCTCAAAGCACCAAAAATTGACGTTCAAAAAACTCAACGGCAACACCTCTTCGTAAATATAATGCCACGGTTACTCACGAATATCCACAGACGTTGTTCTGCACGGTTTCATCAAAAACAACTTTCTACTGAAGTACGCCAACTGTGTATATCCATGCAAAGTCTCAACCTAAGCATGCAGTATTCTGGGGTGCGGTGTCAATATTGCTTTAAAACATTTGATGAAACCTGGGCAAGATGGCGCCGCGGAAGGCTGTCTAGTACTTTTTTTGTGTATTTGTGCGGTCAACGTATATAAAGTAACGTCATTGTTCTTTTTGTTACCATTTAATAATAAATCTCTTCACTCCTTGCACTCTTCACTTCTTTGCACTATTTGTATCCTGTTTACAGCACTATTTGTATCCTGCATACAGCCATTCCTTGTGTCTGAAGATTGTTGTGTTGTTACTCTCTTTTTCTTTTGTATAAGGACACTGAGAGCCACTAAATCGGACTCAGATTCCTTGCATGTGCAAACATACTCGGCAAATACGACGATTCTGAAACATTGTTTCAACATTGTCAAGTCTCAGTGAAACCATCTGGACGGATAGACAGAACTCTGATTTAACTCTGATTTCATTTTATTTTTGGTTGAACTGGCCCTTTATGAAAATATCTCAATTGAGGAAGATATTGCCCTTGCAAGATGTTTGCAAAATGCCTTATGCTATTACAGCCTCTTGGCTGGGAGTATTTCCTCACCACCATTTTTGTTTTTTTTCCCTTCCCACTGTGGAAATTTAGTTTTACCTCACTTGCTGTTTTTCTCAGTTTAAGGCCTGATCATGCTCAATTTGATCATTTCTCATTTTTCTGTACAGGACCTTTGTGACGGTGTCTCTGTCAAAGTGCAATTCAAATAAAACTGAATTGAAATTAATACAGGAGGCACTGATATGCCCTAACGCAGCACCCTCTCTTACATACGCTATCTTCCCATGGTCTTCATTCAAAGTGAATGCTACAGTTGTGGTTTACGGGCACCTTAATTCAGTGTGTACCCAGAAACATCACAATGACTCATAAACAGGTTATAAACTGTGGTTACAAACTAATGACCTCACATGGTTCAACCCACGGCAGACTCCTCACAACCTTCCAAAACACACGCCCAACATGGCCGCACGTTCCCTCGAACGAACTGGTTTTCCTGCCCTCTACCCACAAACCCTGTGACAGGTACCTCTGGCCAAATGTGCCCCCGCTCCTGTGGAGGGAAGTCGGCAGTTGCTTCTGATTTGCAGTGACGACATAAACATACAGACATTGTGTTTTATACACCACTATGCAACATGGTTGATAGGGAGTGGGAAAATGGGGTAGGTAGGTTAAATGTAGGGCTTTTCAGGGTGTATAGAGAGCCACCTCCCTCTAATTCCCCCCCTCCGAGAGGGTCCTGCTGCTCCCATCCTTGCTGGTTAGAGGAAGAATGAGGCTGTAAAGTTCTGCTGGCTTTTGGGCTGCAGGCGGGGGCTCTGCTCTGTGGGGGTAGAGGAAAGAGGAAGGGAGAGGCGGGGTTCAGGGGCATCACTCACTTTCTCATTTAAATAGTAAGGGTCCATATCCTCCAGCGGCACTGCCACCAGGCCCTGGGGAATGTCCCCGTAGATGAAGGGCAGGCTCCGGCCGGCCTCCAGGTCGGAGTTGGGCTTGGCCTTGTTGTCCTCATCCTCGTCCCGGTGGCTGCTGTCGGACTTGGGCCGCTGCTTCTTCTTGTTCTTCTTATCCTCGGCGATGCGCTTCTCAATGTTGGCCAGAGATTCTGGGGTGAACTTCTTGAAGCTGTCAGGTCCTGGCGGTGCGAAAAGGGGAGCGGCCATGTTTTCATCCTGCAGCAGCTATTCCTTTAGTTAAGTGCCATCCAGGACAGCCCAGCTTCTGAGGAGAGGAGGGGAGAGGAGAGGAGGAGAGGAGAAGAGAGGAGAGAAGAGGAGAGGTTGTATTAGACAAGTTACAAACATGCCTGCTTTATGGAGCTGAATCGCAGTGACGCTGTCCTCGACAAAGCCTGTTTTTATTTCCTTCATCATAATGGAATATATATTGAATCCATTACATGGATTGTAATATACAGCAAAAAATTTAAAATTTTTAAAAGAATTTATAAAATGTGTTGCAAAAAATGTGAACAACAATTAAAATGGTATACGCATACTTTGCTTTGCAGGATATGCATGCTATTTATACGATGTCTTGATCAAAATGGATTCTGTACGTGATTGCATAACGTATATTGGCATATATTACATACATGGACATTCAGATATACATACATGCTGTGACAGCACTCAAGGGAGCAGCTAAAGGTTCATAGACCCCACTGTCATTCCTAGCACAGCAGATATGAATCTGACTTCTTCTGATGAAGATAAAGTCCTGCACATGTTGTACATGAGCACCATGATCGCTTTCATTGGGGAAAGTTTCAGGAGGAAGACCTGAACTGAACGGATAAAGAGATTCTCCCATTCGCGCTGAGCCACAGCGGTTTCATGTATGCCTGTGGAACATTCTACCTCCACCAGGAAAGCAGCTTCAGTGAGCAGACATGCAGGAGCCAAAATGGAGGGCAAGCTGGCATTAAAGCCCTCATACGCCCACCCGCGCAAAAGCACACAAACACACACGAACGCACAGAAAGGAATGTATATATGAGCATCTTAAGTGTTAATTGTAACTACCCCTGTGTGTGTATATCGATACAGTGCAGTCCATAATTTTTGTTTTGTTGTTTTGGCCAGTGCTCCAGCAAATTTGGATTTATGAATATGAATATGAGGTTAAGGTGACTCTCAGCTTTAATTTGAGGTCATTTACATCCATATCAGATGATCCTTGTAGGAATTACAGCCCTTTTTATACACAGTCCACCAATTTTAGAGGAGCAAAACTAATTGGACAATTGGCTGCTCAGCTGTTCCGTGGCCAGCTATGTGTCTTTGGGTCCTTAGTTCATGCATAATAAAGATAATAAAAGGTCTACAGTTGATTCTTGGTGTGGAATTTGCATTTAGAGTCTGTTGCTGTTGAACATGATGGCCAAATAAGTGTCATTGCCAGTAAAGCAGGCCATCATACGGTTGAAAAATCTTAATAAATCGATCAGAGACATAGCCAAAACATTGGGTGTGTCAAAATCAACTGTTTTATAAATTTATAAGCAGCAGGAATGCACTGGTGAGTTCAGCAATAGCTAATGACCTGGTAGACCACAGAAGACCATGGTAGTGCATGACTGAAGTACTTTCAATTGTGAAGAAAGATCCCCCTTAAACTGTGGAACAGATCAAGAACACTCTCCAGTATGTAGTCACAGATGTGTCAAAGACTTGCATAAGAAACTACACCAGCAGAACCTTAGAGGGTTCACCACAAGCCACTGGTAAGGCCCAAGAACAGAATGGCCAGTTTAGAGTTTGCTAAGATTAAAAAAAAAATAAATAAAACTATAGTTCTGGTACAAACTCTTATGGACAGATGAGTATTGACCTGTACCAAAGTGATGGAAAGGGAAAAGTGTGGAGAAACAAAAGGAACAGCTCATGATCCCTAGCACCCCCCTCATTTGTGAAACATGGTGGAGGTAGTGTTATGGCGTGGAGGTAGTGTTATGGCCTGGACATAGAAGGCTGCCGCTGGAACTGGCTCATTGATAATAGGACTGCAGGAGGAATTCTGAAGTGTACAGAAACATCTTATCCACTCAAATTCACCCAAATGCCTCAAAAATCATTGGACGCCACTTCACCTTGCAGCAGGACCCAAAACACACTGCAACCAATGAGTTTTTCAGCACCAAAAAGTGTAATGTTCTTGCCTGGTAAAGTCAGTTACCTGTCCTGCATTTCACTTGCTTAAAATATTTTACTGCCACAGTTGTTTTTTCTGAGTCTGACAATGAAAAATAGTCTTCTAAACAGTGACTTAGCTGGCTAGGTAAGTTAGGTAGTGAATGCACACTTATTCAATATATAGTGTGATCACATATTGTACAAGCTACATTATACACCATAGCACAAATGCCTAGCATTTATTTTTCCCCCACAGCTGGTCACTAGCTTCAGCTACAGTACAGTTAATAATAACTGTACTTTGTGGTTAATCTAATGCAAAATTGTTAGGTTAACTAGTCATTAGAGATATAAGTTATGTGAGCGAACAGTGCTATGATATATAGCCTACATAACATTATCAGTTAGCTAATGTTAATGATGTCCATGTGGTATACTGATGCATATTCGGAACTATCAAATAACCATTTATCCATCTGCTGTGCGCCCAGCAGACATTTGTCAATTACGTTATAGTTCCGAATGTAGCTGCCTCTTAAAACAACTAAGATCTTGTTTTGCTGTTTTTATTTTAACTCGTGATAAAGACGCAAGATGCACTGTGACATGCTGGAAGGTGAAAACTACAGAAATAATTTACAGTGTAGAAGACAATGTCTCCCCAACTTTCCACAACGTTAGCTAGCAGGGATGAAACTGTAGACAGTGTGGATAGTGCTACCACCTTTGTGACTCTGACATCTGGGAAATGGAAAAACAGTTAAATTTGAACACCACTAACATGGCCCACAAACACAATCCTATTCAATTCTATTTTATTTGTACAGCACTTTTAACAGAGAAGATACTGTCACAGATCCTTTACAGAAACAGGAAATAGGAAAAAAAATAGCCAAGACCACCCTGAAAAAATTCAGCAAGGTAAAACTGAAAAACAAAACTAAAACAGTGGCTAGCAAAATCTTCCAGTAGGAAGAAATCTCTGGAAGAACCCAGACATAGAGGGGGGAGTCAATTCTACATTGATATGCCTGGTGTCAATAGCTAAGAATTAGCAGAATGGTAGTAGACAAGTAACGGGGAATCATAGTGATTTCACAGAGTGGTTTAGCAGATTATAACCTAAGGTATTAAACTAGCAGGTAAAACAGAAAATCCAAGCACAGAAATATACATTAATATTCAGATATGGAGGGGCAAGGCCATGCAGCTAGACCTCCAGGTTCATCATGGCTTGGGCTTGAACCAGGAGAAACCTGGGACTGGATCAGGCTGTGAACTCAGTGGGACAGATGACCCAAGGAGGAGAACAGAGATTAGAAATCTCTGTTAGAAATCCAGAAACTGGATTAGGAACTTGATAATCACCATGTCAAGTACTGCACAAGCAGAGGTGTGATTGTAAAATGTAAAAGCCTTCGGATGCTCTGCAATGGCAGCATATCTAAAATTTGTAGGGTGCACAAACGTGAGAGCAATCTAGGATGGACAACACCCCAAAACAGCACAGAGCAGCACACCAAAGCATTCAAATCCCAATCACATCTTTACTAACAGGGCTGACTAAAAAGTCCTGCCCTGCCTCTTGCAGATGTGGAAAGTCCAGGGGTCAGAAAGTAAAGGTCCTCTGATGCACTTCCTGCATCCATGAACTCAGTCAGCTGATTTCACTAATTAGTTCTGCCTCCTGGTTGAAGAACTGTGCCAATAACCAGGTGAATGGAACAAAATACAGGGGAGGACTTTCTGAACCTGGATTCTCTACCTCTGTTCTCTTGATTCAGTTTTTAAAGGAAATTTATTTGTTGTGTAATGAAAAAATGGCAAGAAAGCAAAGGATTAGGTGGGTAGATTTCACCAACATCAATGCCAAAACTTCAAAACAAAATTTAAAATATGACTACCATTTTGCGTAAAATAGTCACAACACAGGTGTAACGTAGTCATTTGCATTTTCAAAGAGGAGGTTAAAGTAACCTGATACCTCAACTTTGTCATAACTTCCAGCTAATTGAGAAAGAAATTCAGCTAATTCACGAATAAAGCCAGAGTATGAACTCTAAATTAGGAAATTAATTGTTATTAGGAAAATAGACTGAGAAATGGAAAAGAAGCCATCTTTACCAGTATCTGACTGAGAACAAATCATGACTAGAACTTCAAAATAATCTAATTTATACTTTGGTTTTTAAGTGGAGCAAAGAGAGGAATTACAGACTTTGGCGACTTTTTTTAGACAGACGAGAATTTTTACTATAGAAGTACCCAGAAAAGGAGGACTCATTTAAATCAAAATTCTCTTCCACTTGAAGCCAATTTTCAGTAAATAATAATACAGCAAGATTTTATCTCTAATCTCCATAAAAAGTTAATTGACCATTAACTACTCATCTCATATTTATAAATCCAAATTTCAGAGTAGTATCATAACAGAAAGAAGAAGCAATATGTCCTTTTTGATACTAATTAAATTGTGGCAAATGCCACGGCAACAAGGTTGAAAGTTCAAAGTCAATTTGGTAACTGGCTCAACAGAGGTAAGCCTAGTTAACGGCTTTTCGAGGAGTTAACAGACATTTGTGTGGGACAAAATGGCTGCCGCCTGGCCTTAGCTCTGCTGAGTCATTTACGAGAATTCAGACTACGAGCTCTGGTACTGGATAGCAGAGCATTGCACCGCCAGGCCTTCCCCCAGAAAGTGTCACAACTGTCTATGAAGCCCTCGTTCTTTGCTGTACGCTGCGTGGATAACCAGCAATTTAGCTAGGATAACGAGCTGTAGATTTCAATACTTCTCCAAATCAGGTAGGGAATTGGACTGTGCTGGTATTTGGTTTTACTGGTTACCACCGTAACAAATGGCCACAATATATGTTCTAAATAAGCTATTGTTAACGTTACCACATAATATATATTTTTCATTCATTTGTGTAAGCTGATTTTACTTTATGTATTCAACTCATTTATATTGCCATGGGCTAAAACAAAATTTCCAATTGTTTATTAGTGAATATCAGCATGCCTGCGATGTGTTGATATTTTTTTTTAATGAAGCTGTTTAAAAATGGTTTATGCGTAGAGGACACTTAAACCAAAATATTCTTTAACTTCAACGTGCAGAATTAGTTTATATAATGGACGATCTTGTGTCTAAGCCAAGTGCCGCAGCATCAGTTTGGATGCATTCTGGTTTCATATCAAATGAAAGATGCGAGCCTCAAAATGTCGCTGAACTGATCTGTCACTCATGCCAGACAAAATGCTAATCAAGGGAACACCAGCACCGTTTTCATAGGTTTGGTTATTTGTAAACAATTTTATTGTTTTATACAGTCAGTTAAATATTGACTGAATCTAACTAAAACCTAGATTTTAGTTAGATTCCATTTAAAACACTTAAACCTTAAAAAGCAAAGTTTGTGACGTTTAAAAATTATTTAAAAATTAATTCTCAAGTATTTGTTTGCGACGTATAAGAAGGCATGCTTGCTCCGAACTTCTTAACTCAGAATTATTCACTTTGTTTCTTCTTTTGTGTACTGTTACTGTTAAAAATGTATTTCAAATATTAGCTGCAGTTCAGTATTGATAAGCTATTAATGGCATACATGTTTAGAAGTTTTTCTAAATGTCTGTAAATAAAAACATTTTTAATCTTGCGAGCCGTGTTTTTATGAACGCAAAGTGGTGCTTCTTTGAGTTAGGCTGATGTTTACTGCTCAGGGGGAACCATGGGCCTGTCTCTCTTTCTTCTCCTTCTTCTCTTTCGCTTCAGCCTCATCATGACAGGCTAATTCTGCAGTGAACACCGGCCACTGCGAAATACCACTTTTCATTTGTCAAAGAGTCTGGATACAAGCTGGCAAATCCAAAATCTTGCAAATCTCCGCCAGGCTAACATGTATGCTACAGTTCTTAACGAATGAAATGACTACTATTGGCACAAGCGATATAACAAAACTTATTACACCCAGAACACATACGAGGGGGACAGGTGGGAGTGGACAGAGAAAACTTATCACACCCAGAACACATACGAGGGGGACAGGTGGGAGTGGACAGAGAAACATGATTACATGATTACTCACGTTTAGAACTTATCCGTATTAGGTATTCCAAATGATTGCTTGTTGGCTTCTGAACGGAACTTTCATGTAAATAAATTTGGCAAGGTCAGGAATCCGCAATATAGAAGTATTCAGGGCTTGACTACTCGCATATTAAACATAGATTATATAAAATTGTTATTTTTTGCTAAAACTAAGCAAGGGCATTTACAGAAAAGCACACCTTCAATTTTAGTTCAAGCAGGAAATAATAAGGGTGTACAAATAGGGCCCCAAATGAGTGCAGGCCTATGGTCCTATAGTTTAGAAGGCATAAGACGGACCGCAAATATTGCATCAAAAGTAGGAAAGGACATCATCTGAAACAAATGAATGTGCATTCTCCAGCGTAATCACTACATATGGCCAGTTTAACAGCCAGTGAAACTGCAAAATCTCTCCAATTTTCATCAGCCGGAACAGACACGTTCCCCAAGAACGACTAGGGAGCTCCACATGAAAACGTGCCTTGTGGGGAAGTTAATGCATGTATGCATGTACCAGGAGCTCTTGAGAATAGAAATTAATTAAATGGGCATTATGTGTCATTATTTGATATTTGCAATGAGTCCAGTACATGAGGGCCAACACTTCAGAACATCTGAAATAGATAAAAAGTTATTAAAATGATAGTCATATTTTGTAATTCATAAACGCTACTCTGCATTTTTTCTGAATTAAAAACACTAAACACACAGCTGTTGATAATAAAGCTAAGACACACGCAATATCAAAGCACGGTAAGGATATCTGACAACTTAAGCATGAAATACTAAGAAGTAAACTGTCTTAAGCTCATATTTAAAACTAACAGTTTGACAGTCACTGATATCATTAGGCAATGCCTTAGTTTCCACCGACAATTAGACTGAGGCCTCCCTATGGCAGACAGTCAGATCTGTTCAGTGTCTTAAGTGTCACCTGCATGTGTCCTAGGTAGTGTGCCACACACTAGAAATGGTCTGTATCCAAATACCAAAAAGAAATGTACAGATGTCAATCATCACGATGGGGGGCGTCACGGAGAAACAGAGCACCATGGGAAAGCTTGGCATCATGGGAAAGCTAGGCTCTGCATGCAAAACTGACCACACTGACCGCAGGGGAGGCAAATATCCATTCATTCACTTTGCAAAGTTCACAAAGAGACCTTGGAAAGTGCAGGATTTTCTTTTTAGTAACAAACTCTGTACTCCACAACACTGGATTTGAAATAAAACAATGAAAATCGGGTTAATTTTAATGTATTTACATCCATATCAGATGATAATAGCTGTTGTGTGGAGTAGAAACAACAGATAAGGCTTTACCCCACCTTGTAGCAAAAAATTATTGTACTCAAAATATGCAGGCCTGTAAACATTGTAGGCCTCAACAAATAAGGAAGTTTCGCATTGGATTGCCATACAATGAAATAAACTCAATTTCCCATTTCCAAAATCGAACAACAATAAAAAAGACCTATTTCAGTCAAAACAACCCAGATGTAGCCGGTGCAGTATTAGACAAAACACTGCCCTTGTGCACAGGGTTTGAGTCTTAACTTACTTACCCTGAAAACTGTGAACTGCATTGTGGGAAGGATCCAGTGAATAAGCAAGTCAGATGACTGGATGACCTTAAGATTAACAACAGAGCATTTGGGGGAGAGCCCACAGAAGACTAGAAATTAAGAGAAACAGAGTCCAGTCTGGACATGGAGGGGATCCAGACAGAAACGGACAATGAGAATGGTGCACATACACCTGGCACAGAAACAACATTTTCCTCTGATGAGCTCATGTTTAATCCGTTAGAGTTAAATGAACTCTAAACATTCACACTGAACGTTTAGCTCTGCAGAATGCAGCCAGCATAACCCTGCAGCCTTGACCAGCCCTCGAGACACACAGCTGGAATATCGCTTCCATTTTAAATGCTGAGACAGAGGAATTCGAGGAGGAGAACCAGAGAAGCTGCACTGCCACAAAAGAGCCCGACCTCTTCCCTGGTAATAACCCGACTAATATTCCCCCTCCACAGAGCCCGACCTCTTCCCTGGTTAACCTGACTAATATTCCCCCTCCACAGAGCCCGACCTCTTCCCTGGTAATAACCCGACTAATATTCCCCCTCCACAGAGCCCGACCTCTTCCCTGGTAATAACCCGACTAATATTCCCCCTCCACAGAGCCCGGCCTCTTCCCTGGTAATAACCCGACTAATATTCCCCCTCCACAGAGCCCGGCCTCTTCCCTGGAAATAACCCGACTAATATTCCCCCTCCACAGAGCCCGGCCTCTTCCCTGGTAACAACCCGACTAATATTCCCCCTCCACAGAGCCCGGCCTCTTCCCTGGTAATAACCCGACTAATATTCCCCCTCCACAGAGCCCGGCCTCTTCCCTGGTAATAACCTGACTAATATTCCCCCTCCACAGAGCCCAGCCTCTTCCCTGGTTAACCCGACTAATATTCCCCCTCCACAGAGCCCGACCTCTTCCCTGGTAATAACCCGACTAATATTCCCCCTCCACAGAGCCCGACCTCTTCCCTGGTAATAACCCGACTAATATTCCCCCTCCACAGAGCCCGACCTCTTCCCTGGTAATAACCCGACTAATATTCCCCCTCCACAGAGCCCGGCCTCTTCCCTGGTAATAACCCGACTAATATTCCCCCTCCACAGAGCCCCACCTCTTCCCTGGTAATAACCCGACTAATATTCCCCCTCCACAAAGCCCAGCCTCTTCCCTGGTAATAACCCGACTAATATTCCCCCTCCACAGAGCCCGACCTCTTCCCTGGTAATAACCCGACTAATATTCCCCCTCCACAGAGCCCGACCTCTTCCCTGGTTAACCCGACTAATATTCCCCCTCCACAGAGCCCGACCTCTTCCCTGGTAATAACCCGACTAATATTCCCCCTCCACAGAGCCCAACCTCTTCCCTGGTAATAACCCGACTAATATCCCCCCTCCACAGAGCCCCACCTCTTCCCTGGTAATAACCCGACTAATATTCCCCCTCCACAGAGCCCCACCTCTTCCCTGGTAATAACCCGACTAATATTCCCCCTCCACAGAGCCCGACCTCTTCCCTGGTAATAACCCGACTAATATTCCCCCTCCACAGAGCCCGACCTCTTCCCTGGTAATAACCCGACTAATATTCCCCCTCCACAGAGCCCGACCTCTTCCCTGGTAATAACCCGACTAATATTCCCCCTCCACAGAGCCCGACCTCTTCCCTGGTAATAACCCGACTAATATCCCCCCTCCACAGAGCCCGGCCTCTTCCCTGGTAATAACCCGACTAATATTCCCCCTCCACAGAGCCCCACCTCTTCCCTGGTAATAACCCGACTAATATTCCCCCTCCACAGAGCCCGACCTCTTCCCTGGTAATAACCCGACTAATATTCCCCCTCCACAGAGCCCGACCTCTTCCCTGGTAATAACCCGACTAATATTCCCCCTCCACAGAGCCCGACCTCTTCCCTGGTAATAACCCGACTAATATTCCCCCTCCACAGAGCCCGGCCTCTTCCCTGGTAATAACCCGACTAATATTCCCCCTCCACAGAGCCCGACCTCTTCCCTGGTTAACTTGACTAATATTCCACCCTCCGAACACATTCACCCCTTTTCCTTAAACCTCCCTGCCATAACACTTAGGTTGGCTAATACGGCTAAAGATTAAACAAAAATCTTTTTGTATCAAAGCTTAACTTTACAGCCCAATTTTCCAAGTGGAGTATACCATATTCTTTGAAATGTGGTGCATGCCAAGAGCCAGTGACACCTGGTCACATTACTATATAGATACATTTATTTTAGAAAAGTCTACAGCTAATGTTAGACTAAACCAGTGTGAACACATTGATTGTATGGTCTGATGTTATACACTGCATAAATAACCTTTTTTAAAGATGCACTCCTTTATAGATATTATCATAGTATATTTGCTTGGCTATGACCATACACTCTATGTTATTATTCATTTATTGTATATTGTGTATTTAGCTCTGTATTTGTCTGTGGATGACCCCCCTGCCAAACCCCTTATAGAATAAGACAATATCAATAAAAATTGCTTTAAAAAAGTAAAGGTGTATGTTAATACTGTCAGGTTTAAAATCTTTGAAACTGGGGACAGCAACCTCATCTCATAGCCTTTGCATCAATCAGCTGACATCTGATGCCGAGGATCTGTGGCCATTTTCCTGTAAAACTTATAAAGCCAGTATTTTCAATTAAAGATCTAGATTTTTTGGATGCACTTGCAAATACTTTAAATGTTATCAGCCAGCTCATTTGAAGTACATACCAACACAACAGTCATACGGTTAATTTCACTCTGGTATATCATAACCCTCTTATATGGGGGCTTTTAGGGTAGGACATATGAGGATATTTGAAATGAATTTGGAAAGAAAACTCTTGAAGATGGAAATACTATTTTACGGAAGAATAAGAAAATACTTCAAATGCAGTTGGACAGAGTATTAGATTTTTTTCCCCAAATACCATTTTAAAACTTCAAATAGAATCAATTATTTTAGGGTGCCTTATTTGAAACTATTCAAATAAACAGAAAAATTGTTTTAAAATACAAAAACTAACACGCCCATGTATCTGACCCAGGTTAGTCTATAGCAGTGGTTCCCAACCTCGATTCTGGGGTCCCCCTGTGCATGAGAGTTTTCGTTCCAACCATGGTTGGAATCCCCAAAATTTAACAAGCTGTTCATTTTTCTTAATTAGATTTTATGTCTAGAGGGATTATTTACCCTCTTAAGCCACATTATGTGAGAAATAGCTAAGCATTCCATGAAGAATAACAGTCTGAAATCCATGTTGTACAAATTATGCTATATTGGAAACAACTGTATAAAAAAGAGGTAACAAAATTATTGAACTGATTCTCAAATTAAAGACTGAGATGAATCACCCGGCTTCTAACTGGTGAAAGTGTGGACATATTGCCACTGAAACTAAAAATTTGGTAGATAATGATACATTCAAAGAAAATGCAAATGATAATGAGCCAAACCTGTACTGTTTCAACAGGTTTAAGTGAACAATTCTGAGCAAACTGAAACATGTGTAGAGCAACCTAATTAGTAGACTACAGATTCACCTAATTTGATCAGTTTAAAAAATTTGTCAATTTTGTTTATGCAACAGTTTACAATATAGCACAGTAAACATAATGTGAAAGGATTTTTATCCTTCATGCCATCTATAGCTATTTCTGACATAATGGCTTAAGAGGATAAATAATTCCTCTAAACATGAAAAGCAACTAATTAAGAAAAATTAACAGCTTGTTAAAATTCTGGGATTACAACTCTGGTTGGAACAAAAACCAGAATATACAGTGGGTCCTTGTTTGTTTGATTTTCTTTATGAAAGTTATCCATTGATGCGGCCAGATAGTGACAAAATTAAAGTTCACCTTTTTCAAGGGTAAATAGTTCCCTAAATGAGAATCAAATCCACAGCCTCCTGCTTACGGTTTTTAACCGCTGAGTCACGTTCCCTGAGTAAGACTACGTAACTGTGCATTCAGCCACGCATACAAGCGAACATGCAAACAAGCAAAGCCGTAACAAAGGATAACATGACATCACACTTTAAGTTATAAATGGGCAGTACTTATTCATGAGCTGGGCTGCCGTAGGCCCTTAGACACACAGATCCAATGGAGGCAGGAGACTAGCAGCAGTTTTGTTAATTTTGATACAACAGCCCGGTTTCAGATTCTATGAAGAATGACGTACCGTGTCTGTATTCCAGGATTAAAAAAAAAAAATTGTTTCAATGATACACTGACAGGTAAAATGACTAAAATCCAAACTTCTGAAAGTGCCGACAGCTGGTCACTGAAATATCAAACCTACATGCAATTGCTGTAGGTTTAAGAAAACCATTCTGAAAGACTGGAACGCCTGTTCTCAACAATATAATTGATCCAGATATTGACTGTAACAAAAACCAGCAACCCGAGGGGGTCCCCGAGCACCTCGTATACATGCACCCAAGTCACTTTTAAGAAATCCCATTCACAAATTGAATTCATAATAAGACAACCATTTTTAAACTATATTTCCTAGGTATCAAACAAACTGAAAAACTAGGCAATACAGTATGTGTTCCACTCCACAATGTGATTTAAATTTATATTAGGCTACACAATCATATGTTGATTAAATGCACTGCTTGAGTGTATGGACAAGAATTGCACAGACCAAGATTATAAGGAGAGAATCTACAACACATTATCACAGAGAACTTAACACATAACATTTAGTTATACATTACAAATGATAAATTAACAAATAACAACATGACATCAAATCTTCCCAAAAATAAATTTAGACATTGTAATGCTTGTCCAAACAATAATTATAAATCTCAAAGCCAAAGCAGTTCACAAACAGTATGTGTATGTTTCTCCTTCAAATAAAAGAATGTTGTCAAAAAAACCCGACCTGAAAGATACATGAAAACAACACACAGTAAATATAATTCTGCCACGCAAGTCCGCAGTAAGATACAAGTTGCATGTCCTTTCTACAGTAACTCATCTCCCAAGCAGATCAACAGTCCGTCCAGGAATATCTGCTTGCGTTCCGAGAATGTTTGTAACAGTATAGGCCTACGGTATGTTCACAAATCAAATCTATATTAAACAAGTCCGTCTTTTCTATTCACCGTTAAATGGGCTACCCAGGACAAGACAGATCATTTTCCATTCCCTTTCTTTGTACAAACCTCTCTATCGATCTATAAACAATCGATTCCGCTTTTTTCCCCCTGATTTCAAACATTAATTCAGCAACGTCAGCAAGAACTCGATCAATAGTCAATAGCTGGTGATCATGCGGCTCCATCCTGTTCCACCAGTAGATTACGGATAGCCAGCTATCATATGAAACTACGCCTCTGTCTGTTTTTAATAGACTAAATAAATAAATAAATAAATAAAAATGTATTTATTTTTTAAAAATTGAAATAAATGTATAATCACGAGACCTAATTTGGCTGGCACATAGTGAATATCAGAGTCTCATTCAATATAAAAAATCTATTAAAAAATGATTAACATTACAAATATTTAAAACAAATTTTTGTTTAAAACTTGCAAGGTGACATATGTTTGAAATATGTTTGGAGAGTGCGTAAATACCGTTTTAATCCCCCCCCCCCAAAGTAATTTCAGAAACAGAAACTAAATAAAATATTTTCCGTAGACAGAACGGTAAATGCATGTGTATGGACAGAAAAATATGGAAAATAAAGGCTTCGGTTCGTAATGGAATTACCTAGACTACATTTTTTAACCAAGCGATTCGTCGGCGTGGAATTCGTCGGAATCTTTCAGATCACTGGCGCTGTCCGTTTCAGCACCACAGAGAGTGAGCATCGGCAGACGTAGGTAAGCGAACACGCCAGATGTACTCCATGAAATAAATACACGCGCTGTAATATCTTACACGACCCCTTGTCCGGATAGCGTTTCAGAGAGAAACGGAATGCAGTTCTGACACCAGGGAGCCTTGGTCTCGAGACAGAGAGGAAGCGAGAGCATAAACGCATCTGAGGTCGATTATTTATGCAGGGAAAGCGGGGAAAGCAATGCAGCTGGATGAAGTAAACTGCAGGCTACGGACACAACTCCCAAACCCGTGCCTTAAACGATGCTGAGGGAATAACCGATTAAAGATCGAGTAGTTTCTTAAACACTTTAACCCTACTTACTGTACAGAGTTAAACATCCCAAAGCCCGAACCTGTCAGGATTCCAGGCACTTCCGCCAACGCGGAAGAACCGCAAACACGAAAGGACACCGAAGGCTGCGGCCCCGCAAGTTCTATAAACCCACCGATTATATTTATTTATTTATTTATTTATTCTCAAAACAGAACTCGGGTCTGCAGGAATTCTATACAGTCTAAAACTGTTCATTTTTCCCACCCTATTTTCTTCTTTCTTCAACACGCGTTTACGTAATAAACGCACCGAGAAACATGCGGAGCGCAGAACTGCTTACTTACACGCGGATAGACAATCACATAAACTTGCCCCCACAGAATTTACCACGAAACCATAGCCTACTATGTGCTTGTTAGCTCAGTTATACAATGCAGTGAATTGAGAATGCAGTGGTTATGCACGCACACAGCGTTAGTCATTGCTTGGCCCAAAAGGAAAAATAATCGACAAGCCTGAGTCAACGCAACAGTAGCCTACCTTGCTGTAAAATGCAGGGTAATAGGCTTGAGTTCTGATTATTACTGAAGTTTATATTCCCCAGTGTCCCGGATTATGGATATGCCCCTTTCGCCTTTCCACCTACCGACTCTTCACAGTTAAAAAAATACTCCGTTTTCCCCCCCAAAATCTCCAGAGAACATAAACTACTTCCATGCTCATACAACGAGATTATACATCTTTATAATACTGTACACTGTCAGTTAGTACATGGATATTTCTGCAGATTACCTACACACGTCTGCTCCGGTGTCGGCCACAGCCTTTCAGAAATACTGCAGTGAAGGATGCGAGCGTTAAAGGTTCTGTGTCCGGGACTGAGGAAATGAAAACTGCGCACAAACGCTCTGTCAGTTTTCTCAATGTTACTACTTAAAATGAGATTTTAAAAAAAATAACTGTATTTAGCCAAACACCACTGGAGGGTATGTACCACACCCGCCAAGTATGCCTACATCCCGCATCTGCGTTTACGTCAAGTTCCAACTGTGACCCTTTAATAAAAACGTATATGTTTTTAATCTGTGGACGGGGGATGTCGGATGCGAGGGTGGCGGTCCAATTTCGCAATGCCACAACTGAAATTAACTGATATCATGCAATAAAATCTTAATGAGTACGGTGAGGAGGTGATTGAAGGGGGAGGGGTGATTGGTGGGTTTTTTTTTTTGGAGGGGGGGGGGGGTATAGGGGAAACAAAATTACCACGTTACTGGTTTTGTGATGCAACACAGCATTATGTTGTCAAGCATCACACAGGTTATAATCTTTTCAAGTTGCCAACTGTTTTTTATGTTTTCATTTACATAAAAGTTTGATGTCATCATACCTGGCTGTCCCAAGGTACATTTACATTACACCGGATATTTCACATTTCAAGACATCCAAATTTCGTTCTGTCCAAAGTAAGGCCAACACCCAAATTGAAATTAATTTCAGTATTTTTCCAGAAACTACACGTTCAAATTCTATATCCCGCGGACAAAATCACAAACTGTCTGTTTAGTGACATTTCAGATGCATACTGTATCAGCGTAAGCTCTGGCAATCAGCCTATTCACAATTGCAGGCAAAGGATGTTGGAGCGAAAACTGCTCTGCGGCATTAGTTTATATGTTGTAGACAAGCGCGAAAAGAAGTCTATTTGCTAAAAATCACCCGCCGAATAGAACAGAAGAGGACCACTTACTTTTTTAGTGTTAACAGAAATCCAGAAAGGCGTCGCTGAACTGCAGATGTCGAAAAGATTCAGGAGAAACTGCGGTTGTCGCCATATTGTTGCTGCTATCTTCCTTCCCAGTGCGTGCGGGTACCCTGCATAATTGATGACTCTCAGCAAAATGTTAGGGAGCGTCGTCAAATGCACGTTTAAAAACAGCAAGGGAACGTTGCCTTGTTAGTGAAGCAGTAGGAAAACGATTGCGACGATATTAACTCCAATAATTAATGCGACCTAGAATCATGAAGTTTACTTTACTGTGGACTGCACGTGTGGCAACAATAGTAGAGACTGTGATATTTAGAATATTGAAGTCAAAACCATCGAGAAGAGCATTGTCCACATGTCATCCAGTAAATCAAGACTCAAAGGGACAATAGAAGAAATGATTAGAAATAAGATTCAGTCATAAAGAGGCTTTTTAAAAAAAAAAAAGTTATTTCAACGTTTTTATGTGGCTCTCTTCAGCAATGGCAGTTAAAATGACAACAGTGCACCCTTCCCAACATAGTGCCATATACTCGATGCAGTAAAACCTGAAATACTGTACCAGGATGATTTTAATTTGTGCAGCTAGGTGAAGACTCCTCTAACTTAACCAAAATATAACATCCAGCATGGTTCAGTCTTGGCCCTTTTGTTGGCATTTGGAGGTTTTATCTATAAACCAAGGGTTAATGTCACTGCTGTACAGATGATTCAGAAATGTATGTAACACTGAAATCAGGTGCATAATTAAAGACCTCTAATTTCCTGCTCTTGAGCTGTGATACAATTGACATTAGTTCTAGTACTTAAAACTATAGTGATTAAAATATACAATTTTTCAAAGAAATATTACAATTTTGCTTCTAGTTTAGGAGCTCCAAATTGGTTATGAAAGATCTTTGTATTACAATGGTAAAACAAATAAAACCTGTTACAAATTGGCCCAGAAATTCTGATCAAACCTTCCCTTTCTTTACGAATGTACCAAAATGCTGCAGATTTAGCAAAAATGGTCATTGTTTTTTATTTTATTTTTGTACTTCTAGATTGGACTACTGCAGAAGTGACAATGCCTCACTTCTGCAGTTTGACTTCTGCAGTTACTATAAATGATCTCTACCCACATCCTCTTTATATTTCTACGTCTAGCATTTCACAGATTGTAACAGACTATCCCCTGACATGGCTGAGATAGAGTTACATCCAAGATTAGCCATAATGTGGCAAACCAATCAAAAGGCAAGAAAAATCCCCCCATAACCAGGGTCATGACATAATGTGATCTTTAGAGCATTCAAGAACCCAACTAAAGTTTTTTAATTGCCTAAATTTTCTCATACAGCAATCACTTCATCCACAGATGCATTCTGGGAATATTACGATTGGGTTCATTCACAGTCTCTAAATGTTTCATACTGGCAACATTATACTCCCAAACAATAGTGGAAGTTTGAATGTAGAAACACAGTGAGCCTCATTTACGAAACATGCGTACAGTCTGATTTGACCGTTTACTGTGTTTAATAACGTCTCCACAAACATTTCTGCATTCGCCATTTTTTTCTTACCTGACTTTGTTCTTTGGTATGTTAAAAATCAATGAGTGTTCGGAGACAAATGTAAAGGCGCAATTGCAGAGAAGGTCTCTATTTAGAATGCTTTTTATTCATGCAAAGTCAATTTAAATGGTTACAGACCTCATATTAACAAGAAATGTTTAACGGTACAATTATTGGCCTGAATAGGCTATTGGTTTTAATTGCATTAACTAACCTATATGATTAACTTCGAATTTTGTTTAAACTAGTTTTCACACCTAATCTTATTTTTTGGTTTGTGGTAATTAAACGTGCTCCCCACAAGGTTATTAATTTCGTTTAGTGATAAGAGTGACTCATGGCGATAATGGTTGATGAAGACGCATAAAGCCAGGTGCCTGCAGTCAAACCCAACACTTAGAATATTAGCTGCTTTTGTATTACTAGGCTAATTGTGCTTTGAGGAGGGCGCGCATCTTTAGGGACCACACAGGACCATATTTATATGGTATTATATTTGCAGAGTGATGAGTGACTGATGTTTGTACAGGGGCCTAAAGTCGGCATGCTTTTTTTTGGAATTTCTGGGGTGTTTGTGCATCCTTTTTTAATAACAATCAGCATTCATCTGGTTTGCGCGTGTTTCTTGGGTCCCACGTTCGATCTTTCGCAGGATTTTTTCTTACGAAGAGAAGTAAGATTTTTTAAAGAAAAGTCTTGTGAATGATGCCCATCGTACATTTGTGATGTATTGAAATACTGATACATATGCACCTGTGGGTGGCGCTGTTATGGTATTGTACATTTCAGTGCAAAAGACAGATAGGAAAGGCCACTTAACTTTGCTGAGACTGCAAAGTGGATTCTGAGAAAAAAAAAACGTTGAATCCACCCACTGCGATCTGTGCTGCTTAACTTTCATACACAACATACTGGAGAGGATGGATGGGTTTACGCGGAATTTCACCTCATCCCGCAATCGTCCAAACTGTGAGTAAGCCCAAACGAACATAGATTCATATGTTTTATAACCACACAATTGCTATTGCTGATGTGGCTACTTGAATGTCGATTAAGAGGAAACGTGCTGTCCTCATCCATTGCATAGGAGCCGAAGCTCAGCAAATGCTTTGCACGCCATTGCTATTGCACCCCACTGCTGTTTCGTGCACCGCTGCACGGAGACGTTTTCGTGCTGAAAGTAAACATTTTGCCTGAGAGAGGAGCAAATTCCACCAGCGACCCCAGCAGCCCAGTGAATATACAGTACAGTGTGTGGTTTCGCTGCGCTAGCGCCTTCTGCACTATGATTTTGGCCCGCTCGCTGGCGGCTAGATGTGAGACCAGCTTGTCGAAAGAACGAATAGTCCACCGCATTCAGGAACGTTAGCTTTTACAAACTGAAATGACAAAGCTGTTAACATCCATGCATGCAACCGCCTCTAAGCAGTGAACGACACGGCTAAGCGAAACCGAATCACAATCCGCGACAGCTAAATGTTGACAGTGTCGTAAAAGTGGACATTTTGTCAAAGTTTGTCATGGTGCTGGTTCCATATGCAGTATAAAAGAAGTGACTGAACCTCAAGTAACGCGTTTAAGCATTGTTGTTGCAGCAAATACACAACGAAGTCCTCTCGGTTGCACTGTCTCCCTGCATACTGCTGGATGTCCAGTTTTACAGACTTTTATTGTGGACGCGGGATCAGCAGATTCAGTCCTCCCAGAGTAGCCTACGTTTTTTAAACGCTGATACAAAGATTCTGAGTGCTTGGAAAAAACGCCTTCTATAAACGCAAATATGTCGGTCTTTTTTAAGGTTTACAATTGCCGATGACGCGGACTTGAGCCACAACAATTGTTACTATTTCTTTGAGCTTTCGGTGTCTTACATTTGCGTTGCACAAAAAAAAAAAAAAAACATCTGGGTGAACGCCAAGCCTTTTGGGATAACCTTCTTTGGACAGATGAGTCAGAAGTGGAATGTGGACTACATGGGTCCACTTTATGTCTGGCATAAATCAAATACAGCATTTCACAGTAAGAACATCATACCAACAGTAAAATATGGTGATGGTAGTGTGATGGTGTGGGGATGCTTTGCTGCCTCAGGACCTGGACGACTTGCCATGCCATTATTGAAAGAAGCATAAATTCTGCTCTGTACCAGAAAATTCTTAAGGAGAATATTTTGTATAGAGAATATCTGTCCATGATCTGAAGCCGAAGTGTAATTGCATATTACATCCCAATGATCCAAAACACAAAAGCAAGTCCACATTTGAATGGTGGACAAAAAGTTTTAGATTGGCCTAGTCCAAGTCCTGAACTGAACCCAATAGAGACACTGTGCCAGGACTTGAAACAAACCTACTAATTTGTCTGAGTTAAAGGCATACTTTGCAGAATTTTTCTGCCTTGCTGTGGTCCTGGGTACACTTAAATTCCAGTAACCTGTCTTAACCACATGATGGCTCTATTCCTCTGTACTACTTAACTACAAACTCCACCACAAAGAACACCATAAAACACAGTGTAAATATTTATTCATTGGCACCAGCACACAACACAGAAGACAGACTACAAAATCCAGGAATGAAAGCTTCAGAATAAATGCCATGGAACTCCCCTCATCTGTCTTTGCCAGCCTGTTTAGGCACACAGAGAGCACGTATGAATTAGCTTAGCACACACAAAGAGCACGTATGATTTAGCAGAGCACACGCAAAGAGCACGTATGATTTAGCAGAGCACACACAAAGAGCACGTATGATTTAGCAGAGCACACACAAAGAGCACGTATGATTTAGCTGAGCACACACAAAGAGCACGTATGATTTAGCTGAGCACACACAAAGAGCACGTATGATTTAGCTGAGCACACACAAAGAGCACGTATGATTTAGCTGAGCACACACAAAGAGCACGTATGATTTAGCTGAGCACACACAAAGAGCACATATGATTTAGCTGAGCACACACAAAGAGCACGTATGATTTAGCTGAGCACACACAAAGAGCACGTATGATTTTAGAGAGCACACACAAAGAGCACGTATGATTTAGCTTAGCACACACAAAGAGCACATATGATTTAGCAGAGCTCACACAATTTTCCAGAGCAGTAATTTCTGGGGTACCGGGAGATGTTTAGCCTACTCCGGGGTGGGAGTGGGTGGTCAGTAAAAGAAAAACTCTGATCTCAGCACCCCAAAATTACTTAGTATGTAATTCATATAAAATCTACAGATGATTCAAAATGCTGCTGCCCGACTCATCTTCAACCTTCCCAAGTTCTCCCACGTCACTCCTCTGCTGCGATCACGCCACTGGCTCCCAGTCGCTGCCAGGATCAGGTTCAACGTCCTGACTCTCACCTACACTGCAGCCAACAGGATGGCCCCTATCTACTTACAGGACATGATCTGATTCTATACTCCTGCTCGACCACTCCGCTCTGCAGCAGCAGAGTAAAGGGATCACAGAGCTTCTCCACCCTAGCTCCCCAGTGGTGGAACAAACTCCCTGTCCCTCTTCGAACCTCTCCCTCACTACCCATCTTCCGCCATGGTCTGAAGACTCATCTCTTCAGACTATACTTGGACTAACTGCCACCACTCTGTGAATCATTCCACTATAAATCCCCCTATCATGGCACGCATGTTACATGTACCCCCTTCCTGCACTTTTTGTCATTTGTATTTTTGTCCTAATATTGTAGCTTGTTCTTCCCCCTAGTTTGACTTGGCATAAGTTAGGTCAGAAAAATGTTCACTGTCTGAACTGAATTGTGTTCTTGGCTATAAATAGTTGTACAAAATGAATATCGTACCTTATCGAACCTGTGTTTTTGTAGTTGTTCCAATGACAATCATATGCACTTTTGTATGTCGTTTTGGATAAAAGCTTCTGCTAAATAAATATAATGTAATGTAAAATCATCCAAAGGATTAGATAAAGGATATTCCTTCATGGTTTCCACAGAACGATGCATTTTCGCACTAGTCAGCCAATGAGTAAAAGGCAAGCACATCTCAGGCGGCCAATAGGCCAGTTTCTTGCATGTAAACAAAAGAGGATGTGGGCTCCACGCAGGGGAAAAAGTGTATCACCTTGGTAGGCCATCACAAAGCAGGCAGCACACTTGATCATAAATTATTTAAAGTACTAAGTGTATCTACTTGTGTTTCTGGGTCTTTTATTTCACTTTAATGTCTGCAAAGCTGAGAAAACAATTTTTTTTCAAATTGAAAGCGTGAAACTTTTGTTAACAGTAACATTTGGCCAGATAGGCTGGGAGTCTACACATACACTTTCTGAGGACTGAGTGTTTCTGAGGATGTAAGTGTTGTTAGACTATGTAGCATGACGAAAAAAACTATTGTATTGATATCAGCCTGTTTACCTTAGGGGGTACATCATTTAGCTTGTTGGCTAAATAGGTTTCAGCCTGCTTTGTTCACGCAGCATAACATTAACCAGTGTTGTGTTCAAATGTTAAATAACTAAACAGCTCCTCACTAAGATAGTTAACCATCCATCAATCATCTATACCCGTTTATTCCTGATCAAGGAATAAGCTAGCAGACATAAGGTGGCTAGCTACTGTTAGCTAGACATTATGAGCTAAAGATTACGCTTTATAGTATGTTGTTTTTTTAATATTATCTTAGCTGCAGGGACCACTGAGGCTACCTTATAGTGCAATGTAATGTCAGATAAACTTGGTAAGCTATGATTTTATTATTACTATGATTTAAATGATTCAAGTGTATAGCATATATTTGACAAGGAAGCCATAGGTTAACCAACAACCATTACAAATGCTTGTCGGAGTGGTCCCACCAGAACACACTCTATAAACCTCTGAATTTTGTAATGGAAATTGATCAACTTAAAATGCATTTTCCTTTAACAGAACACCGCAGCACTGATCAGCAACTGGAACATGAATGCCAGGATTCTGGAGGAGTGCACTTTTTATTCAATGTTTAATTCAATGTGTGTGTGAGTGTGTTTGTGAGAGAGAGTGTGTGAGTACATGCACGCACGTGCACGTTGTTATTCATAATTACCTTCTCAAATGAACCACGTTTGCTTCTTTTACACTGGTATCATGTTTAATTAGACTATGTATGTCAGGTTTCTGTTCCCGTTTTCTGTTTTTTCCTTTTGGGCCGCCAGACGGCAGTAGTTCTGCTCCTTTTCCCTGGTTAATTGTATTATTGGTTCCAATTATTCTATTATTGCTTTTCAGTTGTGTCTAGTTATCCCTTCCCTCTATGGTCTGATTGTGAATTGTGCCCTCTCGTGTCTCGTTAGTGTCTTGTCTATTTAAGTTATTTTCTTCCCTGACTCGGGTGCTGGTTCCTTGTGTTTCTGCTTGTGTTTTCGCGCGTGTGTTTCCACATGTGTTTTCTGCCTCTGTATTTCCGCCCGTGAGTTCCTGCCCCGCCCGAGTTCTGTTTTGCTGTTTTCTTGTTTTGAAGAACTTTTGAGTTTTTGGGATTTGCCCTGCGTGGCATTTTCTGTTCCCTGCATTTGTTCCTGAGTTTTTGTTATTAAAGTCTTTGTGTGAATTTTCCTTTTGGTGTTCTTGGGGTTTTACTCTGCATTTGGGTCCATTCCCTCGCCAGTCCTGACAATGCATTTGTACAACAAACAGTTGGCGAATAATGTATATTACGTAATGTACACTATGTAATATATATGTCAACTAACTTGAAAAACGTTGGTATTGGGTATAAACTGCCTAACGCTTTTGTTCCGATTGGCCAACGTTAAGCCGACGGACACACTGTGGTCAGGCCAACGCTGTCCACCGTCGCCCTGACCAAAGTGACAACGTAAAATCAACGTTGACCCAACGTTAGCTTGCTATCTGGGCTGGTCCACTGAATGTGACGACGTGGCCTATTTATAGCGTAGCGTTAAAAAGCTCTGTAAATGCCATTCCTTGCTTGACATCACTGGCTCATTTTACTTATTGTATTAATACAACTGTAGCCTAGAGTATCGCTGAAGGTCCCAAAAGCTTACAAGCCTTGCTTGGCTAATAGGCCCCAAAATAATGAGAAACTTTGATGCCCACGGTAAAAAAAAAAAAAAAATACAACCTATTGCAAGTCTAGCCTCCCCAGAATGTCACTGTTACATTATTGACAATAGACTATGATATTGCAGACAGATTTATTGAATAGGCTATCCATGGCTAACCTCTGGAAGCAGCCTACCTTAAATACAATATTGGCGGACATTCATGATTTCCTGGAATTAGCCGAAAGCACATAATGTGACATTTTGTCTATAGTCCATTTGGCACACCTGACTCGACTTATCAGCAGCTAAACAAAATCTCTAGCGGTTGAATGATGTGTGCTTTGCTTGGGTTGGAGTGAAAACCTACAGGACGGTAGATCTATATCCAGGAACACTGGTCCAGGTAAACATGTATGTCCATAGCTGGTTCCTAGGCCGTAGCTCTTCTGCGATTAACATGCGTACTTCCGGGTTCTGCACTGCTTGGCCCCTCCCACCATAGACTGAAAGGCACCCCTTCAGCTTATAAACTGGTGAAGTCCCGGAAGTAAGCCTGTACTGCGCATGGTGAGGGCAAAACACATGTTGCAGCCTACGCCCACCCTCCTCAGTAGTTCCGTGAAATGAGCGACAGTGAGCGACAATAAGACGGCAGATTCGTCGGATATCGTTCAAAATAAAAGTCTGCCTGCGCGAAAGCGAGAAACGCGTATCTCAAAGTTTATTTTCTAAACTAGCGACGTTTTGACATGTAAAAATACTCCGTTATAATTATAATGCCAATTAAAAAGGCAGTGTATTTTTATAAAGCTTTCTTTATATTTCTGCCATGTTGATTCTTGGAAGTGCAGTAAGTCTAAATATGAAATACCATGATCTTGCTTTTTTAGGAGAATATAAAACTGATTCCAGCATATTTGTCATAATTAATAGTTCATGTTACCACTGAGGTGTTCTAACAACTCTAGATGATAGTTTATCATATAACAATTAGCCAGGAAGCTATGTGGCATGGGTTTGTTAGTACACAATAAAATGTCCAGTGCTAATTCAACTCTAAATAGATACCATTTGGACCCACATTCCAGAGTCAGACCAAAAGGTATCTGTCAACACTTGAATAAACAATGCACATTTACTGCATACAGCCCTTCACTAAATTGATATGATGACAAAGATATCAAATAAACATGATAGAAAATTTGATAGAAAACTAAACAGTGTATTCCTCTCTACTGCTAGTATAGGTCAATGGATCGTGTACATCAGGCTCTGCTACCTCCCCAGCCACATTTTCTATGACGCTTATTTGATATAAGTGACACCATATCTGAAGAGTGGAGGGTCCAAGGTATTCAAAACACCCCCATATCATTGAGACAACATGTCCAGGGGAGGCAGCAGAGCATGTTATCTGTTATAGTATCAGAAAGCAATTGGAACTTAATTGAATGAAATTCGCCTATGTACTGCATGTTCAAACCCCAGCCACATTTTCTATGACGCTTATTTGATATAAGTGACACCATATCTGAAGAGTGGAGGGTCCAAGGTATTCAAAACACCCCCATATCATTGAGACAACATGTCCAGGGAAGGCAGCAGAGCATGTTATCTGTTATAGTATCAGAAAGCAATTGGGATTTAATTGAATGAAATTCGCCTATGTACTGCATGTTCAAACCCCAGCCACATTTTCTATGACGCTTATTTGATATAAGTGACACCACATCTGAAGAGTGGAGGGTCCAAGGTATTCAAAACACCCCCATATCATTGAGACAACATGTCCAGGGAAGGCAGCAGCGCATAGTTGATGTTACAAGGTAGCACAGAATGTTGATGTAATGCATTTTAAATTACTCTAATTTTTCCCTGACCATTCAGTTAAACTCATGTACTGATGTAATGTTGTATTGGATATTGCAATAATAATTAAAAGTAATGGGTGTATTTTATCTTTAATTGTCCATTTAAATGTTTTGCATTGTCTTTGTTAAAATGTAGGGAAAAAAGTAGAAAAAATGAAGACAGATTTGTTTGTAATTAATATTAGTGTTGTGAATAGTTTTACAATGTCTGTGTTTAAAATCGAAGTTGTTTTAATATTGTACAAATAGAAAACGAATAGGTCATATTTTAGGACAACTGCAGTCCGATTTTTCCTTAATTAATTTCATTTTGCTGAACGTAACAGTGGTTTTATCGTCGGACTTTCATTTTGAAATTTTCAGACCCGCGCGAAAATCCTTACTGTCGCTAGCTTCACACTGCTCTCCTCAGTTCTACTGGAGTCTAGTGATTCGCAGGAACAAAAATGTCGTTGTTTACGACTATCTGTACATTGCCGTTTAAAATATTAGCGTTGCCCCTCAATCTAATGGAATTTATGGGAATATACAGTTTATATAAACGTGTATTCCCCGTCATGATGTACAGAGTAGCCAAGAACTATAACCAAAAAATGCACGAGAGAAAGAAGGAGCTTTTTAGCAATCTATCGGAGTTCGCAGGTCCAGACGGCACTCTGAGGATCCTGGAAATTGGTTGCGGGACTGGGGCAAACTTTAAATACTACCCCTCTGGCAGCAAAGTCATATGCACGGACCCTAACCCACACTTCCAGAGCTACTTGCAGGAAGCCATCGACGCAAATGATCAGCTTGAATTTGAGAAGTTCGTGGTTTCCTCGGCCGAGAATCTCAGTGCAGTCAGCGACAACGCGGTGGACGTGGTGGTGTCTACGCTGGTACTGTGTTCTGTAGACGACGTTAAACGAGTCCTGGAAGAGGTCCACCGCGTTCTTAGACCCGTGAGTAAATCGCGTTGTTTAGTGTTATTGGTGGGGATTAATCATAAACAGATGCATATTGAACAAGACGGTAATATTAATGGCAAATGTTGACGAATGTATTTTGAAGGGATAATTCATAGGCTATCTTGCAGCAGTTGCTGCAGCAATGCAGTTTGCATTCTAGAACACTTGGCTAAGAATAAAGCTAAGCTGAAGGTATGTATATGGCAGTAGACTTATATACAATAAGCTTCAACATAGTTTGAACACGAAACCTTGCCAGATACTGATGCCAAACGTTTGATTCGTTAACTTACCGTTTACGCTTCCCTAACATATATTTACGACTGCAAATGCCATGACCTATTTTTTAAATGCCATTGTAACCCTTTCGTGGAGATGCTAAATCTAGCCAATCCTCGTCTATTTATGTAGCGTTCTATTTAAGACTTTACCCGGATGCGCGCACTAAAGAGACTTGGAAAATGGCTTAAATTAAATTAGGCCACAATACTATTTTAGATTCATAATTTAGGAAGAAATGAAGTTCCACAAATGCAATTGTCTAGGCAAAAAAGCAAAAATGAATTTGCTCTTTTTTAGTTTGCAATGAAATACTGATAGATCCCATATTAACAGGTTAAACTGTATATGTCCTGGATCAAAAACTCCTTGACCACAAGTGCGTAAAAGGACAAACTCATAGTTTGGTTGCAGGAGCAATGAATGTCTGAGTTGAGCAATCTAAACATGCTGGCATGCCGACCACTAGGGGGTTTGCGCCAAGGGGTTAATTAAAAATGAAATAGCTAATCACTAAGGGCCATCCTGGCTTACTTGGATAAATTCCATCTTTATCTTCTTACGCCGCTTGATTTATCTTCTGTTTTTTTTTTAAGCAACCCACGAAACCATGCGGCACCCCAACCGTGGCAGGTTGGTATTTTAGGCGTGCTGTCATCGTCGTGGCCATACTGTGGATCATACGCCCAACCTCACTAAAGATGGCATTGTCTCCCCGGCTGCTCTTGCACTTGCCAGCCGTTGGCGCTCTGGGAAGCAGGGGAGGAGGTGTGCCAGCTGGGCGGAGAAGGCGGCCTTTCACGCCCCTCTCCCGCACATTCCACTGGGGCTGGGCAACGAAACGGATGAGCTGCGGCGTCGCATTAACGCGAGAAGCGCATTTCAGAGACTGCGCTTTTTTCCTCTTCTCTGAGACCTGGCTGAGCCCCCAGCATTCCCAAAGCAGCTGCGCAGCCAAGAGGTTTTATATCCAATTGGATGGACAGAGTGAGGGTCACAGGCATAGGCAGGGGAGAGGATGACGATGGTCACGGGCGAAGGTGGGGAGTGGATGACGATGGTCACAGGCATAGGCAGGGGAGAGGATGACGATGGTCACGGGCGAAGGTGGGGAGAGGATGACGATGGTCACGGGCATAGGCAGGGGAGAGGATGACGATGGTCACGGGCATAGGCAGGGGAGAGGATGACGATGGTCACGGGCATAGGCATAGAGCATATGCCTCCTTGTCAACAACTTGTATTGCAGGAGTGCATTTAATTCCTTTTTAGCAGTTTTGGTTTTTAAACATGACATAAGCTTGAATGGAACTGAACTGAACCATACCCTTACTCTGTGAAAATCATTAGTATTGGTTTTAAAATAGCAGCTCATAAGCCAGTTGCCCCGACACTCAAAAAAATCATATAAGACACAGGTTTGTAATATCAAGGCAAAACCAGGGTTATTAAAACAGGTGTTAAGACTGACACCACATCAGTGCACCAGTTCCAAACTGCAAGTAAACGAGCATTGTCAACAGTTCCCACAGTACATTCCAGTTTGGCATCAATATTTGGATGCCTCCGTTTTGTCTGAACTTAATGATTTGGATGCCTGTTTTGTCTGAACCTTAGTTCTTCTAGCTCCTCCAATCCTCGTTCCACAGGGTGGTGCTCTGTACTTCTTGGAACACGTGGCGTCTGATCCTGCCAGCTGGACACACTTCTTCCAGCATGTTCTACAGCCTCTGTGGTACTACTTTGGAGATGGCTGTGAGGTGACGAGAGTGACCTGGAAAGAGCTGGAAGCTTCCAAGTTTTCGGACCTGAAACTGAGACACATTGAAGCGCCACTCATGTTCATGATCAGGCCGCACATAGTGGGTTACGCTGTCAAGTAAAAGTAGAAATTAAAACTGTGCTTTAACCTTACCTAGCTGAAAACTAGACAAATCCTCTCTTGATCCCTAACCAAGTATAATGGTTTATCAGAATCAGAAACAGGTTTATTGCCAAGTAGGTTTTCACATACAAGGAATTTGCTTTGGTCTGATCATGCATAACAATAAACATAGTGCAAAAACAGGCATAGTGCAAAATATCACTCATTAACATTGAAAACATAATGCCAGTAACTAAAAACGATTGTTAAATGTACTCATTAAATTCAAACTGAAGAGCCTTTTTATTTTTTTTATTTTTTATCTTTTAACCAGTGTCAAAAGCAAATTTTTTACATTTGAAATTCCCCCCAAGAACCAAACAAAAAAACAAAAAAGCAGTTGGTTCTCATAAATTGCAACTTCCTTCGGCACCCAGCCATTTTAAAATTTCTGACCAGCCAGAGCCAATCAGATTCACAAGCTGCGAAATGAAACCAGCCCTTTATTTGCTGACCTCTCACATACTTTCTGTTGGCAGTATGCAATGGAACTGCAGCAAGGGCAAGGACTAACTACCGAATGAGAGATCAGAAGTCCTTTCTGCACAGTTAAAAAAAAAAAATAACAGCTCTGCTCAGAGATTGGTCTAGAGCAGGGGTGTCAGGCTTGTTCTGGAGGGTCACGTGTCTTGTGGTTTTTTTTCAGTTGTCAGCCAGTGTAGGCCAAAAGGGGGGGGGGGCGTGAAAGCACACAAATGGCTTAATCATTTACTTGCTGAAATGCATAAAAAAAAATAAGCAGACAGGATGGGCTTTTAGGAATTCAGTCTAACAGCCCTGGGTCATGTCCAAAGCAGCATAAAACTTGTATACTCAATGGTAGGCAAGTGTGCCGATTCGGACATGGCCCCAGTCCATAATACCAGTATGGTAGGCCCTCTTAAAGGGATAGTGCAGCCAATTGCAAAACAAATCAAGGGTTTTAAAGTAAGTTTTAAGTAAGTTTTTAAGTAAGGTTTTTAAGGTTTTAAACCTTAAAGCGAGCGTTCATCAAGTCATAATAAAATGAGTACTAAACTTTACTACTAAAAATGTGCTAATGTGTACTAAAAGTCCTTTTGATGTAAAGTGAAAATTCTGAACAGCAGGGTTGAAGAACTGGAAGCATGTTCATTCTGTTAATATTCGCAAGTTCACTTTCAGTAGACGACCCATAAAACAGAATGGCACTTGCGCTAAGCTAGTTTATATGGAAAACAATATGGACTCTGACACTGATAACACTGAAATCAGTCAAATTGCCTATACAGTAGTATGCAGTTCCAAACAGAATTACTGGCAACCCTGGAAAATATGTATAAAAATTCAATAAAAAGTATGTTGCATGACCTTGCATAAATGTTTTCTCAAAGAAACGTCACAATTATTGGCAATGCAATTACAAAAAAACCTCTAAATTATATTTCCATTCATATTTGACCAGAGCTGATGGCATCGGGCATTTTGACTTTAACATTACAATTATTCCAACACCGCAAATGCAATATCCTCCTCCTTCGATGACTTTTCCTAAATATTTGGGCTTACAATAACATTTTTAAATGCATTTTTCTAAAAGAATCGATTCAAAGAAATACGGGCAGTTTATGCCATTTTCTTCACAAAACCCCTCGCAAGACAACAGGGAGCATGTGCTGATACCCAGGTATGAATGGGTTGCTCTCTCCTCCATCACGCTATCCAGCAACTGAATGACCAAGGCTTTGATGTGAATTACTGAATCGCTATCGAAACTAATTTTGCATATCAAAATCACACAAAATTAATTCATTGCAATCGTTTGAAGATTATTTACGTTGATTACATTACTGGCATTTAGCAGACGCTCTTATCCAGAATAACTTACACAACTTTTTTACATTGCGTTTACATTGCATCCATTTATACAGCTGGATAGACACTGCATTGCTGGTTGAGTACCTTCCTAAGGGCTGCAATAGCAGTGTCCTACCTGGGAATCGAACCTATGACCTTCAGGTTAGAAGACCTGAAGACTCAAAATTGTGGGTATTGAGAACACCTAAGTTTTTCACTGAAACTGTGACTTGGGGCTGAAGACAACTTTGTGAAGTGAATTCATGATGATGAAAAAAATGTTGTACTTTGTATTTCTTTAACTTCTTTTTCCATTTTGTGTTTTTGCCTTGTGCACATTTTACTGCTTTTCTCAGTGTGCCTAATATATCGTGTGTAATTCCCTTGGTCTGTATAACTAAACCACTATAATTTAGAAATAAAAGTGTTGAAATTGATTACGTGTCCTTTATTTCCAGAAAATAGTTTTGCAACTTATGACTTCATGATTTTTATGTGATTAGGTCACCAGATTGGTTTCCGGAGCATGGAGGAGACAAGGTGGTAGTGGAAAACAGTAGAATATATTTTTTGAGTATTGGGACGAACCATTAATTGTCTATTAACATGGGGAAGATCAGAGAGAACACAAATGAAATGAGATGAAAGGTTGTTGACCTTCATAAATCAGGCGATGGCTATAGAAAAACAGCTTCATATCTGAAACTACCCTTTCCACCATTAGGGTAACAAGGTTTAAAGCAACTGGAGCAGTGATGAACCTTCCTGGAAGAGAATGCAAGTGTATTTTTGGGATTGGAAACTGTCAGTTGGGCAAAGAAGAGTCAGAATGGTGCAAAATTTCACTCTCGGTATCTAGCGGTTTACAATTTACTGTTATTGTTAATTAGCATTTCAGTTGGTTTGTCACCAAAATGTCATGGCTGACTAAGAGAGCTTGTATAGAACACAGCAATCACTAGATTGGCATTTTATTTCAGAATCAGAATCAGAATCAGGTTTTATTGCCAAGTAGGTTTACACATACGAGGAATTTGTTTCGGTCTGGTGATGCGTAACAGTGAACATAAAATAAAATGAAATAAACATAGTGCAATAACAAACATAGTGTAAACAGTAAACAATAAACAATAGTGCAAGGGGACAAAGTGTTATAATAAGTACAGCTGCTATGTCTGTTTGGTGTCCGTGGGGGTCAGGATAACAGACAGTGTCAGTGGGGGTCCTGGGCCTTGTTGATGAGGCCAGCTGCAGTTGGGAAAAAACTGTTCTTGTGTCGTGAGGTTTTGGTCCTGATGGACCGCAGCCTCCTGTCGGAGGGGAGTGTTTGAAAGAGTTTGTGTCCAGGGTGGGAGGGGTCGGCCACAATCTTTTCTGCCCCCCTCAGGGCCCTGGAGGTGTGCAGGTCATGGAGGGATGGCAGGTTGCAGCCAATCACCCTCTCAGCAGCGCGAATGATGCGCTACAGTCTGCCCTTGTCCTTGGCAGTGGCAGCAGCGTACCAGATGGTGATGGAGGAGGTGAGGATGGACTCAGTGATGGCGGTGTAGAAGTGCACCATCATTGGCATTTACAGGTTGAACTTCTTCAGCTGCCGCAGGAAGTACATCCTCTGCTGAGCCTTCTTGGTGAGGGAGCTGATGTTCAGCTCCCACTTGAGGTCCTGGGTGATGAGTCCCGGGAGTCGGAGACGTGTTTCCCCAGCTTCACGTGCTGCTTCCTGTCAGACAGGAAGTCGGTGATCCACCTGCAGGTGCAGTCAGGCACGTGCAGTTGGGAGAGCTTGTCCTGTAGTAGAGCCGGGATGATGGTATTGAAGGCGGAGCTGGAATCCACAAACAGGATCCTTGCGTTGGTTCCTGCAGTGTCCAGGTGCTGGAGGATGAAGTGGAGGGCCATGTTTACAGCATCATCCACAGACCTGTTGGCTCTGTATGCGAACTGCAGAGGGTCCAGGAGTGGGTCCGTGATGGTTTTAAGGTGGGACAGTACAAGGCGCTCAAAAGACTTCATTACCACAGAGGTCAGGGCGACGGGTCTGTAGTCATTGAGTCCTGTGGTCCTTGTTTTTTTGGGGACGGGGATAATGGTAGAAGTCTTGAAGCAGGCTGGTATGTGGCACGTCTCCAGTGAGGTGTTAAAAATGTCTGTGAACACCGGAGACAGCTGATTGGCACAGTGCTTCAGGGTGGAGGGATTTGCGGGGGTTCTGTCTCTTGAATAATCTATTAACGTCCCTCTCCAGGAGAGGTGATCTGTCTGAGGCCCTTCCAGGCAGAGGCTGAGTTGTTTTCTGGGAACTGCTGTTGAAGTTTATCAGAGTACAGTCGTTTAGCATCTCTCACCGCCTTGCTAAACCTGCATTTAGACTCTTTAAACCGGTCCTTGTCCCCACTCCTAAATGCTTCCTCCTTTGCCAGCCTTAGCTGTCTGAGTTTAGCTGTAAACCAGGGTTTGTCGTTGTTGTAACTAACCAACCCTGGTGCGTGATGGTACACAGAAGCTGATGTATGATGTCACAGCCTCTGCGTACTCATCCAGACTGTTGGTAGCAGTCCTGAAAACATCCCAGTCAGTACAGTCCAAGCACGCGCAAAGATCCTCCATAGCTTCACTGGTCCACTTCTTAGATGTCCTCACAACAGGTTTGCAGACTTTTAATTTCTGCCTGTATGCAGGAATCAGGTGGACTATGACGTGGTCAGAGCGTCCCAGTGCAGCGCAGGGGACGGCGTGATAGGCTCGGTTGATTGTAGTGTAACAGTGATCTAAAGTGTTCTCCTCTCTGGTCGGGCATTTAATCAGCTGGCGGTATTTAGGCAATTCGTGGCTGAGATTCCCTTTGTTAAAGTCGCCGAGGACAGTAACGAAAGAGTCCGGGTTTGTCCGCTCCACACACAGTATCTGGTCGGCGAGCATATGCTCTGCTTCCTGCACGAGGGCTTTTGAAGAGGAACAGGGTAAAAGGGTCATTGTCAGACATTTTGTTCTGGGAAACTGCAGCTGCAGAAAAATTTTGTGACATGAGAGCACACTTAATCTTCAAATTTATGTAAAAATTAACTTGGTTTTGTGCCTTCAACACTTTTTAAAACTCAGACTAAGTTCATATTAAAGATTAAATGCGTATTTCTGTACTATTTATGTCATGTTCGTGCATATGAGAAGAGGAACATTTGTATTTACACATTTAAATCATAATCAAAGTGTATTCTTTTGAAAATATAAAAGCATATACATATACTTTTCCAATTGATTTATTTTTTATTACAAAAACATAGAAAGTAACCTGTTTATCTGATGGATAGAGATGTATCAATTCTTGATCTCTGTGAGATCAAGATTCAGTGAGAGAGAAAATTTCTTATTTTTATCAAGAGATTTTTATCAGATGTTTAAGTCTTTATTAATACTCGTTTATTTTTGTCCACAAGTAGTTAATAGACAGAACTAAACAGAAATCTTCAAATTGTTTTCATTTTTACTGTTTTGCAGTTTTTAAACTTTTTTTTGTTTGTATTAGAAGTTTGTTATATATATACTAGATTTTAGAAAAAGCATTATAGTGTAAGTACCACATTTATTTGTAAGTATATTCTCTCATACAATATACTTGAGTGTACTCCTGTAATTCTTTATAACCATTTCATTCATTTTCTAATATTTGCATCTGTACTGTTCAAAATAGTATTGCAGGTACTGGTGGGAAAAAGGGTGCAACTGTTTTAGTATTGGTCAACATCTTGAAGGGCCTGATTACTTCAGCTATTTACACAGTACTCGGTGTGCATGCAATGGCAAATCGGACATTCCTCCATTGAGTTGCTAAGTAAACAATGGACATTCTACCAATGTTTATCCAAGTTAGCATGTTTTTGTGACTAAAACGTGCTGTGGATTTTGTTCACTGGACCCTTGCCATGATAAAGATATCAACTTTTCTGTGTTTTTTGTCATCTGTGGATTTCCAAAAGGCATTGAAGGAGAGGACCCCCAAAACCTGCTTTACCTCCCCACGTTATAAGGGACAGTTGTTGCTAAAACGTTGGCATCGTAAAATAGTTCACAGAGATAAAACCATGACTTCTAACACTTTCAAACAATATATTGTGACCAGACTGACAAGTTCATCATTAAAAAGGGAATGATACAAATTTACCCACTCTGGCTCGAATACAGGCCAGTGCTAGTAAAAATGTGAAATCAAACATGCTGAGGATTAACTAGCTAGTTAACAGTATAATTACCAATAGTACATGATATCAGCCTAGCTTTATACATAGCCATCTAAGCACGTTAGCTGCGTTCACTGCATATTATTTATGTTTGTTAGCTAAAACAGCAGTAAGGGATGCTTATTTAGCCTGTTATCTGCTTTTCATACGAAACAAAGATAGTTCAAATCAAGTTTCAAAATACTTCCTGGAATGTTTAATTTCGCCTTCAGAAGTCTGATGTTCCTCATTCATTTCAAAAGGAGCTCCAGTGTTTTGCACTCAGCATGCGAGGTACAGGCTTACTTCCGGGGCTTCACAAGCATAGGTTAGCTGAAGGCGTGCCAGCCTGTCTAGTTAAATATGCGAGTCTATGGTTCTACCCCGTTGCCAGTTCCTAACCCACCCTGAAATACCTCCTGTAATTCCTACCGTCTTTATTTTGGTAAGGCTCATGTAACATCAAATGCTTTTTTGGAAATCTACTTAAGGCGGACTTTTACAGTACAAATAATCAGGAGGAAGTTGCATCACTTCCTTTGCCAGATGCTTCCATGCGCTGAACTGCAGAACACAGCAACACCATTAAGAACCAAATAAGGCCAGTTTTAAAAATCCTTCACTATAACTGCTGTTCTACATTGGCCATTCATAAAACAATTTCCCCCATATTATACATTTGTGCAGGAATTCTAGCATTCATAGTTGGCCACCTAATAATGTCACTACAGGATTTTGTGCCATTACACATACAATCACATCAGGAACTGACATCTACTACAGTTTCCCAAACAATTTCAAGCATTTATTGACTCATTCTCCACACTGCAAACACAATGTTGAATTGCAAAACCGTGAGTAGGGAGAGGCACTTGGCATGAGGAGAACCACTGAAAGGCTGTTTCTCAGCACTACTTTTGCCTGCACTCTTCACACCCCGGGACATATGGCAACAAAGAATGAATACTCGTCTGCACCTTCCGTTTGGTGGAAGTGAAATGCCCTCCAGTGGTTACATCCTCACATTCCTGCAGTTATTTAGCAGCTGCAGTTATTAAACCTTCATATCCTTTCCAGTGCTGTTTGTGACCGTGGAAGGAAAGGGTCTGTGATTTCCTACCATCCGTTCGGTTTGTTTTTGGCCGACTGTTTGGATGACATCATAAAGTTAAAGTTAATGATGCCTTGTTGGCAGCTCTTTGCCCATCCCCCAGCCCCCATCCCCGCACCTTTACGGCACAGTCAGGTCAGCCCCCATCCCCACACCTTTACGGCACAGTCAAGTCAGCCCCCATCCCCACACCTTTACGGCACGGTCGGGTCAGATGAAGGCCCATTGCTGGTACAGGTCCGCTGGGTTGCAGGCATCCATTAAGACCTGGTTGCCAATCAGGGACAAACACCTCCCAGTGGACGGGTTTCTCAACAGGTGGGTCTGGAAAAGTGCAACAGGAACAAAGAAAGAATCACACAAATGCTCAAAAAGAATCCCACAAGGGCTAAATCCTGTTCTATGTTCCATCTTACACTGCGGCTGCTCCAGGATTCAGATAAACTGTGCTGCAGTCTCGGACCTGCCATCAGGAGTATTCAGTTAAACTGTGCTGCAGAGTCAGAAAGGCCATCAGGAGTATTCAGTTAAACTGTGCTGCAGACTTTGATTGGTCATTAGGAGTATTCAGAAACTGTGCTGCAGTGTCTGATTGGTCATCAGGAGTATTCAGAAACTGTGCTGCAGACTCTGATTGGTCATTAGGAGTATTCTTGGTCCATTTGTGGGCTGGTGTCAGGTGTAATAGTGAGGGGACAGGGAAAAGGCCCACATGGCGTATTAACATTAAAAAAAAAAATTCTCTTCACAAAATCACCTCCATATTTTGTTTTAAACTGATGTCACAGCAACAGTTAATAAAGCAAGCAAAAACAGCTCCCTCCCCAACACTGGCTCAGTCAGTTTTTCCCATTCCCACAGTGTCACATCATCACATTTCAATCAAACAGACACAGATCACTCGACAGCAGGCTGGAGACAGACATAAATGGATATAGAAAGACTGATCACTCAGCAGGATTTGGGGTTCTCATGGTTAAATAAAAACAAATAAAATAAAAAATATATAGGCTAACCCTGCGTCATCTCAACCAATCTTAAAAACAGAAGCATGAACTAATGGGTCCAGTAGTAACTTCAGCATTAAAGACATTTCTTATGCATATGCATGTTAGGTTAATCAGTATGTGGAAACCAGTGACATATTCTGGCAATATTAGCCGGATAACAGACTTACAACTTATTAGTCAGCTGTCATGTATTAGGCTGCTGATGAAATACACCGGACACTGTACATGCGTACATACAGGTGTTTACAGTTACATGCAGGCTGCATTCAAGTTCAGATTTAGCACCACTGCTTGAATGGTGGCCAGCAGTGTAGTATAATGGCTAAGGAGTTGGTCTTGTAACCTAAAGGTCGCAGGTTCGATTCCCCGGTAGGTCACTGCCGTTATACCCTTGAGCCTTACTTAACCTGCATTTCTCCAGTAAATATCCAGCTGTATAACTGGATACAATGTAAGTCGCTCTGGATAAGAGCGTCTGCTAAATGCCTGTAATGTAATGTAATGAATGGGATTATGCCTGAAATGCCCAGGCCAGTTGGCCCTGCGGTGTATTCACGTCTGCTCAGCGCCTCATTTTGCAGAGTCTTCTGCAGTTTTAATTGCACATACGTTGTGGCAATATTTGAACCACACTCAAAAAAATCACTCCGTCTTCACATTCAAAACTGGAAAAAAAAAAAAAAAAAAAAAAAATCTAATGGACAGTCAATAGCATTTTTATCCAGGCAAACAACAGACTTCTCTGCACGAACCTCATTTAGGCTATTGAAATTCCCATAGCAGCAATAAAATATTCGAGTGCATGTGCGCTCATTTTTGGCCGTGATGTTCCGTTTTACCTGAAAAATGAAAACCTGCCAAACTGCCATAACAATAATAAAACAATAAATTTGTTGTTCATTATTTTAGTATGACACTGGTAACAGATGCAAACTGATCCAGAGATGACAAAAGCAAAAATGTTTTAAGCAAAAAAAACAAAATATTCCTTTTGTTCAATATCCCTACTTTGCACTCCAAGGTGGCTCACCTGTGTGAAGTCCCAAGCCTGTGCAGGGGGCACACTGGTTCCGAGGCTGGGCAGCTGGCAGGCTTGGACACGCACAGGCTCTCGGTCTGAGGCGCTGTGCAGACACAGCTGCTTCCTCACGTTGTGGCGCAGCTCTTTTTTGGAGGTGTACTCAAAGTACTGCAAGAGAGGAACAGGGGTTCAAATGCACTGTCACTGTCAGAACGGCCACCGAGGTTCAAACCCAAGGCTTCCGTAGTGCGATGTATGGACAGTGCAGTGTATGGACATTCAGGAGCAGACATGTGGGTGCTCTCAGTTACGATGAAGAAATTATTTTTTTAGCCATCACATCCAGAGGAGGGACCAATTCACAATACTGGAAGCTACAAGGAAGCCTCATCATGTCCAGTCCCCAGAAACAATGGCTAAGGAAACGGAAATACACTAAGCAAGTACGCGAACGCAAATGACAATGCCAGGCCGACGCACTGCAAAAGAACAGGGCCTTCAATTCATCAATGCTGACCATTTTCCTCCCACTAAAGGGTACTTGGTGCTAACCATTTAGCTGCCAGACAATAGCACAGAGCGTAGCACAGTGGGTTAGGAACTGGGCTTGTAACCGAAAGGTTGCAGGTTCAATTCCCGGGTAGTAGCCGTTGTACCCTTGAGCAAGGTACTTAACCGGAATTGATTCAGTATATATCCAGCTGTATAAATGGATACAACTATGTAAAAGTTGTGTAAGTCGCTCTGGATAAGAGCGTCTGCTAAATGCCTGTAATGTAATGTAACAGTAACCAGCAGCAGATCAAGTGAAAACCCCCAGAGTTTCTGCCTCTACTACATGACCTGGCAAGCTGTTCCACAGTGACTATTCTCTGTGTGATCTAATATGTACTTATCTGCTGTCTGTGAGTAATACCTTTTGCTAATTTCCATTTGCGCCCGCTCATTTTACTGACAAAACTCAACCTCTTTCACGCTTTAAAAAAAAACTGTAAAAAGGTTAGAAACACATGCGCTGCACACACCCACCATGAACCCCGAAAATAAACGCGACCAAAAATTAAGGAGTCATAAACAATAATAATAAGTTGGTACTAATTTCATAAAGCATAATTAACTGACCTAATTAAACCATTAGACATCAATCAAATTTGACTTTTTACTGAATTCCACAACTCTATTGCCAGTTTGCTAAATAGGAAGAGAACCAGTACAGTGCCTTCCCAGAAATACCAACCTTTGTATTTTGATCACATTTGCATCTCTGCTTCCTCCAGTTCCCCCTCATGAGTGGAGCTAATGACATCTATGCCTCGGCTACTCAAGGACAGATGTTTTGGGTGCCTGTTGCTATAAACATCCAGTCTCTGTAGTTAGTTGTTAAGAAATAAATGTCACAGCGATATTGCGAAAACTCAAAGTGTGAGCAAAGTCTGCCAGTCTCCCTCTCTGGGGACTGTGTAACTCGCAGACTCCCATTCCCTCCTTCTCCCCTCTCCACTGAAAGAAACAGAGATGCTCTGCCCTCAGTGTAATCGAAAACATCAAGGAAAACCAGTGTTAACGCAGGCTTCTGCATTTTTTATGCCAAAAATAAGCCAAAACGCAGGGAAAAAAATACACTGCGTTCCATAAGGCAGATATTTCAAGGTATCAAATCTTTTTTTTAAAAAAAAGTTACAAAGGGCGATGACCAAGATTTGAACCACAACAAAATAATTACTCCTGTTTCTTTGGGATCATCTTTCGGTGTCTGACATTTGTGATGCTCTGTCTTGAAGCCCCACGCTGCTTCATTACACACAATGAGCCAGCAAATCAGACATGCAACTAGTGAACATTTACTGTTATGCAGACCTTCTGGCAAGTGCACTGACAACTTCTGGCAAAACCCTCCAATGAGCAAAATGCAGTGTGTGTGTAGTTCCGTTACCAACTGGGCAATCTCCGGATTTGATGCCAGACCGGGGAGGCCATTCAGCCTCTAGAACAGCGCTACCCAGCATCCCCCACGGATTCCATTTCACATTATCGAATGTTTGCTGGCGCAATATTTCACCAAACGCCACCCACTGTCAGGGTGAAAGGGGTACCTGATTTCCTCCCATATTGTGGCAGGCGAAGGTGATCAATGGCCTCCCTCCGGCGTTACCCTGTCCCACATCCAGACAGGTCTTTGAGCCGGCGTTTCTGATCTGACAGACACACAGTTCACATGGTCCAATGAGAGGGGGGGTCTGTGTCCTGACATGAAAGCAGCGAATGAAGGCCAAGCTTCCGCTAACTTGTCACATACGGGCACGGGTCCCTTACCATTCCGTACACGAGCGGGACGAGGTCAGGCACGTAGGCCTCGGGACAGACGTTTTCCAGGTACCAGGAGAAGTTTTTGCAGTGCAGCCTCTCCCGGAGACCGAGGCGCTCCGAAATGTCACCAAACTTGTTCTGGGGATGCGAGATGGAGCAAAAAAAACACCGAAAGTGGGAAAAGACTCGATAACAAACACGGTTAGCCAGGTGTGGAACCTGTAGCTCACACAACTCGGAAACACCCAAGTTCCCTCACTGCAGATCGCTCTGGATAAGAGCACCTACTAAACTGATGCAATAAAAAAAAATTCACCCTGCAGTTCTCCAAATACAATCCTTCTAATAGTTCACAGAAAGAGAGAACCCCAAATCTGTAGCTCAAATGGATTGCTTCAGTTCATTTCAGGAGTCGCAGGCCAAAAAAAACGAACCTCTCTGGCGATGACCCGTGCCACTTTGTTCAGGCGGTAGAAGACCTCTTTATACTCGTCCATCCAGACCTCAGCCAAGCGCACCTGGTTACGGATAACCACCTCGGTGCCGTTGGGGAAGGTGTGCGGACTCTTCTGCCGATAGATGTGTCCCACAACTGAGCAGGGGATGATCTCCAAACGCCCACCGCACAGCCACACCTGCACACAGAGGAAGGGGGCACAGCTCAGGTATCACCTGTACACAGACACACCTGCACACAGAGGAGGAGCTATAGCTGTTAGGAGAAGGTAAAACAACCCTAACCGAAACCCTCCTAACTCTATTTCCCCAAACTTGAACCCTAACCCAACCTGACACTAGTATGCAGTCATACTGATGCTCTGCAATATGCTGGAAAAAGACAGTTGGCACCAATAGGAACAAGATGTAGTTGTTTGTTGTATTTATATTAATATACACAGCTAACTGAATTTATTGTATTTTTTTTCAGAAAAAAAGGTATATGAAAGATATACTTAGCCTCAGGGAAAGTGGTCAGTTGGATAGGCCAACCACACCAGGGGCCCTTTCCAAATCCATTTCGTAAATATCTCAGTAAAAGCAGAAGGTGCCTTTTCATGTCATTCCAGAAGGAAAACAACCCTGGTCAATGACCTCTGAGTATACCTTAAAAGTTCATATCCTGATTTGTGCATTTCATATTTTACTTCCCGATCTTACATTGCCCTCCAGTATTTTGGTTTACTTTTATATGTAATGCTATGTCATGAGCTGCAATGCATATATAAAATGTGCTATAGGCTAAATAAAACAAAATTCATTATTAAAATACTTTCCCTGAAAGACATTTCCACATTCTCGGCTCCCCATATCTCCATCTTGTCATCGTAGGCCCCAATATGGTTAAAGTAGGACTTGGAGATGGAGTACAGGCCCCCAGCAAAGGCAGGTGTCCTGGGAGAAGCACATGATGACAAGGATCACAGATGACATCACAATGACAACTGCATGGTGGGAAATGAAGTTGCACTATTAAGAAATTAAAATCAAAGCCATCGTGCAAATTATAAACAATATCCCTCCCCCCGCGTGCAGTGCTTTGTGGGACAGGAGGGCACGTCACTCACTCCACGGGGGCGGTCTCGTCTTTGCGGCCCCTCCTCTGCCGCTCTGGGATTGGCTCCCAGCTGAAGTTCAGGCTCCAGTCGAAGCTGCCGCGGGCGAAGGAGCGGCGGTCGGCCACGGGCCGGCGGAACTCCAGGGTGTCCGGGGCGATGGCGGGGATGTCGGGGCTCACCACGGCAACGGGCTCCTCGGCGATCCGGGCCAGCAGGGGCTCCAGCCAGCCGGAGAAGCACTCACCTGAAGGTAACGTGTTCACCGGTGCGGACGGTTTCATGAACCCAAGGAACATGGCTGAGGCTCACTTCTCTTTTCTTACGTACTAACTATGGATACTCCCCTGAATTATGCTTGAACGTCTTTACAATTTTTAGTACATCAAGTATACTCATGTAGGCTCCAGAAAATTATACTAAATTACTGAACTAGTAGGCTGCTGTTGAGAACCTTGTTACAGTACGCGTGTCCATTCATTCGTGGTATGGTCACAAATGTTCAATATTACGTGATAGCAACACGATAACTTGCATTTTATGAGGCAGAGCAGTTGTGGTGACACGATAAATCGAGTCCATTTTAGGCAGAGAACTTAGATTTAAATACTCAACGGATAATGGTGTGAATTTAAAAGATGGAATTTTGTCCAGATATGATATTGGTGTAATTATTTTACTTTTATGCCAATACAAGCCTACACGATTTGGCTTACATTTCTACGCGATAGTAACAACCTTTGCCAATGCAACTGGCGCAGGGCAATCGTGGTGGTGACACGATCTGGTCCATTTTAGGTTTAGGATTTTATTTGTCCACACATGATGCTGGTCTAACGATTTTACTTTGATGCCAATACAGCTAGCCTGTTTGTAATTACAGCTACTTGATTTTAGAAATAGAAACTACACACGTGGTACTGGAAAACGAAATGTTGGCTAGTGGTTGTACACAGTATTATTAAGTAGACTCAAAAAATAAATAGTAGGATTTACTAAATAAATAAAATTGTTGGATTGGATTTATAAATTAATAAAAATGGTTAATAAAATGATAGACATGTTGCATGCAATTAAGTATGTGACGTCTTCAACTTAATTAGTTAGTCCTACAGTTCTTAATAACATTGCGTCTTCCCCTCGTGGGGTAGATCACATTCTGCCGGCTATTAAAAAAGTAGATTGCATGCCAAAAAAGTCTGGGCAACCCAGCTCTAGACTTTCTGGTAATAGCCAGAATAGCCTAAATAATAGGCTACATTATCTGCCGATTAAAATACACAAGCACCGGAAAGAATTAGACACGATTTGTCATCAGTATTTGAATACACATGAATAAAGTAGGTTAAATAAAAATGTTAATCGGCATACACACGTGATAGTGATTTTTTCTGATACAACAACAGCCACGAATAGTGCATGTAGCCTAACTGTATAGTTACAATTTGTTTATTCCTGTCATAGCTACAATCGCCTAACACTCTTCTAATGGAATACAGGTGAAAAATAATTCACAGCTTCCTAACACACATCCAGTGGATGCAGCGTGAGTATATGCTCCAGATACCTGTCTAGAATCACCACACTAAATGTAATGTATATTTATTACTAATATTCTTAAATATGCACAATTAAACACCGTGAACAACAGCATTGTGCGGGAGCTACCCCAACACTGTCCCACAACTTCACAGAAGCCTAGCCTGCGTTCTTCACGTACTGTTAGCTAACTCCCACCCACCACAAAATCGAAAGTGATGCAACTCAATGCTGCATGGTGCATGCTGGGTAACTCACAGTGGGCGTCCAGGAAGGTGAGCACCTCGCCTCGGGCCTCCCTGGCCCCGAGCAGCCGGGCCTGGATTAGGCCCTTCCTCTCCCGTTGCCGTAGCACCCGCACGCCCTCGAGCGTCCGCATGTGTTCCTCCAGACGGCCTTTCAGGTGATCTGCCGGAGCGAAGTGAAGAACGCATAAATCTGCCCCCTCTCTGGATGCAAGATACACTGTTAATCCTCCCTTTATTGTTACTTGTGATGGTCTTCGCTACCACTGTAGCCCTTCAGTGTTCATGGAAACTGTGGATTGATACCACCCGGTTGGCAGGGTGAGATGCACGCAAATGCCGACACAATCCCGGCTTCAGAATTCGTTCTTTGCATCTGTGAACACAGCGCTGTTGGAACTTTCGTTCGATTCAAAGGATGGATTTTGAAAGCGACAAGAAGGCAAAGGCTTGTACTTCATGAAGATGTGCTTGGGTGTAGACTCGTGTGATATAGTGGACAATTATGAATGTGATAAATTCAGGAATAACTATGACCTTAATGGCAGAATAATCCTACTGCATTTTAAGAAAATCACAAAATGGGAACAGGCTGTGGATGCAGGTCTTCACTCAATCTCAATTGTACGCGCAGGACTCCCTTGTTAAAGTTTGTTGTTAAAGTATGTATAAGGGTTCTTCTGGGGCAGAGGTCCACATTCACACCAACACCAGAGATCAGTCACTTAAAAACATGAATGTGAACAGTTGTTGCTAACAGATGGAATACAAGCAAAATTCAGAATTGAGACTCAGCTAAATGTGAAGTTCACAGTGTCAAAACCTCTCAAAGTCTCTTCATGATCTTAGAAATATTGTAAAAAGAAGGTCATTCTTTTAACACTTACAGAAGCAGTGCTTTTATTTCAGGACTGAAATACCGTATTATAATAGGACTGAAATACTGCAACTCCATGTATTCTGGTCTCTCGAGCTGTAGGACACCAGCAGCTCATACGAAATGCAGCGGCCTGGGAACTGACCAGTACGCAAACCCCTGCACTGGCTTCCAGCTTTACACTAGATTTGAAATTGTATTATTGGTTTCTAAGGCAAAACATGGGATGCTACCAGAAAATATACAAGATCCGCTCATACACTAACAAACAGAGGCAGCATTAAGGCCATCTACTGCTGCAATACTCTACATCCCAAAAAGTTCTCTCAGGACACTTTTAGCTCCAAAATGTGGAACACTCTAACAGAATATCAGATTCCCTCTTAGTCCTAATTTTGAAATCACAACTTAAAAACATACTATTTAAAAAAAAAAAAAAAAAAAAAAAGACCTCTTATTGAGCTTTTTTAAACTTTTTTTTATGGGGGCAGTTTCATTCCTTGATGATGTACAGTAGGAAATCCCATTTTGTGTAGGCCTGTTTCTTACATCATATTGTTTTACTTCCCTAAAGCAATGTGTGTCAGACACGCACGAACAGCGATCGTACAAATAGTTTTAAGCTCTAAGCGTGAATTGATTGCTGCATTCTCGTACCTGCAGTACTCGCGTCGTCCACCAGGAGGATCTCGGCGAGGAGGATGGCGGGGGCAGTGTGGAGCACACTGTAGACGGTGCGCAGGAGGGTGGACCAGGCCTCGTTGTGGAAGACGATGATGACGCTGGTGGTGGGCAGAGGGGGGCATCGGGGGAACACGCGCTTCACGCACCTGAAAACGCAAAACCACGCCCGTCTGCACCGGGAGGGCGAGCACACTGGAGAACGGTTTCATTTTTAACATAACAAAGACCACTGAGCTTTATCCCTACCAGCCTTGTACAGCCTTCCATTTTTGGCTGGACAGCAACAGCAGTGCCAGCCCTATAAACGCGAATGTCTGTGACTAATTCACTGAGTGAGTGATGAAGTTACACCGCGCATGTCTGTGACTGAGTGACTGACTGATGAAGTTACACCATTGGTCGGCTGGTTCGGTCCAGCCATATACTAGGTTTTGACCTGGATTTGATTTTTCCTTTTGATGTTTTGTGGATTCTCATCTCGATCACATTTCTCTGAACATCCACTCTATGAATGCAGAAATTTCATTCATTCTGTTCATTGTTTTTCCACGTCCTCAATATGTGCTTGATCTCCCTCTCTATTGAGCACACGTGCAAAATAGGCATTGACCGGTTTCATGATATACCACAATTTGAAAAAATCATGGTTACGAAACAACTAAAATTACCCCTCAAAACCATTCTGACAATATGAGCTTTTTTTTTTTTTGGACTATTAACAAAAAGGCATTCTAGAATTTACTCTATAATTTTATCTCGACTCAGAGAGTGGTGTGTGCGTGTGTGTTGTGTTGTACAGTATGTGCCCTTCAACACTGAAACAACAGAATCAATACTATGTCCACCCCATTATTTTTTGACATTCAATGAAATTGTTCACATTTAGATTTAACTCAGTCCGTACTGTATATATTTACTAAGGGACACATCCGTGCAGCAGTTAACGGTCATTGCGGATGTTACATTAACACGTCTTCGTGTTTGTGAAATGGAGAATCCCGGGCTGATGCCGTGAAGGCAGCGGACTCACTCGGGCGGCCGGGAGTCCGCGCCCAGGCTGCGGTGGAGCGAGATGCGGTCGCTGGCGAACTGGTTGAAGAAGTTCCGGGCCATTCCGTCCATCTTCTCCCTCAGCTCCGGCCCCGACAGCCGGCCCCCCGGGAAGGCCCCTCCGTCGGCCCCGGGGCTCAGGGGGTCCTGGACGGGCCTCTCCGCGGGGGGCCTGAGCTCCGCCGGGCTGTAGAACCCGGGGGGGCAGCTGCCGTTGCCCGGAGCCGCCCGGGGGGGCGAAGCAGGGAGGATCGGGGCCCTGGCGGGGGGCTGGGCGAACGCGCCTCTGACTCCGACCGGGCCCTTCTGCTCAGGCAGTCCACGGACCCAAGGCTCGGGAGTGGGGCCCCCGCCCCCCGCGTTCCCCCAAATCACGATCAGCAGCACCAGGAACGAGGCGGCCCCAAGCAACACGAGTTCCAAAGGGGAGGCCCGACATCGCAGGACCCTCATCAACACCAAGGGGAACACTGGAGGGGCACGGCTGGCCTGGAATCAGCTGTAAAAAATGAAAAAAAAATAAAGTGTAGAAATGAATTAGCAATACTAATAGTATCAGTTTTCATTTGTGTGTCTGTGTTGGGGGGGGAGGAGGGGTATGTATGGTGCACGCATTTATAACCAAATAAATATATCATTGTTGTATCTCTCGCACACACATGCAAACACATTTTCAATGATATTTAGTGATTCTGTGATATGTTAAATCACACCTTCTACACATTGGAAATGATTCAAATGCCTTCACAATACCAATTGCAAAAAAATATTTAAACATTTTCAAATTATTTTTTTAAAGCAGGAGCTCAAATAACGAATATGAATACAACAGTAATCCTGACTGAGGTATGTTCCTCTATATTTCTGAAACGGTGAGCTATTCAGGAACGCTCTTTGTCGAAGTCTCCTATCACCTGTGTGTTCGTGTACATACAGCTCACTAGCTATGTCTCTATCTACACATTTAAAAGAAAGTGTAGATAGAGAGTTCTCATCTAGAATCAGTTCTTCACCCTGGATTGAAAGACGCACCGCGGCCGGGGAGGCAGTCGATATGCATCAATCTCACTTTTCCCTAACAACGATTGTGCAACACTTTATGCGTAGCTGACAGAAAATTGGGGTCTAGAAAGCGTGCGAGAGTTAATGCGGTCCTCCTTTCGCGAGGTTGATCGAGCAGCTGATATCCCCACAGTTAACGAACATGAAAACTAATAAAATACCCAGATTGAGATATTAGACGGGATTAATGATGCGACCCAGCAAAAAACTAGCCGCCCATGCCCATTTTATGAATTTAAAAAGTTGCGGCAATTGACGACGGAGCCAAACAACAAGAACATTCGACCAGACTGACCTTATTTTTGTACTTTTCTAGACTGGATTTACCTAAAACGCCACCGCCCTGAACGCCTATGATAAAAGTTACGCTAAAATGAAATCTGCCGAAACTGTGGGCCAGCAAGATGCAGGCTTCGTTATCGGTAACTTTACCCAATGTAGTGTTTCAGCAGCACCGGTAGTGGTTTGAAATCACAGGTGTAGCCTATTTCATTCCACCGATTAATATCCTGAACCTGGGTTACTGCGGTTCCCATTCATTTCCAATTTAAGGGATTTTGACTGGCCTACTTGTCTTTCCCATTTCTGAAACATTAATTTAAACGGCTAATTATTCCCCCTCTTTACTCCAACGTAATTTCATATGTTTTACTGGTGCTCATTTAGACATATTTTAAATGAATGAATTTTTGTTGGCTCCCGATTCGACATTTCCCGTCCACCTTAATTCAGTTGCGTTATGTGACGCTTTCACGGTATTCCGCGATGAGGGAATGTGACAAAAATATAGCCTATGCATCTTAGTCATTTTTGCTACGTTCACTTCGCATGTATTTTAAAAGCTGTAATCGAAGAATATCGGATAATCGAGTGTCACGCATTTTCTTTGCGTATGTATAATGATAGACCTGTGGATCCACCTCTCCCCATCTGCCACATCTGTAATTGATATAGCTTCAAACTGTCATTTGAAATCAAGGATGTTACAATTGCCTTATACACGTTTCTCTTGATTCCTCCGTCCTTGTGTCCTTTCTTTGCTTCCTTTATTAGGTCCTCTGATGCTTGGAGCTAGGAGCAAGGAAAGGAAGCAAGGACATAAAATCAGCAAATGGAATGAGCTCACGTTGACAACCCATAATTCCAGGTATCAATTTCATATTTTTTTACCAGTTTGGCCTTCCATACTAGGAAAGGAGGTGAGGAAAGGAAGCAAGGAGGTGAAAAAATAAATGCATCCCTTGTGTCCTCTGTCCTTGCCTGACGATTCAATTGAGATACGCCGCCTTAAAGGACATTACAACCCATTAAATACTCCCTGAAGGAGTTAGGAGCAAGGAACTAGGAGGCTCCCGAAGGATGCCTGAGCAAGGAAACCTGAGTGCATCCTTGTGGATTTACCTCTCCTCATCTGGCACTGTAATTGACAGGGTTTCAAACCAACACTGGACTGAGCAAGATCGTTCCATTTGCCTAATGTGTTTCTTCGATTCGTCCGTCCTTGTGTCCTTTACTTGTGTACTCTGATGGGTGGAGCTAGGAAAGGTTGCAAGGAAAGGAAGCAACGAGGTAAAAAAAAAAATAATCGATTGGAACAAGCTCTATGAATGGGATTGAGGGTTCGGCTTCTCTGTCCAAATCCTGTTCATTACATCGTATGGATTACTTAACTAGGGTGTGAACTGTGACATAGGACTGAATAAATAATAATGATAAAATTATATCTTTGTCTGTCTGGTAAGAAAAAAATATTTGAACTCAGAAAAATATATATATATTTTTTTAATATAATGCATAAAGTTAACATCAATATATGAATGGAAGTATTTTAATTTACTGACAAAAATGGATGGAGCCCACTGCTTTTAGAGCTAAAATAATAGATATCAGCAGGGGGCGACATTATATCCGGTGCTGAGGTTGAGAACCGAAAGCAGGTCGCTTGATCTGACACGGCCACACATCACTGGTGACATCAATGGGAAGTCTCGTTCTTGACTGCGGAAGTAGGAAGCCAAGGGGAATTCCTGCTGCTAATAGCTAGCTAGATATGCGGTGTTGTATATAACCGTAATTGCTGTCAAAATCGTAAGCAAGGTTGACAGCTAGCTAGTTATATTTTTGTCTTGCGTTGTTGTTACGGTTGCGTTTACTTTAACAATAACGGCAGGATAGATCGCCGAACTGCACTTCGGATACACCCGATTCCGTTAGTAACGTTATTTTGCTAACTAACGTTAGCGAGTAACATTCCTAAGTTAACTAGCTAACTACCTAGCTTGGGTACACGCGCCGATAACAGGTAGGCTATGACTGGCCAACTCGGCCAGGCAGCTAGCTAATTGTATATAGACTACATGTTTGGGATAAATGTATGTAGCCACCTTGCTAACCTGTATAGGAAGCTGTGACCGGACTGTTCACAAACAAGGATTAAACCTGCCTGTAACTGTTGGCTAACTTGTTAGCAAAGATGTGTGTAGCTAGCTGGCTATTGAAATGTTGGCTACTTGGGAACTACCGTTAATTCATAAAAATGTCACTATTGTCAGCTAACGTTGTCTTGGGTAGAGCTACGTTAGCTTTCGATTCAAGAACAACGACAGAACACTGACAACTAAACACGCCTAATTAACCGTTAACGAAGTATCCAACAGTTGTCTTTTTAGCTAGCGCCTACTGTTTGTAAACATGACAGCCTTAGCCAATTAACACGTCAGGTCTATGTTCATGTTCAGTGAACTTTGTACTGCGGGTGGTATCTGTAGCCAGTTCCTAGCTTTTCAGCACCGAACTGTTCGTTTGTCTAGCTATCCAGCGAAGGCCAAAGTGCCTCAATGTGCGTTACTGCAGTGTCAGTCTTCGAACACAGTGCTGTTAGGCTGAACCATCTTTCCCCTACACAGTTGGCTTTCTACCGTTGTAACCATGTCTGCATACACTTCATACACAATTGTACATCTTTTTGCGCACCAAATTTTTGATGATGCTAAATTCCAACTAAACGTTAACAACAAATATATTCAGAGAAACATACCATATTGCAAAATAGTGTTAATTATGTATTCTTACATTTGTTCAAGTCGCAGGTAGCTGTGGCGCTCTGTTTATGAGGGATAATTTAAGAGAAATTATGCCTTATGGCATACCTGTACTGTAGAGCCATGAATGCAATACTGGATGCTCCACTACGTTGATATGACAGAAGGGGGGAGTGTTATCTGTCTAATGTCATCTACGTAACATTAGACCGAAACTTTATTAAACAGGTTGTCGATTAAGGACACTGGGTAGATGCTTATTACACTCAAATGAATTGAGTTCTTTTTAAGTAACTTGTATTTTTCACTGATTGCTGTTAGGGATATGTGTTGCAGCCACTCCGAAAATGCAAGATTTTTAAATTTGGCATTACACAGCAAAATAGCAAGTGAATTACGATCAAAGATTCCCTGCAAAATGGAATGCATGGATCTAAGGTTATTTCCAGTTTGGAGGTACATAAATAGTTTTATGAATGGTGTTCACATTGCTCAATACTCATACCCATATCTGGGGTGTTTGGTTATTCAGGTTATGATATGAGAATGAGGTGTTTACACGACTCGCGGTCAGTTTACTGGCGTGCAGCAGGTGAACGCAGCCGCTGGGTTTGTGCGGTTGCCCCGGTGACGGCCCGTCTCTCCTCCCTCCACAGGGCGATGGTGCAGCCCCAGGCACGCGTGGACACCGCCCTGCAGTGGGACATGACGGCTGGCGGAGACGTGCTGGCCGCCGGGGGCCAGGGGTCCGTGGGGGCCTCCTCTCAGGGGTCCCTCAGGGTCCCCCCAGAGCTGGCCTCCAACGAGATAGTGCACCGGCTCCTCGGAGACAACCATCAGCTGCGAGGTAGGGCGTCGCCGGCCGGTCCACACGGGGCCTTACTGCAGGAGAGGCCAGCCCTCCTGCTGGAGAGCCACACGGCCTGTCTTAAAATTTAAAATGGTGGATACTTATCAACTGTGAATTCAAGTGCTTGAATTTATTGATTAAATGTTGAGTCATTTAAGCAAAGGCCCTGCAGATCCTGTGCCTCTCCAGGACCAGGACCAGGGCTGGCCACCTGTTAATTCCTCCTTTATTCTGTGGCCTGCTCCTCTATCCCAGGATTCCCTTTTACTGGAACGCTGCTCTGTGTTGTGTGAAAACTTCTGACTCTATGGTCTGTGCCCCTTTAGAGATGATTAATAACCTACATAAACCCCTGTGCTAATGTGTGGCAGTACCATTATCCCCAGACCCTAGCTGTTCAGGAAGGAGTCAGAATGCCTGAATTCTAGTTCCACCCACACAAAATAAGGAAAAGATTAATGATTGTATGTAACAGAAATGATCACGTATTAAACAAATGCCTCTTCAGTATGCACTAATGAACAAATGCCTCTTCGATGAACAAATGCCTTTGCAATATGCAAAAATAAACAAATCAGTTTAAAAGAAAATGTAAATTATTTTGAGTTATTTTTCTCCCTTTTATAATTTACAGTCTTTTCTACTGAACAAAGGAAATGGCATGGGACAGGAGGGTTTTCTGAGCTTCATTTTAATGAAATAAAATGACTAATAAAGCCTGCAGGGCGAGACAGTCATTTAGATGTCATTGTGGCGGCTTTGTAGCACAGTGGGTAAGGTACTGGGCTTGTAACTGAATGGTCATAGGTTTGATTCCTGGGTAGGGCACTGCTGTTGTACCCTTGAGCGAGGTACTTAACCTGCATTGCTTCAGTATATATCCAGCTGTATAAATGGATACAATGTAAAATGTTATGTCGCTCTGGATAAGAGCATCTGCTAAATGCCTGTAATGTAATGTAGATGAGTAGTATAGGCTTGCAGTGATTAGCCAAGGGTAGATCTCACCATCACAGCTGACTCAGCCTTGGTGTGTTTTTAAACAAAACGCCTTGGAAATCCCTAAGCTTCCCAATTCTCGTACAACTCACCCTCCATAGATCTGACAGCTAAAACAACGAAAATCTCAACCAGTTCAATTCAAACCCTTTTCGCATTGTTTGGATGACTTGCTCCTCTGAACCTTGTGGCTTGAGGCCAACCGGATATTAATGTTGCAATGTGGGTTTCACAGAGAAAGCACAGGAGATGTGTTCTGCTCTGGATTTCGACAAAGTGACCAGTCATGCCAAGGTCACAAAAAAGAAAACGGCGCTAAATGCCTGTGAATTGGTGCCAGAGGCCTACTGTCAAAAGTTTTGTAATTTCGTAAAAGGACTGATTAACGAGCTTGGAATGTGGAATTTGCTGGAATCTCGCTTACCTGTTGTTCTCAGTGGTGTACGGCGTATAATTCTACAACATTTTTTTGTTGTGTGATTTGGTTGTGTTGGAACAATTTAGGAATTCTGTTTCTGTTTTTCCAATGCAACTCCCTCCCCCTCTCTCTCCCGTTACCTCTCTCTCTCCCCCTCTCTCTGTCTATCCCTCTCCCCTCACTCTCTTCATCTTCCCCGTCTCTCTCCCCTCTCTCTCTCTATCTCTCTCTCCCCTCTGCCGCCTTCTCTTTCCCCTCTCACCTCTCTCCCCTTCTCTGTCCCCGTTACCTCTCTATCCCTCTCCCCCTCTCTCTCTATCCCTCTCTCCTCTCCCCCTCTCTCTCTATCCCTCTCTCTCTCTCTCTCTCTCTCTCTCTCTCTCTCTCTCTCTCCTCTCTCTCACTCCTCCCCCCCCCCCCCGCAGAGGCCTTGCGGCGCAGTAACGTAGCCCTGAGGGAGCGCTGTGAGGATATGGAGGGATGGCAGCGGAGGATGCGGGAGGAGAGGGAGTTCCTCGGCTCCCGGTTTCGCGAGGCCCGGGACCTGGTGGACAGGTTGGGCCGGGAGAACAAGGCTCTGCAGGCCCAGCTCAGCCACACGGGCGCCTGCCCGCCAAAGCCGGGACACGATGGGGGGCACGCGGGCGCAGGGGCGTCCGGAGAGGAGCCCCAAAATCAGCCTGGGGTCAGTCTGCGGGACTGTGAACCGGGCCTCCCCAAAATCTCTGTGGACCTTGGCCCACTTTATATGTGTATATGTATTTTATATGAAATGTCATTCCGTATCAGAATATGTAAGACAATTCTTCCCTGACCTTACTGCCCTGTTGTTATGTTGAAAGTTGGGATTTTTTATTTGGCTTTGTATGTTTTTCCTTTCTCTCGCTCTTAGAAAAGACAGATAACTGGGTGACTTGTGTCATTTAGGTGGAGAAAGAAGCCAAAGAGGTGGCAGAAATGGCGGATCCGCACGCTCCTCCACGGAGTTTGGTAAGAAAGATGTGTTTATTTCTCTCTGTGTGCGTGTGTGTGTGTGTGTGCGTGTGTGTGCACGCGCGTGCCGATGCTCCTAATGCACTGCAGATGGGGCCTTTCAGGGTGTTTCTCCAGGCAACATGTGGCTTCGTTCAGCTCATGAAGCTGCTTCTGCGAGAACCTTCACAGTGCTGTGTCCGTCCGTCTGTCTGTCTGTCTGTCTGTGCTTCACAATAGAAATTGGGAATAACAGAAGAAAATTGAGCTGGTGTGGGGGAAAGCTTAAGTCCATATTCCCTGTTCCCTTGAGAGGTGTTCTTCTAGGAGAACTGTTTAATGCGGAGCAAATTTGCACGGCACCGTGCACATTAATCACAAAGGCGATGTTTAACGTGTCTGTCAGGGTAAGCCGTGTGCTACTCTGCTGTACGGTTGTATGATTTGAGTGAAGCGCTGAGCCTACGCCAGGGTGGACAAATCGGTCGCCCAGACATCTGCCCCAGGCTGCTGTCACCAAACTGTGATGCATCAAATCCCAGGGGACACCCAGCAAATTCTCTTGGCCTTGATGAGCGCAGTTTGCAGTAATCTGATTGTTTGAGATTCTTGTCATTTCTTTTAGGTGACCTTCAGTTGGTTCTCTTTACCTTTTGATAAACAGGTGGGAGTTCCCAACTATGTGTAGCGCACTAATTAGTATTTTGACAGGAGCTAGAATTTCTGAAATTCCTTCTTAACAAACACTGGCTCGGGTGTAACAGCAGCGTGTGTGTGTGCATGTGCATGCAGTGCAGTGCATCTCATGTTGTAGCCTACAGAATTATGTGCGTGTATGCTTTTTGTGTGCCTGTGTGCATGCATTCGTATGTGCATGTGTGCGTGCCTGTGTGCATGCATATGTGCGCGCTTGCCTGTATGCATGCATGCGTATGTGCCTGTGTGCCTGTATGCATGCATGCGTATGTGCCTTCGTGCCTGTATGCATGCATGCGTATGTGCGTGTGCATGTGTGCCTGTATGCATGCGTATGTGCGTGCGTGCGTGCCTTTGTGCATGCATGCATGCCTGTGTGCATGCTTTTTGAAAACATCTCCACCTGTGTGTAACCAGGATGACTCAAGTGTGTGTAGCTCCAACAGTACTGTGTTCCCCAGCCTGGTGGACAGCCTGTCCTCCAGCATAGAAGATGGGGGAGAGGGAGAGGGTGGGGCCTGCAGCAAGGTGAGACACCCCTCCCTCTCTCTCCCTTCGTCACCGTCCCCGGCACTCCCAATCTCCATCTCTCTCCTATTAGATTAACGTGTGTGAAGGGGGGTGTTTGTGGTGATAACTTTCTAAATAGGGGGTTCCATAAAAGCAGAGTATCATTTGTTTTGTCTGACTCTTTTAGAGCAGGGGTTGACACTTTGGGTTCCAAGGCACTTACTGGTAGAGAGGTTTTCTCGTTGCCCGAATGTTGAGCTCACTTGCCCAAAAATACAACTGGATATCTCATATATGATATATTTTTGGTCATTTTGTTTTCATCCTTATTATCCAGCAGCCAATACAAATGTGTTCAGCATTATTAGCAAAGGCTACCAGTTGTCGATAATAACCTATCCAAATATAGCAATATGACAAATATGGCAAAAGTAGAGTGGAAAAAAATCACATATATAATTGACGTATATCAAACAGGAATAAATATTGAGGGGGACATCTTCGCTCGTATTGTAGTGGCGGCTGGCTAACTACTGTACATGTGTGTTTACTTCCTTGTGTTGATGTAGCTAGTCCAGGATTGGACTGAGAACTAGCCAGTTAGATTCTGTGCTCTTTTGTGTGAATTCACGGCCTGAGTTCTGCCAGTTCCGCTCTTCCTGTGCTCCGGTTTCAGCTGCGTTCTTTTGGCATTGATGAGTGAGCACAAAGGCTGAAAATGTGATCCTCCTGGCTTATCTCTTGCTGAAATGGCTACTGTATGAATTCTCCTGGACAGAGAATTACCGCTGTCGGGTTCAAAGGGAGCCTCCCTCGCTCCCCTCCTCCGACTCCCCAAATCCGTATCGGCACGGCGAAGATGTGCCTTAGCCGTGCTGAGAAGTTCTTAAGATTAATAATATTTTCCAAAAAAATTAAGGAAAACAAGAATTGCACCTCACCAAGTGAATGTGTTTTCATGCTAACACTGTGGCTAACACTGTGGCGTTAAGCTGTGATGATGCGACCGAACTTGCTTTAATGCTTGCTGTTCCAGACGTCCAATTAGACGTGTCATGTGTCGTTTGAAAGCTTATACTGTCCTTTACTGGGTAAAAAGGCAACAATGGTGTAAACAGCATGTATGGGTTTCTCAGTGGTAGGATTGTGTAATCATTTCATTTAGTAGCTGATACTGTATTGATAGTAGAATGACGTGATATAACTGCACAAGAATTCCTCTTGTTTATTTAGGTATTGAGTGAGCAGAGTTTTTTCACTGTGTTGGCAGTGTTGGCTTAATGTTGTTACTATCATGGAATACAAAATTTTGGTGGTGAAAGAATATTTGTATGAACTCTTAGAAGCTGTCCAGTGTGTCATGGTTGGGGGTTGTAGTTGCAGGTGAGACTGCAGGGAGGGGGTGCTTGTTAAATGGATAACCTACATGACAATGGTGGCACTCGGAAACTAGGTATTTGACACAGTTGTCATGTAATGTCTACTAATAAAGCTAGAACGCAGAGCTTGTTGTTTCCACTCATAGTTTGGTTGCAGGAGCACTGAATGTCTGAGATCTCAGGACGCCAGTGTTGTGGCCACTAGGGGGCTTGCGCAAAGGTTATCAGATATCGGCCAAAATTTTGTTTTCATGTATCCATAGTTTAATTTAATACAATGACAGCTCAGTTCCGTATTTAAATTTAACCAAGACTGGTCACAGTTTGAAAACTAGAAATACCACCTTGCAGTTGTATGCCACCGCCAACCAGTAGCCAGTTTGGATATAAAATGTCATCACTTCATCATTTAATCCTATTAGACATTTGTGTGAAACCTCATAATTAGCATATGAATTATTGAGTGATAGCCAAAAACGTGTTTTGTGAGGTCACAGTGACCTTGACCTTTGACCGCCAAAATCAGTCCAAATGGACATTTGTGCCAAATTTTAAGAAATTCCCTCAATGAGATATCGCGTTCACGAGAGAATGGGAGGGACGTGAGGTCACAGTGACCTTGACCTTTGACCACCAAAATCTAATCAGTTCATCCTTGAGTCCAAGTGGACGTTTGTGCCAAATTTGAAGAAATTCCCTCAAGGCGTTCCTGAGATATTGCGTTCACGAGAATCAGGACAGACGGACGGACGGACAACCCGAAAACACAATGCCTCCGGCCACGGCTGTGCCGTCGCGGAGGCATAAACTGAAAGGGGGAAAAAAACACGCTCGATCTGGCAACCACAGGGTAAAGTTGCCCAATGCTTTTTTGCCGGACCTTGAGGACCTTATTGAGGGTCTGCCTGAGTCACTGACTCCCCATTGTTGAAACATGCGTGAGCGGTGGTGTTCAGTAGGTGGCGGTATTGTTTAGGTATATATCAAGGTACGGTGCTCACCATATCTTGGATTAGTTAATGCTTCAAGTTAACGCTAGCTATGTTGTTATTTTGAGAAGTAATGCGATTACAAGTAAGTTAGCTGGCTAGTTCCGTTTCACTGACGGAGGTTTAAAAACATTAAATACATGATTCCAGTGTATTAAATAATAAAAATGTACTTTTAGATATGACTATAACAAATGATCGTGTTCACTGTATATTCACATTTCCACTGCTTCGCTGGTTTGAGCTGCCATTAATTTAACAGTAGTGAGAAGTCTGAGGAAATCGCAAAGACCTATGGGATAGCTTTCCAGCTGAAGGATGCATCAGACACTTTCTTCAAATTTAACCCAAATAAGGCACCTGCCTACAAAGGACAAGTGTGAAAAATAGTGAAAATTGTGAAAATGCTGCCTTCTGAGGCAGCTGACTTCGTATCGGGACACGGCCATCGATTTTTTTGCTATTGATTAAAAATATGAATGAAAGTTATATCATTTTACCTTAAATAAAGAGTAAGTGCCTTCTGGAACCTAAGTGATAAGAAGGTCCAGTACCATGGCAACGGGTTCATTCCAATCACTTATTTTATTTTCCCTTGCTTGCTTTCCTTGCGTCCTCTCCTAGCATTGAAGGCCAAACATGTCAGAAACATGTTAAAATTCCAATCTCTTATTTTGTCCATCCTTGTCCTTGTTTGGGCCGTCTTCAAGGACATTCCCACGTGTTAAATGGTCCTTGAAGGAGCTAGGAAGTTCCTGAAGGATGCTTGAGCAAGGAAACATGAGTACGTCCTTTGCAGATGTATTTTTTTGAGAAAGTGCGATGTATGAATGATGGACCTGTGGATCCACCTCTCCCCATCTAATTGACGTGGCTTCAAACTGAGGCTTGAAAGAGCAAGGACATTCTATTTGCCTAATACATGATTACTTGCATCCTCCGATCTGTGGAGCTAAGGGCTACGAAAGGACGCAAGGAAAGGAAGCAAGGAGGTAATAGAGGTTTTTTTTTTTTTAATTGCAAAAATTATATTTCAACTGTGAAACATATAGAACATTATTTTGCCCAAATAATCTAATTATTAACCGTAAATTTGCTAGCGATTGGACTGCACCCATCTGGTACAAGGCCAGCATTGCTGTAAATGCTCCTTGGGGAGGGTCCTTCAAAGCCCTGGTTTATGTGCTTCTCCTAATTTCACACGCTTGGTTAGATCATGCTTTGCATGGTCATTAATGCTGTTTTTTGCCCTCTTAACTTCCTCCTCAGTCTTCGGTTTCCCTTTCCTGAACAGTGAGTCGGTGGGGGAAAGGTGGTGGATCCACATATGATGGTTTAATCACATAAAGAGTGGTGTGAAATCAAGTGAAGGTAAATGTGTTGCTTGTTTGATAATTCTTTTCATCTCTAAAATCTGTTTTATATTTCTCTTCAATCTTCAGCCCGTTGAAGGAGGGAATGAGTTTCTTCAGCTGCTCAAGAGCCACAAAGAAAAGTTGGAAGAGGGGATGCAGGAGCTGAGGAGGAGAAACGAAGAGCTGGACAGACAGAGGGAAGAGGCGGAGAGGGAGAGAGATGGCCTTCGCAGCACCAACGCACAGCTGCAGGCCAAACTCGCTCAGATGCAGGTGAGCGGACGACTTCCACCTCTCCTCCTCACCATTCACTCTGTCTGCCCTGTGATCTGCTCATTTATGCATATTACTAACTGTCTGTGTCACACAGGCAGTGTTTTAGTCCCACAGGCAGTGTTTTAGTCCCAGAGTCAGTGTATTAGTCCCAGAGTCAGTGTTTTAGTCCCAGAATCAGTGTCTTAGTCCCACAGTCAGAGTATTAGTCCTGGATTCCATGTCTTAGTCCCAGAGTCAGTGTTTTAGTCCCAGAGTCAGTGTCTTAGTCCCAGAGTCAGTGTATTAGTCCCAGAGCCAGTGTTGCACTCCCAGGGTCAGTGTTTGTTTGATTATTCTGTGGTTATCTTTCATCTCTTAAAATTTAAAATTTCTCTCCTTTTTTCTCTCCCATGACTAACCCCCCCTCACGAAACAAAACATATTTTCAGCCCACTGAAGGAGGGAATGAGTTTCTTCAGCTGATCAAGAGCCACAAAGAAAAGTTGGAAGAGGGGATGCAGGAGCTGAGGAGGAGAAACGAAGAGCTGGAGAGAGAGAGGGAAGAGGCGGAGAGGGAGAGAGATGGCTTTCGCAGCACCAACGCACAGCTGCAGGCCAAACTCGCTCAGATGCAGGTGAGTGGACGACTTCCACCTCTCCTCCTCACCATTCACTCCATCTGCCCTGTGTTGTGCTCATGTATGCATATTACTTACTGTCTGTGTCACACAGTCAGTGTCTTAGTCCCAGAATCAGTGTTTTAGTCACAGAGTCAGTGTCTTAATTCCAGTCTGTGTTTTAGTCCCACAGTCAATGTCTTAGTCCCCGAGTCAGTGTTTTAGTCCCAGAGTCAGTGTTTTAGTCCAACAGTCAGTGTCATAGTCCCAGAGTCAGTGTCTTAGTCCCATGGTCAGTGTTGCAGTTCCAGAGTCAGTGTTGCAGTCCCAGCGATTTGGCCTTCCAGCCTGGTTCTGTCAAACTAGTTTTGTATCCCTAGTTCTGTGAACTTTGGGATACAAGTCATTTGTATGAAAGGTCCAGTAGGCTATAAGTAATTTTTTATTGTTAGTATACGGTTTGCGATGGCGTATTTTCTGCCCTCTACAAATGTGCTTTCATATGTGTACATCTTTTAAAAATGTTATGTGCTTCCATGCTGTAACGTGGTTCTGGTCATTTTCCCCTCCTCAGGGCTGTGGTGTGATTGAGGAGGCTCCCCAGCGCTCAGCAGCACCCTCCAGTGGCTCAGACAGGTACTGCACCTCGCTGGAATCACTGTCATCTGTCTTCTCCTGTCTGTCTCGACCTGGCCTGTTTTTCCTAATTTCCAACTTTTCGCTTGCATCTCTTACCCCATTCCCCGGTCTGGGATGCTAAATTACAGTAATAGGACTATGCTGCTGACAGGGCCATGCTGTGCAGGCGGCTGTGTAGCACAGTGGGTAAGGAAGTGGGCTTATAACCGAAAGGTCCATAGGTTCGATTCCAAGGTAGCACACTGCCGTTGTACCCTTGAGCAAGGTACTTAACCCGCATTGCTTCGGTGTCTATCCAGCTGTATAAATGGATACAATGTAAAATGCTATGTAAAAGTTGTGTGAGTCGCTCTGGATAAGAGCGTCTGCGAAATGCCCGCACTGCACTGTGCTCAGTCAGTTGGAAGCCTGCGCTAACGGCTGCTGCTCGCTTTCTCTGTACGGTGAACTACGCGTTCGTCCAGAGTGCACTTCCTCCGGTACAGCAAGGGCCACAGACAGTCACCCAAATGCCCGACGAGGCCCCCATTGTGAAGGGGGAAGAGATTTGAACTGAGATCACTAAGGCCAGTCGCCAGTCGTAGCCCCCCCCCCCCCCCACCCTGCATGGTCAGGATTAGGTTCCAGAACTTATTGGTGTGCCTGTAGTGGGACACAATGACTGAGAGTCTATATCAGTCTGTCAACTGTCCGGCTCTCTGGATATGCTGGCTGTGAGGGGGGTGTTCTGAGGCTTTTGGTCTCTGGATGTAGTCGTTGTGGGCGGGTATTTTGGTGTTCTTGGTCTCTGGATGTAGTCGCTGTGGGATGGTATTTTGGTGCTCTTGGTTTATGAGTGTAGTTGCTGTGGGATGGTATTTTGGTGCTCTTGGTCTCTGGATGTAGTCGCTGTGGGATGGTATTTTGGTGCTCTTGGTCTCTGGATGTAGTCGCTGTGGGGGGGGGGGCGTATTTTGGTGCTCTTGGTCTCTGGATGTAGTCGCTGTGGGGGGGGGGGTATTTTGGTGCTCTTGGTCTCTGGATGTAGTCGCTGTGGGGGGTATATGGGTGCCCTTGGTTTATGGATGTAGTCGCTGTGGGGGGGGTATTCTGGTGCTCCTCATCTTTTCTATGCTTGTTGTCTTTCGCTCTTTCCCTTTCGCTCCTTCCCTCTCTCTCTTTCCCTCTCGTTCTTTCCCTCTCTCTCTCAGCTCCACTCTGGCACGCCTGACCGAGCAGCTGCAGGCCACGCAGTGCAGGTAAAATGCTTGTTGTCAAAAGAGATTGAGACTCGGCTCAGGCTTGACTCCAGCTCAGAGGCTTAAAGACTCGACTTAAAGTTACACTGGACTTGTGAGCAGCTCTGGAGTGGCCTACATTTACAGCCCACCAAGTAACTTGTCAAAGAAGCTAGCACAGCTGAGCCTGTGAATTTGAACATTGTTTATATGGATCACCGTTAGCCATTTCACACCTAGCAGCTAGCTGCTCAGTGCGGCTACAGCGGCAGGGTATGTTATGCTGTTCGTAGGGTTAGGAGGGTGGCAGAGGTATGTGCCACACTGAGTGCCTCTCTGGTTTCTTTTTTCTTCTCACAGGTATAGAGAGTTACAGGAGAAATTAGACTGCCTTCAGAAGACCACAGTGCAGCGAGACAGAACAGAAGCCCTGCTAAAGCAGAGAGAGAAGGAGTTCACACAGGTACGCCATGCACACACGCACACACGCATGCACACAAGCAAATACACACACACACACACACACACTACTCACATACACACAAGCATACACGCAAAAACACACGCACACACGCAAAAACACACACGGACTATACACGTGCGCAAGCACACACAGAAAAACACATGCACACACTACACACACGCACACACGCAAAAACACACACGCACTACACACATGCATGCACACACATACACACGGACACACGCAAAAACACACCGGAACTACACACATACACGCAAAAACACACACATGCACACACACACACGCACACACTACACACATACACACACGCATGCATAACTCATTACACACGCGAAAACGCGCATGCACTACGCATATGCACACACATGCACACACAAACACACGCAGTGTACAGAACAGCGAATTACTACAGAATACTACAGTGTCTTCTGGGAAATGTGGTTCTGGTTGTGGGTACACTGCATTATGTAGGCTTTTCCTCCTGTGGTGTGTGTTACACAGTGAATCGGTACAGAATACTCCAGTATCTTCTGGGAAATGTGGTTCTGGTTGTGGGCACACTGCATTACATAGACTTCTCCTTCCTGTGGTGTGTGTTACGCAGCTGGTGAAGGACAGCGAAGCTCTAAAGGCCCAGGTCACCTCGCTCCTGGGAGAACTGAACGAGAGACAGAGCTGCCTGGAAAGCAGCGAGAAGGAGAGGATGCTGTTAGAAGAAAAGTAAGCACCTCTTTCGGTGTATCTGTATTCGTGTGGGTGTGGGGGGTTATATGTGTTTGGTTGTTTTGTATATCTGTTTCTGAGTGAGCTGCCATTTTGGCTGTAATTCCCACTCTGCCTCTCACTTGTCCGTACTATACCTCTCACACGCTTATATGAAACTTACACTTTCGTATACAATTGAATACATGCACATTATGGATGTTAGCCTTAAATCGATCAATTTGATTTCTGCCAGATAAAATAGGGAACATAGCCAGAAAACAATGAAGATTTAATTATATTAAGAATTGGTTTGCTAAGAACAGGCAATAGCTCCTTCAGTAGCTTTGTGGGAATTGGGTCAAGAGTGCAGGTGGTTGATTGGGAAGAAGAAACAAATTTGACTAGTTTGCCCAGAAGAATGGGAGTAAAGGATTCATGTCTTTCTGCATGTCTAGGAGGCAGGTCTGCAATATCGATAAAGCTGTTTCTGACTAGTGTGGCGCTGGTTATCTTTTCTCTAATTCCTGTTATTTTACTGTAAAAGAAAGTCAAGAAATCATTACTGCTAAAAGAAGCTTGAATTTAAGGTTCAGCTGCTGCATCATAATTTAGTTATATCATCAACTGTTTTGAATAGGAACTGGGGATTATTTTCTTGTATGAACTTTGAAAAGCAAGTAGACCTTGCATTGGAGAGAGAATGCTTACAGGCACCAAGACTCTCTTTCCAGGATAGGTGAAATACCTGCAGCTTATTCAAATGGTGTAGCTAGTTATACCTGGTAAAATGTTGCAGTAACTATAATATTTGTCATACAGCTGTCTATAACTTATTGAATGTAAAACGTTTTAGCTAATTCTCTCTTTTGTTTGCTAACTGCACTGAGTGTTTTCCACATGGTTCAGGCAGAGGTTAATGGTCAAAGCTCTCCACAAGGATCAAAATGAATACATTATTCCATACTTCTGTGCTCCACATTGCACACTCAGGACCATGGTAGTGCAGGACAAGTATGGGGTTTGGAACACAGCTATGGATGAAACAGGACAGAAGAAGAACTGAGTTTCAGGGTTTGCTCTGATGAAGAGGAGGACAGGCAGAATAAGAACTGAGTTTCAGGATTTGCTCTGATGAAGAGGAGGACAGGCAGAATAAGAACTGAGTTACACGGTTTGCTCTGAGGAAGAGGGGAACAGTCAGAATAAGAACTGAGTTTCAGGGTTTGCTCTGATGAAGAGGAGGACAGGCAGAATAAGAACTGAGTTTCAGGGTTTGCTCTGATGAAGAGGAGGACAGGCAGAATAAGAACTGAGTTTCAGGGTTTGCTCTGATGAAGAGGAGGACAGGCAGAATAAGAACTGAGTTTCAGGGTTTGCTCTGATGAAGAGGAGGACAGGCAGAATAAGAACTGAGTTTCAGGGTTTGCTCTGAGGAAGAGGGGAACAGTCAGAATAAGGAATTCAGCCAGTGCTGAGTGAGAATGCCTCCAATTAATCCAATTAATCTCTCTCTCTCCCTCTCTCCTTCCCTCTCTCTCCCTCCCTCTGTCTCTCTCCTTCCCTTGCTGTCCCTCTCCCTCCCTCCTTCTCTCCGTCTTTCTCCCTGTTTCTCTCTCCTCCTCCTTCCCTCCCTCGCTCTCCCTCCCACCCTCTCTCCCCCCTCTCCCTCCCTCCCTCCCTCCCTCCCTCTTTCTCCCTGTCTCTCTCTCTCTCTCCCTCCCTCTCTCCCTCTCTCTCAGGCTGTCTGTGCGCACAGAGGAGCTGTACTCCATCCAGAGGGAGATGGAGCAGCTGAAGAAGCAGCACAGTGTGACGGTGGACAAGCTGCGTCTGCAGACCCAGAACCTGGAGGCCGCGCTGAGGACCGAGAGGCTCGTCCTCACCGAAGAAAAGTGGGAATCATATCACTCACACTGCCTCTGCTCTTACTGTACATTGCTGATTTTTCAGTTATAGAAACAGAGATTTGAATCCAGTGAAACATTTTGAGTATTACTTCCCCGGTGTGTAAATCAGTCAGGAGCATTGCTCTAATATATCACTCGTTATTTATTTCCCTGTGTGTACCTCAGTAAGAAGCATTGCTCTAATATATCACTCTGTTATTTATTCCCCTATATGTATATCAGTGAGTAGCATTGCTCTAATATATCACTCTGTTTTTTATTCCCCTGTGTGTACCTCAGTAAGAAGCATTGCTCTAATATATCACTCTGTTTTTTATTCCCCTGTGTGTACCTCAGTAAGAAGCATTGCTCTAATATATCACTGTTGTTTATTCCCCCTGTGTGTACCTCAGGAGGAAGCTGGCCCAGCTGCAGCATGCCTACACGCAGCTGTTTAAGGACTACGACACCAAACGCAAGAATGTGAGTCAGGTGCAGCATCTGGTGCTCAGTGCATCGTGCGCGTTGAATATAGTGAAATATTAACGATGCTCAGTCTGCCTGCGACCTGTGTAGCTTGTCTCATTCAGCATCTGGGTTTCTAAAAGTAAAAATGTTCGATCCTTCGGTGTCACTTTTAAAAGTAACATGGCATGTGCACGGTTCTGCACAAACTACTTCAGCTTTTAAGTTGGTCAGAAAAGACCTGCAGGGGGGCTTCTAGTGGCGCAGCCCATAGAGCGCTATCCACATGCTCAATCCGAGCAGCGACGTCGGCGGTTCGAATCCGACCGCCGACCTTTGTCACACGTCTCTTTCATGTCTATCGGGGGGGGAAAGTGGAGGACCTGGTGATGATTTGTTGACGGTGCCTGTTTTTTGTGTCTGACAGGGCGGGGAAGTGGAGGACCTGGTGATGATTTGTTGACGGTGCCTGTTTTTTGTGTCTGACAGGGCGGGGAAGTGGAGGACCTGGTGATGATTTGTTGACGGTGCCTGTTTTTTGTGTCTGACAGGGCGGGGAAGTGGAGGACCTGGTGATGATTTGTTGACGGTGCCTGTTTTTTGTGTCTGACAGGGCGGGGAAGTGGAGGACCTGGTGATGATTTGTTGACGGTGCCTGTTTTTTGTGTCTGACAGGGCGGGGAAGTGGAGGACCTGGTGATGATTTGTTGACGGTGTCTGTTTTTTGTGTCTGACAGGGCGGGGAAGTGGAGGACCTGGCCAATAGGCTGGTGGAGGCGGAGAGGGCCCTGGCACTGAAGCAGGAGCTGATTGACAAGCTGAAGGAGGAAGTGGAGCAGCAGAGGGGCACTCTGGAGACCGTTCCCGTTCTCACTGCACAGGTTACCGACCCACACAACTGCCTGCATTACTAACTGAATTTTATTATTTATAAAGACTAGTTTAACTGCTTTAAAAACAATTTTTATTTTAGATTTTCATCACTACTTTTTCTAATAAGACATTATGTGTGATTTATTCAGATCTATGTAGGTGGAGATTATGTGTGATTTATTCAGATGTATGTAGGTAGCGATTATGTGTGATTTATTCACCTGTATGTATGTAGAGATTATGTGTGATTTATTCAGATGTATGTAGGTAGAGATTATGTGTGATTTATTCAGATGTATATAGGTACAGATTATGTGTGATTTATTCAGCTGTATGTAGGTAGAGATTATGCTGTGATTCATTCTACTGTATGTAGGTACAGATTATGTGTGATTTATTCAGCTGTATGTAGGTAGAGATTATGCTGTGATTCATTCTACTGTATGTAGGTACAGATTATGTGTGATTTATTCAACTGTATGTAGGTAGAGATTGTGTGATTTATTCAGCTGTATGTAGGTAGAGATTGTGTATAATTTATTCAGATGTATGTAGGTAGAGATTATGTATAATTTATTAAGGTGTATGTAGGTAGAGATGTGTGATTTATTCAGATGTATGTAGGTAGAGATTATGTGTGATTTATTCAGATGTATGTAGGTAGAGATTATGTGTGATTTATTCAGATGTATATAGGTATAGATTATGTGTGATTTATTCACCTGTATGTAGGTACAGATTATGTGTGATTTATTCACCTGTATGTAGGTAGAGATTGTGTTATTTATTCAGCTGTATGTAGGTAGAGATTGTGTATAATTTATTCAGATGTATGTAGGTAGAGATTATGTATAATTTATTAAGGTGTATGTAGGTAGAGATGTGTGATTTATTCAGATGTATGTAGGTAGAGATTATGTGTGATTTATTCAGATGTATGTAGGTAGAGATGTGTGATTTATTCAGCTGTATGTAGGTAGAGATTGTGTATAATTTATTCAGATGTATGTAGGTAGAGATTATGTATAATTTATTAAGGTGTATGTAGGTAGAGATGTGTGATTTATTCAGATGTATGTAGGTAGAGATTATGTGGTGAGCTGTTTGGCTGTGTGCAGGTAGGGAGAGATGTACAGTGATGTCACCTGCTGTGCTGCTGTGGCTCCCTTCCTGGCTTGCAGGCGGAGATCTACAAAGCAGACTTCCGCGCGGAGAGGGAGGCGCGGGAGAAGCTACACCAGCGCAAGGAAGAGCTGCAGGAGCAGCTGAGCCAGGCCATGGCCGAGCTGGATCGGCTCAAACTCGTGGACTCCAGGTAACGCAAGCCTCGGTGGGGGCCCCACGCATGGGGAAGCTAACATTTTTTTGTACAGTGAGTTTTTTCGTGCGCACAAAAACGATGAATAGCTAACCCACCAAGAACACAGATATTTTACTTCAGAGTTGACAGAAAGTGTGGCTGAATTTCAAGGCTAAAGGCTAGAGGTTTCACCCCAATCAAACTCTGGCTAGAGCAATTTGTCTACATCTAATAATTGGGCTAACAAACATTCTTTTTTTGATTAGCTATGTAAAAAGTGCGAATAAACATTTTAAAAAACCAAATTACCTTTGTACGTGATGTATCATGGCTGCTAATGGTAGCTTAGAAAAGTAATCTTTTGAACTAAAACAAACCAAATACTTCTTAACAGCCTTAACTGGTTTCGGATACAACACTTCTCATTTGGTATTGTACTGTCGGATATCTAGTCTAGATTATCACGTTTGAGGAATGTTACATGTCTAGTTTTTAGATTGCACTGTGAATGTTATCTGTTTTTTCTCCCTCTCCTTTCGCTGCTCTCCCCTCCACAAACATCAAATGGAACATTCTTAGGAAATGATGGTCACACAAAAGCCTTCTTAACCTTGGGTGTCCTGGGCTTAAGTCTCCCTTGATGTTTTACTACTTTATTACCTTCTGGGGGAATCACAGTCTCCAGATTGGAGTGATTGCAGTCTCCAGTCTGGCTTTGGCGCACCTATATGCATATTCCTGGCTACACACGTACACGTTTTAGTGACTTCATAAACAGGCTGAAGACCTTGCCAAGTGTTTTCATTTGCATGTGCCTCCTGTTCCTGCTAGGTAGTAAGATCACAGAAGAGCACTGTTCAGTAATACTACACATGTCTATGTAGCGATATCTCATATTATATAAGATATAGCTACCACAGATGTCAGTGTGGACATCCAGATGTTCAGCTGCATATCCTTAGTGCAGAAGGTTCTGCCTCTTGCCATTCTGCTGAGAGTCAGAAACCACTCAGAATAAGTAAATTAAGGGGATAGAAGGAAGACAGGTGGCCCTTTGGTTTGTGAACAGAACAAATTTGGTGATAACCCAACAGGGCGGGGATGGAAGAGATGCAGAAGAGGCACAGGGAGGATTTCCGGACGCACCCCCGCCACCCCCCTCCAGCAGGTACTTTCTGACTCCAGGGCTCTGTGTCTTTGCCTCGCAGTGCTCCTCCTGAATTCATTCCAGTGCTCTTTGCTGACTGTGTGTGTGTTGCTGAGAGGGGTCGATGGGACATTTATTTATTTTTTCGTGTATGTGTGGGTGCGCTCTCTCTCTCTCTCCATGCGGCAACCAACAGTGTTCCCTCCCAGGGGTGTCACACTGGCGTGTCTCAGGTTCCTATCTCTGGAGTTTTTAATAGACAGCATTATAAGGAGCCGCTCAGACAAAAAAAAATGCTATATGCAAAAGAATGCTGATGCAGGCCCAAGAGGTGAAATCTGATATCTCCACTGCTGATAGCATTGTGTCTAGTGTTATGCTCTTTTATTATTAGTCAGTCATTGCCACAGCAAGATTAACCCTTGCAGGTCTTTACACTCACAAAAACGGTCCGGAAACATTTTGTTTAGTAACTTTGCCATGGTGTGATGATATGTAGATCTGTGCAGGCAGCATTTTGTTTGGTAACTTTGCCCTGGTGTGATGATATGTAGATCTGTGCAGGCAGCATTGTGTTTGGTAACTTTGCCCTGGTGTGATGATATATAGATCTGTTCAGGCAGCATTTTGTTTGGTAACTTTGCACTGGTGTGATGATATATAGATCTGTGCAGGGAGCATTTTGTCTGGGAACTTTGCCCTGGTGTGATGATATGTAGATCTGTGCAGGCAGCATTTTGTTTGGTAACTTTGCCCTGGTGTGATGATATATAGATCTGTGCAGGCAGCATTTTGTTTGGTAACTTTGCCCTGGTGTGATGATATATAGATCTGTGCAGGCAGCATTTTGTTTGGGAACTTTGCCCTGGTGTGATGATATGTAGATCTGTGCAGGCAGAATTTTGTTTGGTAACTTTGCCCTGGTGTGATGATATGTAGATCTGTGCAGGCAGCATCTTTTTTTAGTAGCTTTGCCCTGGTGTGATGATATATAGATATGTGCAGGCAGGGCAGCAGTAAACTCGGGAGATTTCATTTGTTTGGCTACTTGGTGAAGTTACTGACATCTATCAGCACCTTGGAGAGAGAACAGGAGAACAAGAATAAGTTTGTGCCCCAAAAAAATAGACAGTGCATCATTGGCCCGTGTTTATTAAATCTAATGGCACAAAAATAAGCTTCGATGGTTAGGGTTGAACATAGGTAGACAGATTGTATAGCTAATTTTGAAATTAACGTTATCATATCATAGCTACCTGGTTACTTAGTGTTGCTAGCCTGAACATTGTTGATGGCAAATTTGCTAGCAATCGCTTGGTGAATCACTCCATCCATAAGTCAATATATCGATCCGTAATTCTGTCAATCAATCAGTCATCAAGGGCATCATTCAGTCGGCCTGTTCATCAGTCTGTCCATCCATTGATCAGTTTGTCCGTCATGCAATCAGTTCATTGATAGGTCTATGCATCAGGCCACCCACCCATCAATCATTCGACCTCTCTTCCTGTCTCGGTCCTGATCCAGCGTTCCCGGGGGCCACAGTCCCGTTCAGCCCAGCCCAGGCCCCCTCCTTCCGCAGGCACAGTGTGTCCGAAGAGCTGCCCGATTTCCGCTGCCCGAAATGCCAGTACCAGGCCCCGGACATGGACACCCTGCAGATCCACGTCATGGACTGTATCCAGTGAGGGGGGGGGGGGTGAAGTAGACAAGGATCCCTCCCAAATACACTCCACTGCAGGAACAGAGAGAGAGGGAGAGAGAGAAAGCTCTGAGGGGGTGCAGTTGGCAGGAATGTGGATTGTTAAGTGGACAACTTAATTCCTCACCAGTCCCGAGAGAAGGAAAAAGTTTTATAATCAATGCTATAATTGTTGCCACCATAGAATGTTTATAATATTCCCATTTTAACAGATCTCTTATCAGTGTTCGGTTTAATTACAGTTGGACTGTGTAGCTCTCTTTGTATGGAACGCTGTGCTGTACTTCAGGCATGTATCTGTGTGCTTACTGTCAGTGACTTTCCTGTCTTCCAGAATTTATGTGAACTTGTTTGTCCTTGCGGCACTCTGTGTAGTCTAATTATTCAAGAATGTTTTAAAAGGAGAATGTACTTCCTTGTGTAAATTGTGGTAATGGAAAGAGTTTAAACAAATAAATGTTGTCATGCCTAATTGGTGTTTTTGAATTGACTTACTTGACGGTTGACATGATGATGCAAATGGTTCTTTTTTACGTTGTATAGACACGTGATATTTGTTATTTATGTGCCTATTTGAACCAGAAAACCCTAGGCTAGTCTCACCTTCTGAATGTAAAAATTGTCCCATTAATTTTATGGGAAGGATGACAGGTCAAATGGAGGAAAAGTGGATGAATAAATTATGTTTTAGTGCTTTTCACTGATCCTTCCTATGCATTTCTTTCACATTAAATACTATGAACAAATTGTAAACTAAGGTATTTACAAGGAATCACCTTCTATTAAGTGCTCACAAGGCAATAATAATTGTACAGTACACTGCCTTCAGAAGGTTTTCATCCTCTTTTGATTAGTTCTCATTTTTCTGTTGCTGAAAGTAAAATAAAAAGTATATTTACATTTTCCTTCTCCCAAATAAGCCACTCTATAATGTCAAAATGAAATAAAGTACAGATGTCTTCAGAATTAAGCTAAAAATAAAAACCTGAAAATGATTTAGTGATAAGTACTCACTCCCTTTGTGATAACAACCTAAATTAGGGTCAGGTGTATTCCATTCATTTAAAAAAAAAAAAATTACATTAAACAAAGTCCACCTGTATTTATTTAAAATATAGCTATGTTCAGTTGCATGATTGCAGAATAAATATCACTGACTTTGTGAGGTCTCGCAACTGAAACAACAGAACAGACCTGCTGTCCTGAAAGACCAAGGAACTACCCGTGGAACTTTCGAGATGAAGTTCCAGAAGGTTATAAAATGATTGAAAAAAAGCTTTAAATCTTCCCATTAGCACCATTAACTCCATTGACGAGTTGGGGAAAAATGCAGCACACCTCAGACTCGATCAGGATGAGAAGAGTAACTGTCAGGGAAGTGTCCAATAGGCCAGATACAACAATGGCGTGCTTGCAGAGATTATTGGCCGAAATGGTAGAAACAGTCCAGAGAGCACTTCACTGATTTGACCTCTGGGAGAGTAGAGAGAAGCCACCTCTGAGAAAGGTCAACATTAAGTCACACCTGGAGTTTGCCAGAAGCCATGTGACAGACTCTGAAGCCTCCTGGAAAATGGATCACATTTTGTGATCTTATGAGACTTGAGTAGAGCTCTTTGTTTGGTGAAAACCAGTGTTAGCTAACCCTGTGACTGGAGATCTACCATCCTGTAGGTTTTCATTTCAACCCTAATTTGGCATAGCAGACTCTACTAATTAGCATCTTAACAAGATCTCTAGCTGTTGACTGAGGTGTGCTTTGTTACAGTTAGAGAGAAAACCTACAGGACGGTGCAGGTAGATCTCCAGGAACAGGTTTGGTTACCACTGGTGCAAACTAAGCGCAGCCTCAGGTAACACCACCCCAACTGTCAAGAAACTTGTTGCCATGAAGGACAAAAATAGATGAAGCCAAATACATTTGCTGTATCGGTCCCTAACTACATTTCTGTCACATCCATTCTACCACTACTGGCCAGCAGAGAATGGACTTCCCCTCTACAGCCAGGTTCATCCTGAGATTTCTTCCCATCAGGTTTTTAAATCACCTTTTGAGGGTTTTTCTCCCCACTGGTGAGTTTAATTTTTTTAAACCTAATGTGCTTGCTATTTGGGGGTTCAGGGCTGGTTTTTGCGCTTTTATGCTATTCTGTAAAGTGTCGTGACAGTTTTCTCTTTAAAGTGAATCAAATGAATAAATTGATTTGATTTGAATTACATGACAGTCCTTGAGAAGAACCTCTTTCAGTTTGCCAGAAACCTGTATTTTGGGCCAAGACACGTCCCAACATTGCAAAAACCACAATGCAACGGCTTAAACAGGACAAGGCTGCTATTCTGGAATGGCCCAGCCAAAGCCTACACCTACTGTACCTTCCAGGATTATTGGCACCCTTATTAGAGATGAGCTAATAAGCTATGGGAAAGTGTGTTTGTTGTTTATCAGCTTAATCCTACACTCAAAATATGAGAGAAATGTGTCAATTACCAGCATCCCTGGATCAAAATCTAACAGACAAATTCATATTCATATTTTACTTCTATTAAGTGCACCTTTCTTTTTTAAGTACAGCTGAGTTTTCAGGAACTCCTGAATAGTCATCCATGGCTGCCTATGTTCGTGGGGTATAAATGTGAGGTGCAGACCAAACTCCCTTGATGAGATCAGAGAAACAAGAACAAACCACACCGAGCAAGACAAGACCACAAGACAACATCATAACTGACAAGAAAAGACCAGAACAGACAAGTGCGGGGCTTTACTCATGAAAACAAACACTGCATAAACATTGACAAGCAACTTATTGGGATGGCAGGTATGCCATCCAGCCAAGTTACGCCAAGCATTCCCCATGCCTATACAGCACCAAAAGTTTGGCACTTTTCAGGGAAATAACCGCAACAGCCAGACTCTCAGCCCTTAAAAACATTAATTTCTGGACATTCTCACCCTGTTCCAACGTCACTTGGCTGTATGCCATCACAGTTATTGACCGTGCAACATTTATCAAACGTTACATTTATGGCGATTCTCCTCTCTATGAGAGACCAGTAACTACTGTACATCTGAAATTGTGAGGATGAAATACTGTTGAACCAGGATCTACCGGACAACGATTGGCGCAGGCCTACTGGAATAACAGAGAGCGCAGGCTACCGCCACCACCTTTAGTACCCGGCAAGGTCCGGTGAAACAAACCAGCCGTGTTACATTTATCAAGTGTTACATTTATGCCTTCCTAAAAATGCCATGAAGCAAAATAGACACAAAAAAAACAGTCCCTTAAGTTTGTAGCTGTACTGCAGTTTTTTTGTTTGTTTTTTGTTCCCTAGGGCCTGTGAAGTTTTTCAAAACCGTATATTCGTAAATTTGCGCTATCTACGTAACTGCGCAGGCGCAATGGAAGGTACCAAATTAAAAACAGAAGGGTGTACACGTAAATCGTGGCGCTAAGAATTAAAATGTTAAACCGCAACCGTTTCATTTTTTGTCAACTGTTTAAGAGTAATTAGTAAAAAAAAAAAAAAAGATTATATCTTGTTTCTGCATTACCGAATTACTATAATTTACTCATGAAGCAGAATTCCGTACACTCCTCCAATAGAAAATAATGGTAGAAACACTGGCAGTTTTCCGCCTCTTTTCCCGAGCATTGAATTACAGCTAACAAATGCTAGTCATTTCATTCAAACCTGTAGTCGGAAATAGCCTGCGGTCGGTAAATGCAGATGACAGCATCTGAATGACAAACACAAAAAACTGTATTTAACTAAGTGACATGTCCGCTGCGGAATCAACGACCTCTCCAGCCGACACTGGCTCCGCGGCTGGGCTCGGAGCGCAGTTCCCCGTTGGCTATCAAACATTTCGGCCGGAGGATCATGGCCTAGACCGTGGGTTTCGTCTTACGGCCTTCTCTGATATGAAGGGATGAGGCTGTAAGGTCCCTCAGGAGACTCTGCTCAAACTCCTGCAGGGACTGGAGCCTGATCGCCCGGCGCCGGTGACGGGGGAAGACGGGGGCACTGGCACAGTTGGTGGAGACGAGGCCTCTGAATATGGGCAACTGGCCCCGGTTCCGCACGGCCCCCGGTTAGGTAAGGAGTCGCGCGTTTTCAGTTTTACGCCGTAGTGTATTCAGAGTACCTGCTCCTAGTCCTACTGTTATATGATTTGACAGGTGATCATTTTTGAATGTCAGCTAACGTGTCAGTTCCAGACTTCGTGGGCTCTGATATAGCTAGCAAGTTAATACTGGCTAGGTGGTGGAATATGTAGTTAGCCAACGTTACCAAAGGTATCTGCCACAGCGCTTTGACATATGCTAAGAAAATTGGCCACACTCATGCCGTATCTGTTCCATTAGTCTAGCCAATAACCGTGAATTTCGTGTTTTTTATAGAACCGTTTCGCGAGGTTCATGCAACTAGTTAGCTAGGTAGTTGATACGATATGGCTTATTTTTTATACGTAACTTTTTTTATAACAACGTTCATGCCCACTTGTAAACTTAGGTAGTCTGTCTAGATAGATAGCGTTAGCTGGCTTAATAGTAGTTAAATCGTGTCTTGCAAACAGTAGTCTATATGCGTTGCCGGGTGCGTATTTGCATTTTAATTGAGATGGCGTGTGTTCGCTCAGTTATTTTACATGGCAAGTCACAAGGGTCGAATTGTTTGAAGTAAAACGCGGGGAATTGTCTGATTAGCTAGCTAGCGTAATCCGAGAACGAGACAGTCCATGCAATTACAGTCGCTAGCAATTACGTGTTGCTAATTAGCTTGTATTGTTGGTTATTAGGAACAAATCGCCAAAACCAATAACGTTACGCAACATGTGGACGCAGTGGTAAAATCAATATTTTGTAGGCAGTAGGCACGTTGGGGGGATTCATTCAAAACGGGAAAGCACCGTTGCCTCTCTTAGCACAATGCGAGAGCGCGTATTTGGCTGTGTATCGACTTTACTTTGCTTGCTAGCTAGCTATTCATTCCGGATGTGTATTGTGTTTTGGTTTCCAGGCAGTAACCGTGCACAGATCGACAGTGAAAACGTGATCATTGCTTAACTAACGTTACGCATTTGTCAATCAATGTTCCTTGTTGTCAAATGTCGAGGCCGTGCTTCCATACGCCATTTTGTTGCCGAAATGTTAGACTTGACTGTTTAGCAACATTTTCACAGAGCAACATTTACAGTTTTTCAGTAAACTAATTTAAATATACAAAAACTTTGGTTAAAGATTTCTGAAAACGTTTGATTAAAACGGGCTTCTACGCATACCTCTTAAAGGGACAGTTGGTGTGCGTGTGTGTTTGTTTAGCTTTATTTTACCTCGGTCCAGGAAGTTTTTGAAGGAAATTTTAGATGACAAAGTTTCTGGCTTTAGAATGGCTCGTGTAGGGGCATTCGTTAGTTTGTGGTTTGATGCAAGAAAATACATTTCATCAGGTAACTCCAAAGCTGCTTGTATCGCAGTGTAATGCCTCCAGAGGTTGTATGTGTGCATATAGCTTATATATTAAAAAAAAAAAAAAAAAAAAGATTTGTTGGAACTATGGAACCTCTGGCACATGCAACCTGAGACCACTTTACTCAAAGTACCAGCGGAATATAATATTGGATACTTATGTTTAATTGTGAATAAATGCTGTAAAATGAATGTGTTTGTATAGCCTGTGGAAACATAACTTGCTGCACATGGTGCTTTGTAGTTACTAGAAGCGTTTTCTTGCTTTAAACCACAAATGCATGCCCCCATACTAGCCAAAAAAGTCCACAGGGCTAAACCTTAATCACACAAAATGATTATATCAATAAACATAAGAAACTGTACTATCCCTCCTAATTCAATTGTTAAGCATCAAATGTTCTTCTTTCAAGTCATTGTAAAGATGAGTTTGCACTTGAAATAATGAAATAATTATCTATTTTTATTCTGTGACATTTTATAGACACTTTGCTTTTTTTAAAAATATCCTTGTACTGAATTAGTCAGCTAAGAGAACAGAAATGCAAATGAGTTCGGAACAGGTGATTATTGTTATTTCGCACATACAGTATGGAAGCCTGAGTGTAGAACAGCGATGACCCATTGTGCTATTCTTTGGCAGCATGTCTAAAAGATTTGTGGAAATGGGGTGCACACAACCATGAAACTGATGTTGGGGTGACAGCACCCCAACAACATGGTAGAGGACAGCAAACCTCGGCATTCACATGCAGTGGAAGGGTAACAGCACAGTCAGTTTAGCTTAGTTTGGCCCCATTGTGTGTGTTTTTTACACTTTGGCCCTTTGGCTCGAGTCACAACTGGTAGCTTTGTTAATGTATAACCACTCCGCCGTATGAGCCTGCATTGGCTGGAAGTGCCAAGAGATTTTGCCCTCTGGTAAAGTGGAGACTCCTTTATTGCCTTGGCTATGTATTTTGTGATTCACTGCCATAGCATTTGGCTGATGAATAGGCACTGCTACGCAGACCCTGGAACAACAGACCTTTTGACATTATGCTACCAAGTCTGCTGTAGCCAGTCTGCTGAGTCATTTAGCTGTTGCAGCATAGGACTGCTTCTGTTGTATAGCTGGTTAGACTCGATAGAACTGGAACTGTCCTGCCAGAATGAACCACTGAGAAGGGCTAGCTCTTTGTTTTTTTGTGAATACTGTAGACCTAACCGATACATAATTAATTCAGTCTGCATTGAGCCCATTAAATTGTCCATCAATTTGGTCATTAATGACTGACCTCAAAAGATGTCAGTGTTTTATGTACAATATACCTGTCTTTGCAGTATAGCAGTGCCTGATGGATTGACATTGAACAATGGCATTGTTCTCAGGAAGAATACCAGTAGAGAGCACAGAATATGTTTATTGCTTGTTAGCAATAATTTACCTTTGTTTTATTTGATAGTTCAAGTTTCCTGCTTGCATGTGGACTTATGCTTATCCATGATGATATAGCAGAAATGAAGAGTTGTGCTAATGTTATGTACAGTCTCCTTCGAGCTTTTAACATTTTTCCAACACTGTAAGCTAGCTCTTTTATTCTGATCATGGGTTAGTTGCCATCAGCAGCTTTGCATGTAATTTTCTTTTTCTAATTCACAGTTTTCAAGCTGCCATCAACAGAGCCAAGCTAGCTTACTGTGATGGAAAAATACTAAAAGCCCAAAGGATAGTGCAGGTAGTATTAAGCACAACTCTTAACTTCTGCTGTGTCATCATGGATAAGCAAGAAGTCCATGTCACCAGGAAACCTCAGGTATCCCAAAAACAAAAGTTAAATTAAAGCTAACAGGCGACAAATGTAATTCGTACATCCTACTGCAGTTGTTTCAGTGATTGCATTAACTACACTTTCTCTCATTTTTAAAATAAAAATAAATTGAGAGTAAAGAATTATCGCTAAAATAATCCAAGGACAAAAGAATTATTGCAGATAAGTGAAAGATGAGTTTACATCAGTATAGAGTTAACAAAAATACAGACAAAATGTAATATTAGAGAGAGCGAACCTGAGTAAAGACACAATACTTTTTTAAAATTAAAAATTCATTTATTTAATGAAACAAGTTATCAAACACCCATATTACCCATGTGAAAAAGTAATCACTCCCTTAAACTTAACTGGTTGCACCACCATTAGCAGCAGTGATTGCAACCAGTCGATTCCTATAATTTGATATGTCTTTCACATTGCTGTTGAAGAATTGTAGCCCAATCTTTTTTTGCAGAACTGCTTCAGTTCAGAAAAATTGGTATTGGTTAACTGCTTGTTTCAGGTCCTGTCACAGCATCTTTATTCGGTTCAAGTTTTTTTTTTTCAAGTTCAAGTTCACGTCAGGACTTTGTCTGGGCCACTCCAGATCTTTAATTTGGTTTCTTTTCAGCCGTTCAGATGTGGACTTGCTTTTGTGTTTTGGATCACTGTCTAGCTGCATAACTCAATTACACTTCAGCCTCAGCCCATGGACAGATGACTGGACAGAATGACTTTAAGAATGTTCTGGTACAGATGGAATTCGTTGTTGCTGCAATAATGGCAAGTCATCCAGGTCCCGAGGCAGCAAAGCATCACAACACCATCACATTACCACCCCATGTTTGACTGTTGGTTGATGTTGATGTTGATGTTCTTACTATGAAATGTAGTTGATGTATGCCAGACATAATAGGACCTCTGTTGTTCACTTTTGACTCATGTGTGCATAGAACATCATCCAAAAAGAAATGGGGATCATCCAGGTGCTTTTTTTTTCTTCTGTTTGCAAATGCGAGATGAGCATTGATGCTTCTCTTGGTTAGCAGTGGTTTTGAATCCTATTTTTCCCCAGTTGCTTTCTTATTGTGGAGTCATGAACACACCTTAGCTGATGCTACAGAGGCCTGTGGTTCTGTAGATGTTCTGGGATCATTTGTAACTTCCTGGAGGAGTTGTCACTGTGCCCTTGGAGACATTTTGGCTGGCTGGCCCCTCCTGGGAAGATTCACCACTGTTCCAAATGTTCTTCATTTGGAGATTGTCTATCTCTGTGGTTCGGTGGAGTCCCAGAACCTAAGAAATAGCTTGTAACCTTTTCCAGACTGATATATTTTTTTATATACTTTTTCCTCATCTCTTCTGTAATTTCCTTTGATCATGGCATATTGTACTTGTAGAAACTTTGTGATGAGGTTTAAATTTGGCTGCAATCAAGTCTGGCTGTGTTCAATCAGCTGAATCTAATTATCAATTAAATTTGGTTAATTGGTTGAGTAACTGAGGGGGCAGTGACTTTTTCACATGGGTGACGTGTTTGATTTTATTTCATTTTTTTTCATTAAATAAATTAAATAATAATTTCAAGAGTGTGTTTTGTGTTGACTCCATTTCCCTTTGTCTAATATTATTAGATCTGAAACCATTCAGTGTGACATATGCAATAATAGAGGAAATCAGGCAGAGAACAAATACTTGTACATGGCACTGTAGCCTGCATGGAGGGAAACACAAAATGGACAGTTACTTTGCAGGAAGAGGCCTAACGACACGCTTGTTGTTGACATGCGTACGTAGCGTTGCTCAAAAGAGGACATGCCCGTTGAGCAAGAAAGGCGTGAAAATGAGCCGGTCTGACAGCGACGGCGGCTGTCGGAAGAGTGTAGCCTCCGCGGAAGAGGAAGTTGATGGAAGCATGTTTCAGAGGTAGCAGGCTGCTGCTTGCCTTTCGCTGATGTTTTTTATTTTTGCTTTTTGAGAACGCGAGTTGGGATGCGCGATATTGAAGTGTTGGCCGATGTCGAATAACTCAGGGCTGCCCGACCCTGTGCCTGGAGACCTGTCGTCCTGTTGGCTTTCACTTCAACTCTAACAAAGCACACCTCCTTCAACAGCTGGAGATCTCATTGTGGTTCTGATTAGTAGAATCGGGTGTGTAAAATTAGGGTTGAAACGAAAACCTACAGGACTGTAGATCTCCGGGAACAGGGTTCAGCAGCCTTGCAATAGCTGATAATGAGCTATTACCGATTTGTGAAACCATTTACAGATTTGTGACTTTTTCTACAAAAATATCTTCGGTTATGACCCACAATCCACCTGCATTACAATAACCAGGTGTACTCTAATGAACGGAACACAAGGCCACCTCAGTAATAACCACAACCTGAAAGAAGGACCCAGCTGCGCACAAATCGATATATAAAAGGCAAGCAGGCATTTATTATACAGCAGAGCAGGGGGTTGGATCTATATGTCTTAAAGATGTTCTAGGCGTATATATCAAAATCCATTCCCCAATCCCTCTTAGACGTTCCGCGGTAGAAAATGGAGTAATTGCTGACTATCCTTACAGCCTGTGCTCTTATCTAAAATAATTTTCTGTAACTGAGAAGTAGTGCAGGCAGCACTGGCGATGTAACAGTCACGTTAAAGGTGATGGAGTTGTAAGGATTGGTAGACAGCAGGACAGCGGACTGTGGACTATAAACGATAGAATGAGGTCTGATGGAAAAATATGCGCATTGTCATTATGCAGTCCTGCATCTTTTTAATAGCGCTCCCCTTTGACGGTTCCGGTGTCCGCAGCAAAAAGGCATCCCTCAGCCCGGTTGCCAGGCGATGGCGTGCGTCCCCCCCCCCCAGTGCATTTTCAGATCGGGATTTCCTCAACGGGGCTGCGACGTCATTAACTTCACCTGTAGGGAGATGGAAACGAACGCGGCAGCAACAGAACACTACGCACAAAAAGAATACTACGGAGGTGTTCCGTTACCTAGGAGAAACTCTTCAGTCATCAAGAGATCTGTGTTTACAGCAAATATTTGTGTTTCAACTGAACAATGACCCAAAGCCCAAAACGAAAACTTTATAGGTATAGCGTTAATATCCAGAAGGTCAGTAGTCTGGAATTAGCCAAACCCCACACTTAAATCCCACTGGTCTGTGAAGCAACCTGCCTGCCAATGCTGTTTGTCTTGCTTCACTGTTTGGTAGAAATTTTCCTGGAATTGTGTGCAAAAATTGCAAACTAAAAATATGCACTGCTCATACAGACATGTAGGGCACAAGGCTCAGACCTGTAGTTGCTCCCGAGGGCTCATCTACGAAGTATTGTGGGTGAATATTTTTGTAAATGAGAAATGTTACCAAGGCTTGAATATTGGAAAAATATTTTTGCATCATAAATGTGTTTAAATTTGCATTGAAAATGTGAAGGAGAAAAGCAAATAATTACTTTGATAATTGTTATGGACTAAAAAAAAAAAAAAGGTAATGACAAATAGAAATGGAGTCCATATTTGGCCATTTTGGGCAGTAGTTTGAAAAGTAGCTTGAAAACGGATGGGATGAGAGAAAATGGCTGTGCCCTGTGAATCCACAGCTGCAGCAGGTGCCTGATTGTTCTCAGTCCTGTCCGAGGCCGTACTGACTAGCCCACTGTTCCCACAGGTATTGGGATGGATTCGTGTGTGATCCCTCTCAGGCATGGGGGTCTCTCTTTGGTCCAGACCACCGACTTCTTCTACCCTCTGGTGGAGGACCCTTACATGATGGTGAGTTTTCTTTAGTCAGCTACAACTTGTTGATAGTTTCCCACAATTCTTGCATAAATCTACTCATTGGTTGAATCGGTGCCTTTAAGAGACTTTAAGGTAGCTTTATCTGACAGGTTGTCGGGTATCTATGGTACATTCTGGTGTGTGTATCTGACAGGTTGTCCAGGTATCTATGGTATATTCTGGTGTGTGTATCTGACAGGTTGTCTGGGTATCTATGGTACATTCTGGTGTGTGTATCTGACAGATCGTAAGGTATATGCAGTATATTCTGGTGTGTGTATCTGACAGATTGTGAGGTATATGCGTTATATTCTGGTGTGTGTATCTGACAGATTGTAAGGTATATATGGGCTACTCTGTAAGTACCACCATTTCCCCCTCAGGGCCGCATTGCCTGTGCCAATGTCCTGAGCGACCTGTACGCCATGGGCATCACTGAGTGCGACAACATGCTCATGCTGCTGAGCGTCAGTCAGAAGATGAACGACAAGGTGAGCAAATGCTCTCTCTCTCACGCTCTCTCTCCCTCCCTCTCTCTCGCTCTCTCTGCAGTTCAAATCCGCACAGTACGGTATCATTTCCTTCAGGTTTATCATGTTTCTTAATGCTTAGTGGTTACACATTTAAAAGGCACACATAATAATAATAATAATAATAACAACATTTTAAAGTTACTACTAACCCCTGCACAGGGATCACTGCTAACTGCAGTGAAATCTCTCTCTGCCACCGCGGCATAGGAAATTCCATATATTCCAGCCCTACTGCGTGCTTCTCATTTCTGAATTCCTCATTTTCAGTGAACGTGATGCTGCTTTTTCTTAATTATTTTCTTATTTACCCATTACAGGCATTTAGCAGACGCTCTTATCCAGAGCGACTTACACAGCTTGTCACATAGCATTTACACTGCATCCATTTATACAGCTGGATATACGCTGACGCAATGCAGGTTAAGTACCTCGCTTATGGGTGCAACGGCAGAGCCTTACCTGGGAATCGAACCTGCGACCTTCAGGTTACGAGGCCAGCTCCTTACCCATTACGCTACGCCGCCGCCCCAATGCAGTGCCGCTGTTCCTTTCTCAGGAGCGGGAGAAGGCGATGCCGCTGATGATACAGGGCTTCCGGGACGCTGCCGAGGAGGGCGGGACCTCAGTCACGGGGGGGCAGACCGTCATCAACCCCTGGATCATCATCGGGGGCGTGGCCACCGTGGTGTGCCAGCCCAACGACTTCATCATGTGAGTCCGGCCCCGCCCCCGCGGCGTGCGCGCGCCCGCGGCGTGCGCGCGCCCGTCCGTACGGAGAGAGTTAACGCGGGATCCTGTCGTCTTTCGCGCCGCGCTGAGCGTGCTGCCTTCGCAAAATGCGAGGCGCCTGTGCTGATCTCGAGGGTCACGCGCTTTAAGTCGAGCTGGGTCTGCTGACTTGCAAAACCCCTGTAGGAAAATTAGCTTTTTTGTAAAATGTAAATGCAGAACACACGCAAAATGTGGAATCTGTAGGGATCCACTGCAGCCACGTATGTTGATTTGATGAGCTGATTCCAAGTAGTGAAATTTTGCACATTTTAGTCTGTGAGGATGTAAACAACCAGCACACCCAATCAGTTGAAACTGAACTTTCATATAGCAACGGGAATGAGATTCCTTCATATGATGAATTGTATATGATACTTGTATTAGCTAGCTACGTATGTCATCACACAACGTTTGATAAGCCAACTAATACTAGTACAGTTGAACCGAGTATACAAAATGTAGGCTCCAATATTGTTGCCAACATGTCGCCTTGCCTCATGATGCGAAAAGCATTAAGTTTGTCTTGGCTGAAGTTAACAAGATATGGTGGCTAGCTAAAATGTAATTAATCCATAATCACATTAATCCATAGTTCATGAATTAGGTAGCCTGTTTAGTAACTGTCCATAATGTGGGTGATATTACTTGGTGTAGAATAAGGTGAATACATGTTAATGTTTAAAAAGATACAGTGTACCGGGCCTTAGCTGGACAGTCATTATTGGACAGTGTTTTCTGTTCTTGGCGAATGTGGCGTGCTTACAAGCATTCAAGATCACCCAGAATAGTAAAAAGGGCAGTGGCACAGTCCAAACGATGTTGGCTACAGTTGGTCACTATGTGCCCTTGGAGTGATGTTGTAAAACACACTGTTGCCCAATGAATGTGTAAGTATTGGATTCCATTGGTCTAAATTGGAACATGTGGTTAAACTGTCACATGCCGATAACAATGACCGTTGCCCAGAAGCTGAAGAGGCACAGCTGCACGTTGACTTCTGCAGAAACTGATAAAAGCAGCGTCACAGACGTTATCGCCCTGTATCAGAGTGATCTTATAGGGATCTTCTGATACTTCAGTTTTAGATGATATTTTTCAACTATATTTTTTCAAATTTTTCAACATGGTTATCTGAGTGCTTCTCTCTCTCCTCTCATAGTTATCTGTGAGTGCTTCTCTCTCTCCTCTCATAGTTATCTGTGAGTGCTTCTCTCTCTCCTCTCATAGTTATCTGTGAGTGCTTCTCTCTCTCCTCTCATAGTTATCCGTGAGTGCTTCTCTCTCTCCTCTCATAGTTATCTGTGAGTGCTTCTCTCTCTCCTCTCATAGTTATCTGTGAGTGCTTCTCTCTCTCCTCTCATAGTTATCCGTGAGTGCTTCTCTCTCTCCTCTTATAGTTATCCGTGAGTGCTTCTCTCTCTTCTCTCATAGTTATCTGTGAGTGCTTCTCTCTCCTCTCTCACAGGCCAGACAGTGCGGTCCCAGGTGACGTGCTGGTGCTCACCAAACCACTGGGAACTCAAGTGGCGGTCAACGCCCATCAGTGGCTGGACAATGTGAGTGTTGAAGAATTATTATCACCAATTACGCAAATGATTTAGAGGTTCAGCTGTCAATGGGCTGTGCCACCTTGGCATGACGTTTTTTTAGGTGTTTCCACAAAAACAAATACTAACTACGTGTTCAGAATTAATAAATGCAATAACAATGATAACAGCACATGTCAAATATATATTTTTCTCTCTCTGTTTAGCCTGATAAATGGAATAAAATCAAGCTGGTGGTGTCGAAGGAGGAGGTCGAGCAGGCATATCAGGAAGCCATGCTGAATATGGCCACGCTGAATAGGACAGGTAACAGTCACACCCACTCACTTACCCTAAACCCAGGACAGGTAACAGTCACACCCACTCACTTACCCTAAACCCAGGACAGGTAACACACACTCACTCACTTGCCCTAAACCCAGGACAGGTAACACACACTCACTCCCTTACCCTAAACCCAGGACAGGTAACACCCCTGCATATTTACCCATCTCCCTGTAAACCTACTGAAGGACACCTGCATAGTCACCCCCTAAATTTCTGTATCTGCGTGTATCCCTGTATAACGCATCACAATAACTAACCTGCATATGCACCTATAATTCTTACAAAGCATTGTGTGGACTGGGGAGTGGTGTTTATTGTCCAGTCCTCAAATGTAGAAAATAAATCCTCTTACTTCCCCCTGCCCCCCCCCCCCCACCCCCAGCTGCCGCCCTCATGCACACCTTCAACGCCCACGCCGCGACGGACATCACGGGCTTCGGGATTCTGGGCCACGCCCGCAACCTGGCCCAGCAGCAGCGGAGCGACGTGGCCTTCGTCATCCACAACCTGCCCATCCTGGCCAAGATGACCGCCATCAGCAAGGCCTGCGGGAACCTGTTCGGCCTGCTGCAGGGCACGTCCTCGGAAACCTCCGGTAAGGGTTCGAAAACGCCGCGCTCGCGTACGCTAGCGCGCGCATGTAAGCATTCGGGCATTGATGATACTGCAGAAAACCTTCCCCGGATTACTGTTCACACGCTCTCTCACTCTCTCCCACTCTCTCTCTCTCCTGCTCTCTCTCACTCTCCCTCTCTCCCTCTCTCTCTCTCTCTCTCTCTCTTTCTCTCTCTCCCCCTCTCTCTCTCTCTGTCTCTCTCTCTCCCTCCCTCTCTCTCTCCCTCCCTCCACGTCTGTCCCCCTCTCTCTTTCTCTCTTTCTCCCCCTTTCTCCCCCCTCCTTCTCTCTCTCTCGCCCCCTCTCTCTCTATCTCTTTCTGCCCCTCTCCCCCCTCCCTCTCTCTCTCTGTCCCCCTCTCTCTCTCTTTCTCCCCCCTCCCCCCCCCCCCCTCCCTCTCCCTCTCTCTCTCCCCCTCTTTCTCTCTCCCTCTCTCTCTCTCCCCCTCAGGCGGGCTGCTGATCTGCTTGCCGCGGGAGCAGGCCGCGCGCTTCTGCGCGGAGATGAAGTCCAGCCGTCTGGGCGGGGCGGGGCCGGAGGGCGGGGCCGGGGAGGGCCAGCAGGCCTGGATCATCGGCATCGTGGAGAAGGGCAGCCGCTGCGCGCGCATCATCGACAAGCCGCGCATCATCGAGGTCCCGCCGCGCGGCTCCGTCAGCGGCTGCGGCCCGGAGGGCGGCGCCGGCGCCGGCGGCAACAACAACGCCGCCAACAGCACCGGCGTGCCCAGCCCCACGGAAACGCAGCCCCCCACCCCGCTCACCTGAGGCCGCTCCGCCGCAGTCCTGCGCTGAGCCCTCCTCCTCCTCCTCCTCCTCCTCCTCCCCCCTAACTCCCCCTCTGACTCTTCGCTCTTCTCTCTGCTGTCTTTCTCTTTCCCTGCCTTGTCCTGTCCTTCTCCCTGCTTGTAGTTGAGCAGGGGTGTGTGGTTCGTGTGCGTGCATTCCCCCCCCCCCCCCCATCCCACCCATCCCCCTCTTTCTTCCCCTCCTCTCTGCCTTTCCGCCCCACCCCACTCATCCCCCCCATCCCCCTCTTTTCCCCCCCCCTCCTCTCTGCCGTCCATTCCTCCTCCCTGTTCAGCCGCAGGGTTGAGAGCATCAGACCAAAAAATCCTTTCCTTTCCTCTCAGTGGGAGGGGGGATGGACGGCAAGGCGCCTGCGTTCGCTCCCCTTCCGTTTCGTCATCTCGCCGCGTGTCTCGTTTGATGGCCTTTTTTCTTTTCTCTTTTTTAAATAAAAAGCTCCACTTCTCTCCCAGGCTGTAAGCCAGAGTTGACCAGTGTAAAGTGATATGCGATAGAGCTCGATTGGTCTTCAACAGAGGGAAACGGAATTGATTTTGTACAAGGGAAATAAACATTCCATACTTCCATAAGTCCGCTTCATCCACAATAGATATAAAAAATGAAAAAAAAAATCAATCTTTCATCTTTAAAAAGCAAATTTGACTCATCTGTGAGATTTGAGGGAAATTTGCTATGAATGTGTTTTCAAATTGGTGCAACAGTAAAGAAAAAAATATATATCAAAAAGGAAAAAAAAAAAAAACATTATCAGAAAGTCATCAGTTAAGAATTGCATTGTAATCTCTGTATGAGCATATTTCAAAAAGGGTTTGTCTATTTTGGAAACTGGAACAGACATGGTGATCTGTAGTGAAAAATGGCTTCCCTACCGTTGTGGCCTGTGTACATGTTTTTTTGGAAATGTTCTTTAAATTGGCATCAGCTTTGAGACTCCCCACTTTAACGGTGCTTGCAAGTTAGCAACATTCTGCCAGGATGTGTTGGCACTTAAAATAAAAGGGGGGTGTCCCAAGTTTTTCCTTTTTTTTTTTTTTTTTTTGCAAGGTTGTTGGAATGTCTGTTGTGTATTCGGATACCTGATTTGCCTGTGAATGGACAGTGACCATTGCCAATGACAAAAAAGGGGGCTTCTGAATAATTGATGATGGATTGATGATGGGGGGGGGGTATTTAATGATGCTTAAATTAATGGACTATGTGAACAGATTGGCCTGTTATTGTTTTTTCCCCTCTCATTGTGTTAGATTTTTAAAAAATCTTTTCAACGGTGATGTTCCTTGTCCTTTTCTCTTTGGTTAATTGACTAGCCACACAAAATGCTGAGAGTACAAACTAGCTCCACCCTTGGCGTCAGAGAGAGGCTTGAGCAGCTCCCTCTGGACCAATGGGGAGGATCCGGGGTTTCTGGTCCTGTCAGCCGATTGGCTGTCATGGCCCAGGAATCTCCTGCTCCCTTCTGCTTATGATGCTCTTGTCCTTCAAACCCCAGCGGGGATGGGCGGAGTTGATGTTGCTGTGGAGAAGGGGGCAGGCCCCGGAGCGGGTTTGTCCAATCAGCTGGCTACTTTGTTCATTTTCATCCTTCAGTCACTGTCAATAAAAGATGGATGTAGATTCTTTCCCGTGTCTGGGCCTGTTTACTTTCGTTATTACAGTGCTAACTATGGTCTACTGTGAATGTGTCCCAGCCAGACATTTAGAGCTGTGGGGTGTCCTTGGTTTTTGCCATTACCTTTAAATCCACAGCAAATTTCCTGACTTGGAAGCAAGGTGTGTTGATTCCTTAGCTCCACTGGGTATTCACTGAATAATTTGACAAAGCTTTCACTTGAACAAAGGTGGCTTACTAAAAATGGCCACCATGTGGCAGTATTTCTGTTTTATTTTGTTTGAAATTCATGAATATAAAAAACATTCATTTATTTTACCATGAAATGTGGATCATGTATAACCGTAATGATCAGCGCTATGTATGGAGGAAAAAGGGTGAGTCTTTTAATCTGAAGAACACTATTCCAACTTTGAAGCATGGGGGTGGCAGCGTCATGTTGTGGGGGTGTTTTGCTGGAAAAGGAATTGGAGCACTTCAGAAAAGTCTCCTTTTCCTCTCTACTACATTTTTCCATTGCTCTAGAGGCCGCTGTTGAGCTTTTAACGTTTGCAATAGGTGTTTTGTGTACCCTAGATGCTAAGAAATGGATATGAATTAAATGGATTAAATTAAACAAGGCATTTGACACAGCTACTGTAAACCAACAGACTAATAATACATTTTATTTATATTGCACCTTTCAAGCAAAGAGTACAAAGTGCTTTCCAAAACAGATAAAAGAAAAAGGTATACATTTGCAACACAAGGAAACAATAAAAGCAGTATAAAAGAAAATGCACAGCAAATGAAATAAAAGTATATGAATAATAATAAAACAAGGGGAAGAAATAAGTAGTGCAGTAAAAGAAAGACTCAATAAAAACAATTAAAGGAAATAAACTAGTAGCTTTATATATCCCAGCGATTAAAAAGGGAAAAGTACATTGAATAGTTATCAGTTACCATTGCCTTTACAGACTGCAATTTTGTAAAAAAAAAAAAAAAGGTTTTTAGGCCAGTTTTAAAAGCAGAGACTGTGTCAGCAGACCAAATGTTGTATGGAAGGCTGTTCCAGAGCCTAGGGGCAAAGGCTCCATCACCTCTTGATTTTTATTTGTTCATAGTATATCACTTCACTAACCCTAACCCTAACTGTTCACAGTATATCAATTCACTAACCCTAAACCTAACTGTTCACAGTATATCAGTTCACTAACCCTAAACCCAGTTGTTCACAGTATATGAAGTATCTAACCCTAACTGTTCACAGTATATCAATTCCCTAACCATAACTGTTTACAGTATATCAATTCCTTCATTATTATTATTATTTGTTTTTTCAAAATAACTAATAACAACAAATGCTGATGTAGCCAGGTGTAGCCATGTTCACAGGCAGTGTTGAAATGGTGTTACACATGTGGAGAACTTGAATTGCGTCCTGCTGGGTCCAGGTGGGGTATCATGTTATCATTTTAAGATTTGTGTCTGGAACTGGTTTGAATTTCAATGCATGTAAAAATGATGTTGTGTGGAGCTCCCTGGATTTCATACAACTGTTCTTTGTTTGTTGGCTATGTCAGGATTCCAAAAATAATTTATTTTTTTGAATCTCATAAGAACACTGATGAAGGGACAAATCCAAACTCCTTATATAGCCATACTAAAAGACGGGGTTTAGATTCCGGAAGGATAGGAGGTAGGGAGAAAATAAGGACAGCTACACTGCCTGGCCAAAAAAAAGTCGCCGTTTGGATTTATTTGGACAGTGCCCACTGTACAAGCCTCTGGAGGCAGTGTTATGATCTGGGGTTGCTTCAATTGGTCAGGTCTACACTCAGCAATGTTATGCGGCAATAAAATGAAGTCAGCTGAGTACCTGAATGTACTGAATGACCAGGTTACCATCAATGGATTTTTTCTTCCCTGACGGCACGGGCATATTCCAGGACGACAATGCCAAGATTCATCAGGCTCAAATTGTGAAAGAGGGGTTCTGGGAGCACGAGGAATCATTTTCACACATGAATTGGCCACCACAGAGTCCTGACCTTAACCCCATTGAAAGTCTTTGGGATGTACTGGAGAAGACTTTACGGAGTGGTTCGACTCTCCTGTCGTCAATACAAGATAATGCAATTCTGGACGGAAATAAATGTTGTGACGTTGCATAAGGTTGTTGAAACAATGCCACGACGAATGCGCGCCATAATCAAAGCTAAAGGCGGTCCAACAAAATATTACAGTGTGCGACTTTTTTTTTTTTTTACCAGGCAGTGTATTTAAAATCAGGATTGTAAAATATCGCTGGTCAAGTCATGTGAATTCAGACACCTCTCTGACCTCCCAGCCCTATGAAATATGGAGCAGATGGCTGAAACTAGACAGAGGTCAATCTTCAGCCAGTGGGAAATCTACCTGCTTTCTATTTCTCTGCTTCAGCCAGTGGGAAATCCACCTGCTTTCCATTTCTCTGCTTCAAGCCCTGGCAACAGCAGAGACATCCACATACCTTATTGACACTTTATTACTGTCAGAAGTCAAAGAAAAATGAGTGTGAGAGAGAGAGAGATAAACTGAGGGATAGTGAGTGACAGTCACCTAACACACATTGTTGCTGTTATATTTGATGACAGTTTATTTGTTTTGTTTTGTGTTGATATTAACAATCAGCTTTTCTTTTTAAAAAAATATCTATTTTCTACTTCCATCCACTGTATTTTATACTATTTACTGTATGTTTTCTAATTAATGTTTAACTTTTCAATGTTTAAACGCTTGCTTTGGCAATATGTACAGTGTTACGTCATGCCAATAAAGCCATTTGAATTGAATTGAATTGAGAGAGAGAGAGAGATAGAGAGAGAGATAACAGGGCTGAATACCTCCAAAATCAGAATACCTCCTGAATACCTTAATCCTTTCAATGAAAGAAATGTTTTTAGTCAGAAATGTGATGAAGATGAGTTTTCAAATTCAACTCAAAACACTGCCTGAACAAATAGACATATGTACAAAAAAGGCTACTGTTTTTTTTAAAAACAAATTTTACAGCAATGCAGGTATTTCTAAATATGTATTTATTACAATATTTTGACTACATGTTTCAAAATACTATGTACACTTTCAAAAGCAAACATTAAAATGGATATATTTAAAATATAAATATTAAAAAAGGTACTTAAGTAATATGGTGTACAATATTTTTATACTACAACTTTCCTGCCCTAGTTCATACATAGTCAATATATTATCAATAACAATCTTATAAGATGCTCAAACACTGATGAATGCAACAATGTACCATGTTACCAACATAGGCATGTAGTCTTGATCACAAATGAATTTCATTTGTATTTTACTAGAAGTATAAAAAATTAATTTTTGGACCTTGAGGCTGCTATACATAGGGGGGGGGGGGGGGGGGGTTATGACATAGTTGGGATTACAGAGACATGGCTTGGAGATGAGGATGGGGATGGGTATAATATAGAAGGGCACAAACTCATTAGGAAAGATAGATAGTAGGACGGAGTGTGGCACAGTGGGTAAGGAACTGGGCTTGTAACCAAAAGGTCGCAGGTTCGATTCCCGGGTAGGGCACTGCCGTTGTACCCTTGAGCAAGGTACTTAACCGAAATTGCTTCAGTATGTATCCAGCTGTATAAAATGGATACAATGTAAAATGCTGTGTAAAAGTTGTGTAAGTCGCTCTGGATAAGAGCGTCTGCTAAATGCCTGTAATGTAATGTAATGTAGATCCAGTAAGAGAGGTGGGGGTGTAGCTCTCTATGTAAAAGAAAATTTAAATATGCAGAAAGTTCCAGAAATTGACCAGCTCGTGCCTAGTGAGGATATTTGGATAACGTGAAAGGGGCCTTACGGTAGGAGTGTGTTACCGGTCACCAGCTTCAGACAGTAGTGTGAACTCAATGCTCTTAAGAAACATAAAACAAACTTGTCAGGATTGTGAGACTATTATTATGGGTGACAATTCAATGAACAAGTGTCGGAAGTTTGAGACCTTTTTAATTTGGGGAGAAATTCCAATACAATTTAAAAAAAAATTGGTTTGTATTGGATTACATAGAAAATTTGAGGTGGGGTTATTGAGAAACGCTACAGTAAAATTTTATGGAAATGAGCTAGTAAATGGAGGTGTCTACATATGTATATAGATTATATCACCATAATCCATGACTGGTTGAAAAGTCAACTGGACAGTCTTCTTACTATTGTCGTGAGTGAATCAGGACCTGTTTCTATACAAGAAGCCAAGCATAGCTCTTAGCTTTTTAATTTGCTTTTCTGTAGGTAAGACAAGGGATTCTCAGAAAAACAATTTTTATAGTTAATTTGAGTGTAAAAAAATTGACTTTAAAATATGGCATTCACACTTATTTTGGGTACATTTCGAGCACTGTTTTATTTGTTAATAAAAAATCTCCCATTCAACCAGAAAATGCACTGATGCAAGCATGTAGGCTATTGGTTTCCTAATCTCCAGTTATCTAAACAGATCTGTTGGTCCCGTGAAAAAGAAAAACATCAGTTAATGCTGCTGTTAAAAATGAAGTTATTGTTATGCTGTTAACGAGCTTAAGGTCCACTGAACGTATCCACATGGCAAAGAAGACCCGTTTAAAGTGTTCTGTCAACTGTGCAGCAACTGTGACTCAGCTTATTCTGTTCAACGGTCAGTCAACTGGACCATGGGTTGGCTCTTAATTAGGCCCTGTGGCTCAGCCCTTTATTCAAACACAACCCAGAGACAGGTGCGGGCGTCACAGTAGGAGGATGACAGAAAAGGGCGAAAATAGCAAAAGGAACGTCTGAATTTACCTTCAGATTTACCTTCTGAGAAAAGGGAAGTGAGGGGGCCGTGTGTTATTTGTCCTGGTACTCTTTCAGACGTACGAAGCCGACGAAGCCGCTTCGGTAACTGGAAGCAAATCACGGCCGTCTGAAAGGCCATCCTGAGGAATACTTCCAGGAGCGTTTGGGGTGTGCAAAGAACAGCTGGCATTAAAAAGATGACAGAATGCTCTCAAGGCCCCTTACCAAGTCATGCTGTGTATTGCCCAGTGTAAAAAGCAATTTTCAATTACAGAACGTGTCCTATTAGTGGTGGTTACTGGTATGAGTATGACAGTGTTTGACAGTGAACAAAGTAATATACTAAAATGAAAGCCATTGTCAGACACTATGACACTGTTCTACTTGCTCGTGGGTTTAAGTAGCCCTTTCCCTCCTGCCCCCTCGTGGTGTGGGCGCCACCACCCACAGAGCGGGGATAAACCAAAGATCCACAAATCCACAACGTTTCTGGCCAACAATGCCATTTGTTCCCTTATCAGCGCAATACGTGGAAGCAAAACAAAAGGAGCCTCCCCATACATTGACCACTTATTACACCCTAAACTGCATCATGTATGAATTTTATAAATATTTTCTACGGTTATCTTGTTTGTTTATATTTGAATGAAAAAAATCATAAATCCTTTCAGCTTTCAGAATGATCACAAAATATATCATTCAAAAAAAAGTTTTAAATGTCCATATGTAACGTACTTACATTGCATTCACTTTTAGTATATCCAGTGCTTGCATCTTTGATTCTTTTGTCCATATAAATATTTGTATTCAGGATAGAGTAGTTTCCTAGGTCAGATTCCATTTTCAACTCAACCTGACAAATGTCTGCTTAGGACATGGCTGGCATATCTGACAACCAATATTCTCTTTACATACAGGAGTCCTTTGGTCATCAGGTATTTGGTTATCTGAACAGTGATAGGTTTGCTTTTAAGTTAATCAAGTCATAGGATGAATTAAACATGACTATAACCTTTCAAATGAGCCCTCATTGGTCTGTACGGGTCCAGCCAGTCACAAGTCTGCCTCCTTCTCCCTGTGCGTAATGTAGATTGTGCTGACAAGCAGAGAGTGTGCACAGACTGAAGCAAGCTAGTTCCCAAAACAACAGTATTCTGCTATAAAATGTAATTATAATTACGGCAGATCAGAGAAAAAAGGTTGTATAGTGTGACAGAAGTCATTGAAAGTTCTTGAAAAAGCGGGTCTGAATTTATTTTCAGATTTGGTGTGGAGACTCGCTTGAAGAGGATGCTCCACATACAGGGATAGGCCCTCTGGTGAGCACAGAAGTTTACTGAAAAAGCAAATTTAGTGTTCTCCTTATTATTTCTTGTTAAACCACATAGATTTTCTGTACGCTACTCATCCTACAGCTTTTCAGCAGACCTAACAAGATTGCTTCTCCTAGTTGCTTGTGCTTCTTGTGTCAATAGCTCAGATATTTCTTGAGATATATATGCTTTTATGTTGAACAATTTCCCGTTGATTAACACTAACAATGATGGATCATTTAGAATCTGAACAGCACACTTGCAGCTGACATTACATTTAGCAGCTGCCACAGATACAGACCATATCTCTCTCTTTGTAAACATTTTAACAGAATAAATCTCTGGCAAGGTGAGTAATGTTAGCAGCAGCAATACGAGTTCAACCCAAACCAAAATTAGTATTCTGTTACTGTATAACATTCTTGCGAATATCTTAACATTCAACATAATATTAATTCCTGCAAGTTACTGAAACTCAAAAACATTAGGATTTATTTTCATCTGTTCAAAATATGTCATTTTGAGTGAAGAAATGTATTTTATGGTGTAGATAACACGTTCAAACATTATCCAAAATTCAGAAAAGTTTTGGGACGTCTCGGAAAAACCCTTGCAGAATTTTAACGGCTTTTTATTATCTGCCCTTTTTGTTTTTTTAGTGGTGGGAAGCATGTTGGGGATCAACTGTGAACAGCAATTTTGCCACTGGCTGATATGGATTTTGTGAAATAAACAGTAGAGTTGCATTTTTATGTACGTTATGTGTGTCATACAAATGGACTATTTTATATGCGCGTTCATGCCCAGTGCAGTTGAGTAAACAAACCAAAATAGTGCAGTGTCACTTGTCAGTCAGTTAGTCAGTCATGTCGCACAGGTAACCTCTGTACATACAATGATGACTCCCAGTTCATGTCAATAAACGTTTAATGGAATAACCATCACCCTCATTCATTCCAACAAATACTACAATGTGTATGCCACGAATAATTTCCATGAATAATAATAATAATAATAATAATAATGAATAAAAATACCATGAATAATCATATAAAAAGTATAATGCTTTATTTAAGAGTAGTACACACCAGGTGGAAATTGCCCTTTTAAGTGCTTGGGATCATGGGGTTGAATGCCATCAAATGTAAATGCTCAAGTAATTTAAAAGCTAAAAATTAGCGGAAGCGTTTGCAACGCAGCTGGAACAATCAACAGACATTTCGAAGGATGCTGAACCTACGGTGTTTGTGCATTTTATTGAGAGCTGGCCCAACTGTCGGCTCCAGTCACAGCCTCAGTGCACATACCAATCAGCTGTATGACAAATTGAACAAATTTGCTTTAAGAAAATGAAGTGGTGGAAAGAGCAAATCATGGACCTAAAATTTTCCATGTTTTCCCTTTTTTTTCGTGTTGAGGAGCTGGCTGAATATCCAGCACTCACATCTGATGTAAAAAGCACAGTACATGCTCTTCTGGATGCTGTTAAACAGTTTCAGAAGTAGTCCTGACAAAAAAAAAACAAACAAAAAAAAAACTTGGATATAATTTCCATTTATGGAAAATGCAGAACCGGGATAAAGCTTAACCACACTGAGGAAGATTAACTGAATAAGCCATCTACCGACAGATATGTAGTACATAGACCCGAGCCCAGAGAAGCTGCAGTAACGTTATTCATCTTTGCTGTTTATTTTACCAAAAAAACTCAATGACTGACCTATAAAATGTCACTGACTAAAAAACTCAATGACTGAATAAATAACTGACCTAGTAAAGAAGATGCTCTGAATTTGGAAGGACTGATCTCACTTCAGAGTTTCAAAACATAACGTAATACATGCAATAATAAGGAGAATAACTTGTCAATCTCTTAAACTTGCTGTACTACGAGCCTGAGAAGTCAAATTTTACTTATTTAATTCTTACATGTTGTATTTCTTTAGCAGATCACTTTACCTGCAAAATGACATAGCTTTCATTTTATCCTGTACATATAGATAGATATTTATGAAGCTATTTAAATGGTTTGCTCTATTGTATAATAACAGTGCCCCAGCTAGGTTTCAAAACTACATGTTTCAGACTGGGATACCAGTCCCTTAATGGCACCAGAACTACATTGCCCAGAATGTTGACTTACTTGGCAATGTAGCAAGAGTGGCTTGCAAAGCATGCCATTTCTTATAAAACATCTTTGTCATTGCTCATGTGCCAGAGGTAGAATTAAAACCATAAGTCTATTGGTTGTCATCTGTAACCTACATTGTTATCTGTACAGTGCTACAAATCTGTCTCTCTTCAGTTCTACAGCTCAGGTTCCAGTTGAACTACTTTGAAGCACCCATCTTCACATTATTAAATATGAGATTTATTTATCTTTTGTTAGCAAAATTAACATTTGTATTTCTTCTGTGTTTACTGTTATTTGTCAGTTGTTTATGATACAGTATTTCCAATGTGTTACAACACAGAAATCAGTTTCTTCTGTTTTCATATGTAGTTCATTCTTGAATCCTGTGTTTTTGTGTGTGTGTGTGCGTGTGTGTGTGTGTGTGCGTGTGTGTGCGTGTGCGTGTGTGTGTGTGTGGTCAGTGTGTGTGTGTGTGTGTGTGTGTGTGTGTCTGATGAGTTGCGCAATTGCCACTGGAGCGCATGTAATATCAGGTGTACTACAATGCTGTTAAAAATGTTCCATGATGCTGCTGCATTCCTAGGAGGTCCTGTTTTCTCATTCTCAGAATATAAACTCAAACTCGTCCCTTGGTGATTCCTGCAGTTATCCTCTATGATCTGTTTCATAGAGTCTCCTTTAAGTCCCACTCAGTTGCTTCTTTATATATAACAGAGCATAATTTCACTGTAATTTCATTCTCCTACAGCTATTTATGCAATTCACAGTTTTTTTTTGTTGTTGCAGGAATTCTTACAGTATATATTGTGCTTTTCCAATGTGCCTGGTTGTATTTCTGCCAGTTTGCACAGCTCAGTTCTGATTGTACAGCTCACTTCTTGGTTTCCATTGTATTTCCATATTAAATATCCATATGTATCCGTATGTAGCACTGTGAGAGTTGTGTTATTGATGTAATACCCAGTTTCTGTTTGTGTTTACTTGCTTGCTTGCCTTCCAGTTCTTTTGTCCCTCCTTGATATCTGAATGGGAGTGCTTCTCCTTTGTCAGCCTTGGCCCTTCATAACAGTTCCAGCAGTTTTAAACTCCATGTTAGTTTGGGTTAGGGTTACGAATTAATAATTTAAAAATTGTGCATGTAATGTCCACAGATTGACACTGCATTTGTATACTGTGTGTACTGCATCATATGAAATAACATAACATAATGACAAGAATAGGCCATTCAGCCCAACAATGCTTGCCATTTTCCTTCCACTAAAGTGTGTCTTGTGCTTGGTTTGTCAACAAACTTGATCGTACCTTGCACCAGATCAAGCCAGGTCTTGAAAACCCCCAGAGTTTATGCCTCTACTACATGACCTGGCAAGCTGTTCCACTCAGTGACTACTGTGTGAAAACATACTTCCTATTGTCTGTATTTACATTTGCTAATTTCCATGTATCCCCCCTCGTTGTACCAACAGAACTCAACCTGAAGAATTTGTTCATACCTTTAATGAATTTAAAAGCCTCAATCAAATTGCCCCTTAGTCTCTTTTTACTAAGCTTGAAGAGATTAAGCATCTTAACTCTTGTAGTCTGACTGACACACTGTGCCAAAAAATGCTCATTATAAAAAATATTTCCTTTTTGTGTCATCAATTCACAATTAGTAACAGAATGATTGAAGTCACCCCTGATAACAGCCTCAACTTTCTGACAAGCTGGATTTATATTTCCAAAGAGCATTGTATGTCTACTGTCTGAAGGTGGTGACCAGGAACATACTCCTATATTAAGACCCTTCTCACAGTCCCCTATGAGCTTAGTCCAAATATTCTCACTAGGCAGCAGTTAGTCAATTTCTGTCATTTCCTGCACATTAAGGAGTGTGCAGGTTTTCTTTTACATAGAGAGTTACATCACCACCTCTCTTATTGGAGATATCCTTCCTAATAAGTTTGTACCCCTTTATATTATACTCATCCCCACTATCATTACATTCATTTAGCAGACACTCTTATCCAGAGCGACTTACATTGTATCCAATTATACAGCTGGATATATACTGGAACAATGCGGTTAAGTACCTTGTTCAACGATACAACGGCAGTGTCCTACCGGGGAATCAAACCTCCAACCTTTAGGTTACGACGCCAACTCCTTAGCCATTATACTACACTACCTCACTACCATAACAGTTACAAAAAGTATTTTTTATACTTCTGCAAGAAAGACATTTCAGACTATTACTTCTACACATCCTCTCCTGTTCCCTCACTCCCTGCCCCTGCTGCCCCAAGCCACCCTCTCTAAAACTTTTCTTTAAAAAGATTTTATGTGTGAACACTACTATGGGTAGCCTTGACAGCTTCCATCTGAGCAGTCTGCTCCTCCTTACCCTTATCACAATCTAAGATCTCTGCCCCAAAAGCAAAGGCTTTAGATATTAGTACGTTGCAGAATTGAAACATTTAACTGTTCAACTTTAAAGTTTAACTTTTGGGTTTTTTTCAAAAAGGCATTGTTAGTTTCTCTCCCTCTCTTTCTCTCTGTCTTTCTCTCAGTTCCTGTAGTATGGATTCTTGCCATCCCTCTCTCCTGCGCCCTCCCCTCCCAGGGCTGATGCTCTGCCTCGGGCCAGGCATGCGCTCCCAGGCACTGGTTACATGCCGTCCTTGGTGCTGGTGGAAGTGTGGGTGGTGGTGGTGGTGGTGGTGGAGTCGTTGGGGAGGGACCCTCGGCGGGGAGCGCGGGACGCGCAGCACAGCAGGGCCCGGAGCTCCCGGGAGGTGCTGCTGGAGAACGCCGTGTAGATCCAGGGGTTGGTGCAGGAGTTCAGGCTGGCCAGGAGCATGAGGATTGTGAAGGCCACTCCTGCACAGAGGAGAACATGGAAAAACATTGAACTGCAAAATCTCTGCATTTTCACATTCTGTTATCCCCCCCCCCCCCTCACACTCTGTTACTGACAAGTTGGCAATCCCAGCAAAATACCAAAAGTAAACATTTCACAAATGGTTAGATTCCCATTTGGTTTTTAGATTTCTGCCCCAAAAAGAACTTTCAGAGTACATTGCATAATAACTTGTACACATAATGGTTGAACATTATTATACCCAAAATGTTTTTGATGATGGTTGATGGTTGCCATTTAAAAAGCATAGAGGATTTCCGTTTAAAAGCACTCTGAAGTTAAGTAAATGCTTAAGTTACCAACTGCTGCAGCTGAATCTTGCCAAAGCTCTATCTTGCTAAACCACATTTAATTGGTCATCAGTTTGACAAGTTAATAAATATATTCAATGAGATTCATGGTCACGTGATTCATGTGAATGTTTCTATGTTAACAATGGCATAATTCTTTTTTTTTTAAATGCTTTGATTCATTCCATGCAATTCAATAAAGTAGCATTTGAGATCTGAGGACAGTGCAGGGCATTGGAGTAAACTGAAGTCACTGTCACGTTCTCGTCTCTCTCTCTCATAACAAGTTGTTTTCGCCCACAGACCTGCCGCTCACTGGATGTTTTTTATTTAGTGAACCGTTCTCTGTAAACTCTGGAGACCGTAGTATGTGAAAACCCCAAGGGTCAGCTGTCACTTAGATCACATGTCTTGCCCATTCTGTTTGGTCAAATAAAAACTGAACCTCTTACCCATGTCTGGATGCTTTACATACTGTACACATGCTTTATATACTATATATATATATATATATATATATATATATATATATATATATAATGAATCCACAAGGAGGTCTAACTATGAGGTCTCAGCTGATCCAGTAGCTGTCTGGCCCTTGAACCAGGCAAATTCCTGCAGGTCTCGGTCTTCCCTCGAGGCCTTCTGACTTATTGGGGGGCAGTAAGTCAGAAGGCCTTGAGGAAAAGTGGTCCTGTGTGAGCTGGGATATGCAGCTCCAGAGAACAGGGCTGTTAGAAGTGATGTGCAGTTAGGGAGACTGGGACTGGCTCAGGCTGCACAGCTGATGACCATGTGTGTGAGTGCATATATGTCTGCTTGGAATAGCATGGTGCTAATGTGGTAAATGGTAAATGGACTGCATTTATATAGCGCTTTTATCCAAAGCACTTTACAATTGATGCCTCTCATTCACCCATTCACACACACACACACCAATGGTAAAAGGCTGCCATGTAAGGTTCCAATCAGCTCATTGGGAGCAATTAGGGGTTAGGTGTGTTGCTCAGGGACACTTCGACACGCCCAGGGCGGGGGATCGAACCGGCAACCCTCCAACTACCAGACAACCGCTCTTACCTCCTGAGTTATGTCGCCCCGCATAGATTGCCTTGATTTGGCTAAAGATGAGAACAAAAAACCAAGGCCTGTAAACAGGTTAAAACACTTGCTGAGGCTCTGTTTCAAAAAGAGAAAACTGGGTAGATTATCAGAGGTAGCCTTCCTTCACTGCAGGTCTTCACCTCCATATTCTGATTCATCTCTATCTGCATTCCTCTTTTCTCTGCACCTTTTCTTTATTTTTCCTGTTCGTGATTTTTCTCTCAGTCATATCTGAGGCATAGTTCTGTCTATGTCAGAGACTTTAACCACGTTTTTCAGTTACATCCTACTTTCCCTTTCGTGTGCATTCTGTGCGTATTTTCCACTGCCATTGTTCTTTGATACTTATCTTTCTACTTGTGCATTTTCCTGACATAATGTGGAAGAAATGGACCATTTAATAATTATTAGAGTGATGTTTTTGACTGGTCACTGCTCTCTTTTTCTTTCGCGCTCCTCCCTCTTCCTGACTTTCCCTGTATTGTAATGATGGGGATTGGTGAACCAGGAATAAGTCCTGGTTCGCCAATCACACACGGACCCGTGTATAAAGATGTTAAAAACGCCCAAATAAAGATGTTAAAAATGTCTTTCAAGGGCAATCGGTACGGAACACATCACTGCAATTTGTACCATTCAATATGTTGGTTATCACTAGACCAAAGGAGGAAACAGCATGGTAGTTTATTTATGAACCATTAATTGCAAAACTCCTCACCTCACCTGAGAGGGTGTAGCATTTACTTAAAAGAATCTGTTACATTGACACTTATCTTTACATTTCTGTCTGTATTGTTCCAAACAGGTGACAGTTGTCAGGATTCAATCAGCATTGTTCGGAGCCAAATTAAACACAAGTGGTTGCTCTTTTTCTTTCAAAAATTCAGTTTGCTGAGGGTAGCGATCTCCAAAATTCTTACTTGTTTTAAATAAAGCCTCACATAAGCCACAATGCTTCTGTTTTCATGTTTCCACAACTCACCAAACTATGTCAGTGAACAAAAAGGAAATAATTCCAAATGTACATTTATTTGTGAGTCAAAGTTAAGGACAAAAACCAGAATCCAGGCTATGTTCACATTGCAAGTCCCAACACACAGAAGGTGACAGAAATCTCCCCTTCCCCGGTCCATGATCAACCCCCCCCCCCCCCCAACCACAGACCACACACAGACCACACCCCCCCCACAGACCTCACAGACCACCCCCCCCCCAAAAAAAAAAAAAAACAAAGTGCATAATACCAGCACTGGGGAATGTGTTTTGATAGATGGGTCTGGATACTAGAATTTGTCCTGAACTTTAATTAACAAATAAATACAATTGTTAAATGTTTTCATTATAGAGTTTGGTCCCTCTTTGGGAAGCAAAAAATCTACAAATTTTTAAGCTGGCAAACTACATTTGTGAATTAACAAGACATTTGCATTTATATGAGTCAGGGACAAATTAAGGACAAATGTTGATTGAATCCAAGCCACAGTATGACAGCTCCCTCACAAAAATGATTGCAAAAGTGTAATTGAGTAAAAACAGTGGAGAAGGGGGTGCGCAGCCTTGGGGGAGTCCTGACCTTGTTCTGGCGGGTTGGGGTCCCACGCGGCCCACAGCTGAACGATAAAAAAGGGGGACCAGCACAGGGTGTACACCAGCACAATCACCAGCGTCATCCGAACCGTCTTGGACATGGCCTTGGAGATGCTGGGCGGGGGCAGTGGGTGCGGCCTGGCCGATGGGCGGGGCTCCGAGGGGGGACCACGGTGGGGGGCGGAGTCGAGGTAACCATGGAGCGCGTAGTCGTAGGCGTTCAGAGCGCTGCTGTAGGAGGCGGAGCTGAAGGCGGAGGGCCGAGAAAGGTTCCCATCGGCGGCCGCAGGAGGAAGGGGTGAGGGTTCGAGGCCCTTGGGGTAGTCGATGTCCGGAGGAGGAAGGGTTGAGGGTTCGAGGCCCATGGGGCAGACAGGGCTTGCAGGAAGAAGGGGTGAGGGCTCGAGACCCTTGGGGTGGTTGGGGGCCGGAGGAGGAAGTGGTGAGGGTTCAAGGCCCTTGGGGCAGCCAGGGCCTGCAGGAGGAAAGGATGAGGGATCAAATGCCTTGGGGCAGTCTGGGGGCAGAGAAATGGGTTCAGCCTCGCTGGACAAAATGGAACCGGCAGTGAGGGCTGCAGAACTGGTATCGAGGGCCACAGGAGGGTAATCTGTCCCTGCAGGGAGGTCAGACTGGGGGTCATCCATGCGGGTGTCATGAATGTTCTGTTCTGTGGGAGGGGCAGGTGAATGGGAAGGAATGAGAGAAGGGGCGTAATCATCAAGGGGCAAGGAACGACCCCCCTGCTCCTCTCTACCTCTGCCTCCTGCTCCTGCCCCCCTCCCACTCTGCATGTCCTGCTGGGGGTCCTGGAAATGGAAGAGGACAGAAGTCCTCTTGTATTCCACAGTTACCATCCTCTCTGCCCTCAGGTAGATGTTGTTGTGAATTTCTCTGAATATCTGTACCTGATTGAGAATAAGAGAAAGGAGGAACAGTAAATTAGTAGGGGGGATGATGGGGATATGAAATATTACACAAAAACAGGTAAGATTAGTGTTAGGGTTACAGCTAAAGTTAGGGATAGGGCTACAGCTAGGGTTAGGGTACCATAACCCTAGCTGTAACCCTAACCCTAACGATAACCCTAACCCTAGATGTAACCCCAACCCTAACCCTAGCTGTAAACCTAACCCTAACCCTAGCTGTAACAATAACCCTAACGATAACCCTAACCCTAGCTGTAACCCCAACCCTAACCCTAGCTGTAAACCTAACCCTAACCCTAGCTGTAATCCTAACCCTAACCCTAACCCTAAAGGTAACCCTAACCCTAATTCTAGCGGTAACCCTAACCCTAACCTGAGCTGTAACCCTAACCCTAACCTTAGCGGTAACCCTAACCCTAACACTAGCGGTAACCCTAACCCTAACCCTAGCTGTAACCCTAACCCTAACCCTAACGGTAACCCTAACCCTACCTGTAACCCTAACCCTTTCCCTAGTGGTAACCCTAACCCTAACCCTAGCTGTAACCCTTACCCTAACCCTAACCCTAGCGGTAACCCTAACCCTAACCCTAGCTGTAACCCTAACCCTAATGATAACCCTAACCCTAGATGTAACCCCAACCGTAACCCTAGCTGTAAACCTAACCCTAACCCTAGCTGTAACCCCAACCCTAACCCTAGCTGTAAACCTAACCCTAACCCTAGCTGTAATCCTAACCCTAACCCGAGTGGTCACCCTAACCCTAACTCTAGCTGTAACCCTAACCCTATCCATTACCCTAAGCCTAGCTCTAACGCTAGCCGAAACCCTTACACTAGCTGTAACCCTAAGCTAGCCATAATCCTAACCCTAACCATAGCTGTAACCATAACCCTAAACATAGCTGTAACCCTAACCCTAACCCTAGATGTAAATCTTACCCTAACCCTAGCTGTATCCCTTACCCTAACTTGAGCCCTAGCTGTAGCCCTAACCCTAACCCTGGCTGTAACCCTAACCCTAACCCTTGCCCACTCATAGACAGACAGGCAGACTTTACCTGACCCCAACCCTAACCCTAGCTGTAAACCTAACCCTAACCCTAGCTGTAACAATAACCCTAACGATAACCCTAACCCTAGCTGTAACCCCAACCCTAACCCTAGCTGTAAACCTAACCCTAACCCTAGCTGTAATCCTAACCCTAACCCGAGCGGTCACCCTAACCCTAACCCTAAAGGTAACCCTAACCCTAATTCTAGCGGTAACCCTAACCCTAACCCGAGCCTTAACCCTAACCCTAACCCGAGCTGTAACCCTAACCCTAACCTTAGCGGTAACCCTAACCCTAACACTAGCGGTAACCCTAACCCTAACCCTAGCTGTAACCCTAACCCTAACCCTAACGGTAACCCTAACCCTACCTGTAACCCTAACCCTTTCCCTAGTGGTAATCCTAACCCTAATTCTAGCGGTAACCCTAACCCTAACCCGAGCTGTAACCCTAACCCTAACCCGAGCTGTAACCCTAACCCTAACCTTAGCGGTAACCCTAACCCTAACACTAGCGGTAACCCTAACCCTAACCCTAGCTGTAACCCTAACCCTAACCCTAACGGTAACCCTAACCCTACCTGTAACCCTAACCCTTTCCCTAGTGGTAACCCTAACCCTAACCCTAGCTGTAACCCTTACCCTAACCCTAACCCTAGCGGTAACCCTAACCCTAACCCTAGCTGTAACCCTAGCCCTAATGATAACCCTAACCCTAGATGTAACCCCAACCCTAACCCTAGCTGTAACCCCAACCCTAACCCTAGCTGTAAACCTAACCCTAACCCTAGCTGTAATCCTAACCCTAACCCTAGCTGTAAACCTAACCCTAACCCTAGCTGTAATCCTAACCCTAACCCGAGCGGTCACCCTAACCCTAACCCTAAAGGTAACCCTAACCCTAATTCTAGTGGTAACCCTAACCCTAACCCGAGCTGTAACCCTAACCCTAACCCGAGCTGTAACCCTAACCCTAACCTTAGCGGTAACCCTAACCCTAACACTAGCGGTAACCCTAACCCTAACCCTAGCTGTAACCCTAACCCTAACCCTAACGGTAACCCTAACCCTACCTGTAACCCTAACCCTTTCCCTAGTGGTAACCCTAACCCTAACCCTAGCTGTAACCCTTACCCTAACCCTAACCCTAGCGGTAACCCTAACCCTAACCCTAGCTGTAACCCTAGCCCTAATGATAACCCTAACCCTAGATGTAACCCCAACCCTAACCCTAGCTGTAAACCTAACCCTAACCCTAGCTGTAACCCTAACCCTAACGATAACCCTAACCCTAGCTGTAACCCCAACCCTAACCCTAGCTGTAAACCTAACCCTAACCCTAGCTGTAATCCTAACCCTAACCCGAGTGGTCACCCTAACCCTAACCCTAGCTGTAACCCTAAGCCTAGCTCTAACACTAGCCGAAACCCTTACACTAGCTGTAGCCCTAAGCTAGCCATAATCCTAACCCTAACCATAGCTGTAACCATAACCCTAAACATAGCTGTAACCCTAACCCTAACCCTAGATGTAAATCTTACCCTAACCCTAGCTGTATCCCTTACCCTAACTTGAGCCCTAGCTGTAGCCCTAACCCTAACCCTGGCTGTAACCCTAACCCTAACCCTTGCCCACTCATAGACAGACAGGCAGACTTTACCTGACAGACGGTGAGATAACCCTACCCAGGCATATGAGCACACACAGGCTCTCACAGACAGACAGACAGGCAGAGTGTATGTGACAGACAGTGAGATAACCCAACCCAGGCACATGGGCACACACAGGCGCTCACAGACAGACAGGCAGACTGTACCTGACAGACAGTGAGATAACTCAACCCAGGCATATGGGCACACACAGGCGCTCACAGACAGACAGGCAGACAGACAGACAGACTGTACCTGACAGACAGCGATGATAAGCGCTGGCAAGACGAACACGGCCACAGTCATCCAGGTGACATACGCCTTGAGCCCCCACGGTTCCACAAAGTGACCCCAACATTCAAACACCCCTGGGGAGACCTCTGACCTGGAGAAGATGAAAGCCTGAGAGAGAAAGAGAGAGAGAGAGAGAGAGAGAGAGAGAGAGAGAGAGCACGAGAGCGAGAGAATTGATTTTGAAAAATCCCTTTAGTAAACTACTACCACCACTGCAAAGATCAGTTACAATATATACAAAAGGTCAGTTTATAATATTTACAAAAAACAAAGATGTATCATCAAAAAGAAAAAAGCAAATCTCCCTCTTCCTGTGCTACACACAACACCCCCCCAACAGCCAAGGTATGACTGACTTAGGCCAGCATTTGCCTTGTTTCCACCTGCACTGGGTCTGTAGAACCAAAACCCTTAATTTTATTTTTTCGGGTAATCCAGATGGCATAGCTTAGCCATTGCAGACAAGAAGTTTAGCAAAACGTGCACATTTTTTTTCCTGGCAGAATACTTAGGACCAAAAATAAAAAAGTCAAAAGAAAAAGCCTCCCCCAATTCAGAAATCTATGAATTTAATAACTAAAATATACCCACTAGCCTAGAACACTCAATAAATAAATGTGCAAGTGATTTTACTACTGAACAGAAAGGACAGACCCCCCCAATGCTAGGATCCAGGTGTGCTATGTGTCTGTTTGTAGCTATATGTACTATCCCCTGCTCCATGTACTATCCTCCACTGGAGGTCAGCTGTCCGTTTTTCAATGGGTAGCTTGTACAGGGACCGGCAGCAGGCTTTCGGGGAGATATCTAGGCCACAGAAACCCGCTCACTTCGACGCACTCATCCCCGTCAAAGAGAGTGAGTGCGATACTCTGACACAGACGCAATATGTCGCTTTCTTTCCCATCTCTTTGAACTCCCGCAGCTGTGGGTTTTTAAGAGAGAGAAACTGGTCCTCCCCCTCCTGCCACTCCCCTACGGCAGGAGTGACAGTCAGAGATGGGAAACTATACTCACATTCATCATCCCATTGGTCAAATAGAGTAGGTTTTCATGGTGAAACCAAAATGTTTTAAAATACCTTGTAATGAAAGCTTAGAATCTGCACTTTATAACCCAGTGGTGTAGGTTTTGTTGGAACATTGGGGGGATTCATTAAGTGGGGGGTCTGGGGGTCCTCCCCCAGGAAATTTTGAGTGACAAACACTTCATTTCCTGCATTCTGGCGAATTTTTATGCACCAATTTGTGCCTTTTCTGCATCAATTTATGGTGGAAATGCTTCTTTCATGTTTTTATTGGGGGGGGGGGGGGGGATGCACATGTTCTAAATATTGAGGGGGACGTATCCCCTGCGTCCCCCCCGAAATCTACGCCTATGCTTTAACCACATATGAATTGTACATAGCCCGCCAAAGTCAAATCAGGAAAAAATACATAATATATCTTTGACTCAAACATTAGGGAGCTCACTATATTAGCTACATCTGGCATGAAGCAGTGCACTAGCTGATGATGTTGATTACTGTGCATTGTCCCTCTTAAATGAAATGAAACAAGCCTAATTAATAACTCAACCAAGCTAACCAACCAGTCAATCTTCCCACCTGGGGCAGGCTGAGCAGCAAGGCTAGCCCCCAGGCCACCACAAGGGGGGTGTTCCAGCGCGACGCGGCCCCTCCCCGGTAGGCCTGCAGGGGGAAGCAGATGGCGTAGTGGCGGTCGACGGTCATGGCCACGATCATGTAGGACGAGGCGAACATGCCCACGATCTGGAGGTACTTCACCGTGCGGCACAGTGCGTCCGGGCCCTGGAAATGCTCTGTTATGTCCCACACCAGCTGGGGCAGCACCTGGGGCAGACAGAGCACAAGAAGAGCACAGGGGAGATTTTCTGAGAATTTTCTCACAATAAGCAGCAAAATGTAAAAATAAAGTTTCGGATAATGCTGGCATCTTGAGCTGCGATAGGTGGCAACAATGAATCATCACGCCAGGTTTTTTTTGCAAGGGGATTTGAATCCATCAAATTATTAATCAGGAAATCAAGGTTGCATGGCTTCAGTTGCAATGAACCTCATACCATTTTCAATGCTGTTCAGCTCAAAAATAAGCCACAATTCTGTCAACCAGCTCAAATTTCTCTCATCCTGCTCACAAATATCTTAAAGCTGTCAGAATTCATTTATCCCAAGTTAGCGTAGAGACCTGAACACCAATCCTCCCATTAGACACACTTCTAGGTTTTAATGAAAAGTTTAATTCTAAGAAAGGCAATTACAAGTTATTTGCACAATAAAAATGGCACTGCAATGTCACGTGGTCAATTCAGGAACACAGCTGAAGAAATATTTCCAAATCTTACTCAGATGCAACAAACTCTGTCACTGGACAAAGATGCATCCCTATATATAACCATGTTTAGTTTACAGGCATTTAGCAGACGCTGTTATCCAGAGCAACTTACATTGTATCCAAATTACACAGCTGGATATATACTGGAGCAATGCAGGTTAAGTACCTTGCTCAAGGGTACAACTGCAGTGTCCTACCGGGGAATCGAACCTCTGACCTTTAGGTTACAAGACCAACTCCTTAACCATTGTACTACACTGCCGTTTACTCTAAGCACTGTTAAAAAAATGACAGAATTCTAATGTGTGTTGAGCTGGCAATAAGCGAGTGAGCAGCCCGAATGGCAGTTTTTCACCTGGAAGAAGGCTACCACCAGGTCAGCCACGCAGAGGTTGACCATGAAGAGGTGCATGGGCGCCAGGCTCCTCCTCCTCCTCAGCAGGATCCAGAGCACGAACCCGTTCCCCAGGGTGGTCAGCGCCAGGATCAGCCCCAGGACCCCGATTTCCGCACGGGCCAGGGCGGGGTCCCGAGTCCTTGGCTCGGCGGAGGGGTTCAGGGGGGGGCCCGTGGGTGCAGAGGAGTTTTCGGGGAGGAGAAAGGGGCCAGTGCTTCCAGGTGTGCTGCTGAGGCTGGTGTAGTCTGGGAGAAAGAGAACAAACAAATTGTCTAGTCTCCTGACTAGAATTTGGGGAAAGAAAAAAGTATATTTTATAATGATAAAAATATAAATAGTATAAATGTATTAAAATGTACATACTGTATGTGTACATGTAGTCCCCCTTCTCTGTCCTTCTTCCCGAAGTCCAGCTTCTGTGTGGCCTGAAGATTGAAAAAGAAAGAAAGAAAATGAGAGGATGGAAGACAGGAACATGAAAAGCCTGATCGTATTTCACTCACAGGTCTGTCTGCAACTGTACCTGCTGTGTGGTCTGGATCCCATCATTTTTTCTTAACTTTTTCTCAAAGACTGGGCCTTATTCAAAAAACTTTTCTAAAATTGTTCTTACTTTCTTTCTTAGAAATGTTCCTATGAAAAACCAATATGGAATTCATGACATGTGCAGACCTTTGTTTTAGTGCATCTCCCAGATGTATGAGATAATGAGCGCTGGCTGTTTGTAAATTTTATGCGCAATCCTGTCCATGTAATTAACATAAGGAAACCAGCCATGAACAAATAAAGATAAAATAAAAAATGATGAATGCCAAAATGTTCTTGGAAACATTCTTACGCACAGTTTACGATTAAATGTGATCGTACACGTTTTGTAAATGAGGCCCATTGACATTTTCTGAAAAAGTTAATGCATTCAATGTTTAAAATAAAAAATGGTTGTGTATTTAAAATTTTAAGTGAATCATTTATTGTCAAAGTAAAAAATGTATTTCGCCTTGTGATTACATTTCAAAATTAATGGAAAATGTATTTGCAATGGGAATAAAAATATAACACTTGCAGTTGGTCGAAGATGTATTATATACAGGCTCCAAATGTGTGTTGGCCGAAGAACGCTTTTGCTCGAAGCAGATCTATTCTCAAAGAACACATAAACACTTGGTAACCTTGAGCCAAGATCATACATTTATGTTATGTGTGCAGCATGTGGGAGGATAACATATGACTCCACCTTGCAGCTGTAATGTGGGAGCTGCTCTCTGCAGGTCAGCCATCCCACACGTGGAAGGTCTACGACCACAAAAACTTCATGAGCAACCCACCCTTTAGTAGTGTACAGTCCACCTTCACTGCACACACTGATATCATACGAGAAGAATATCAGGCATGTCTTTGTCTTTCACAGATTTTCTTTATGACATCCTGAAGATGATGATGTTCCCTGCAGTGTTCATTAAACATAACAATGTGTTGCTTGTTATTAACAAAGCTGGGGTGTGTATATTAGCGGTCATGTCTACTTGCAAATCAAAAAAAGATAAATTTAGATACAAATAGTTCTTGCCTTTCTCATCGCAATCATGCAAGGGGTAATTTTCTGTGCACTTTTGTTTACATGAATAAATGTTCATTTAAACTACTACAACTACTACAGAATGTTTTCACAATGTAGGTCGAAGAGCATGTAGTTTAGAAGTGTAGTAAAAGAAGAAATGTTACTCACCACAAATTTAAATTGTAAAAGGATGAAGTTACATTTTGTGCTAGCTGGGTTCGTATGGGGAATATCAGAATGACACAATGTACTGATCAGCATGGAACAAACATTTTCATTCCTGTGTATCGTGGAATTGGGTCTGACACACGTTGGCTGCAGTTTGCGGTTCTCGTTTCCTTTCTTGCTAAACGTGGTGGCCCGAACACAACCTCTCAGTTGGTGAGCAATGGCTGCTGAGAAAAGCAATGAAGACAGAGCCGTTTGCCAGAATAATTTGTGCTTGGATTACCGCCTGACATTTCCCCCAAATCTACATTCCCGTCTGATCCCTCTAGCCCAGAATTCCCTTTACCCCAGTGCAGTCAAGGAATACATTTGAGCCTAAATCTCTCTCATGCTCTCTGTCTTGTTCTTGCACGCTGTGTCTTTCTCTTGCTCTTTCTTTCGTGCTCTCTAGCTCTCTCACATACATGCATGTAGTTACGCACTTTCTCTCATTACTTTCTCTTATTCTCATCCTTCCCTTTCCCTGAGAATCAGGAACAAATACTGTACCGGACCCTCAATCACAGCCAACAGCAATAGGAGTGTCTCCACCACTTCCATACATTTTTTCTGCACGATCTACCTATGGATATTACTCCAATAAGGCAACCTGGGCAGAAGACCAACATGCCAAAATCAACACAACTGCAAAAACAAAAACAATGTGTCTGCAAAGATAGCTATGGAGATCTGTTTGGTCCGACCAGAATATTTCTGTAAATCTATCACAAACTACAATCTCTGCACTGTAAATGTTTTTGTTAGCCTGTTCACCACCTAATAAAGGATATTGATAGACTGAGAAAGATACTGGAAAAACAGACTTTCATATTCTTTGCCCTTTGAATCTTTCTGTTTCCCCTGTGCAGCTTTATTTCAGCATCATATAATTCCTTTCATTCCTCTTTTGCCCATTCTCACCATAAAACTTTATCTGAACTGGTGACCGTGGTTTGATGGGTAAATAGACCAGACCTGATATCCACTGATGTTTATTTGGTTACAGGCAGCTGACCGGGGAGAGATAAGGGAGGGAACACTTCTAAAAGAAGAGATGCTTAATGATCATGCTCATTGGAGACATGTGGTGCAGAGAACTGGGCAGCTGACTCTCAAGCCATATACAAATCCCCAGGGTGTGGTTGGGGGCTCGATCCCCTGCCATGGAGAGTCAGTTACCTTCTCTGCGTTTTTATGAATAAACCAAAACATGGATGGAGGATCGTCTGTCTGCTCTTCATGTGATGTATTCATGTGATTTCTCCATCATGTTGAAATTTTTGGTCACGCATCACATGGAATCTTTGTAAGGAATTTTTGAGCTTGACAGGACTTTTTATCTTCTGTTTATCTGCTTCTACCATTTGGCATGTTTAAGTGTGTTTATGAGCCTGTCTAACCCCTGAAACATTCTATTTTGATTTTTGGGGCTACGGTATCATGCACTTATTCCCAAAAATGCATGGGCAGCCATTGGTTCTCTTTTCTGTGCTGTTCATCATCTGAGCTGCACAGTCAGTCCATCAAAGGAGCACCTTTCATGTGTAGCACCATCTCAGCTGCGCAGTCAGAGGAGCACCTTTCATTTGTAGCACCATCTCAGCTGCGCAGTCAGTCTGTCAGAGGAGGACCTTTCATGTGTAGCACCATCTCAGCTGCGCAGTCAGTCTGTCAGAGGAGCACCTTTCATGTGTAGCACCATCTCAGCTGCGCAGTTAGTCTGTCAGAGGAGCACATTTCATGTGTAGCACCACCTCAGCTGCGCAGTCAGTCTGTCAGAGGAGCACCTTTCATGTGTAGTACCATCTCAGCTGTGCAGTCAGAGGAGGACCTTTCATGTGTAGCACCATCTCAGCTGCGCAGTCAGTCTGTCACAGGAAAACCTTTTATGTGTAGCACCACCTCAGCAGTCAGTCTGTCAGAGGATTATTTAATTTAATTATATTTCAGTTTAGCTAATACAGAAGGAAGCAAATTGAACAGCCTGGTCACCCTCCTATTCAATTTAGATAATACGATGTCATAATGAATTATTTGCCAAAAAAGTCTGAATGTCATTCAGAGAAACAAAATCATGTCATTCAGTAAAACAATGAAATTAAAATATATATTAACCATTTATTCCACCATAACATCAAATGCTAATCACAAGTGGCTGATCCTTTTTCACCTATTTTACAATAACGATGAGGAACTGACTCCACAAAAGTAGAGATGCTTCCTATAAAATAAATGTATTTCAAATAAAAATATTTTCTACAAAATCTTTGTGCCACTGAATTATGTTTTTGGGGAGAAAATCCTGACCAAAATGTATATAAAGTACCAAATTTGCCAAGTTCTTGTATAACATAGAGGCACTTAAAACTATGTTTAAAAGCTTTAAAAAATTGCTGCTACTACATTTTCAATTTTTTGAAATTTTGAAAACCTGAAATGTCACGGACTCTCATTTTTATGGGGTGTCCACAAGATGGAAATAGTGTAGCATAGCTGTGCCAAAGGTCAGTATGTAGCGTCTGTAGTCCAACCTGTGAAACTGCATTAAGATTGGTTTCGAAATGGCTAAGATATCCAAGTTAAAAATCATTGTTTTGTATTGTAGAGCTGACCAATGGAAACACACCCTGAACACAACTAGGCTCAGGGTAATACATTACTCTGTAGAGCCTTTAAGTTCTCAGGAGGTTTTTCAGTTTCTAAGAGGAGTGCCAGCAGTGAGTTATATTATTGACAAGCAAGTGGAGCAGGGGACTACTAGTGGCTAGGGACAAGTTTTACTGCTGCATGTATGCCTACAACTCCCCCGTTCAGTTTAAGAATGAGGCTACAGGGGATCTGATGATGCTATAGGGCTTTAAGAACTGTTGATGGAAAGGCAGTATGCAGCGTTTGTGTAAAGCCTGTTTTCTGGCGCATTGGAAAACAGAGGCAGACGTGATGAGAGTAGTCTCCCTTTTGGAGCACTCACATCCCAAAGGAATTTTCCAGAACATTATAGTGAAAATTTAGCTGTGATCAGAATATCACAAGCACCATTGTGGTCAGCTCTTTCTGCATAACCCTAATGGCACCACCTGCAAAATATTTTTTTCTTGCACACCTCCTGATTGGCTAGTTCTTTCTAACCTGTTAAAAGCCTGTGCATACTGGTTACTGGTTGAGTTTAGCATCATGATCGGCTCCTGCCAAAGACAATGTGATTTGACACATTTGACCACCTGCAGCAGAAACTGACATGTTCACTGATGTCTCTAGACTCTAGCTACATTAGCACTGGCAGCTCTAATACTTTAAAATACCTTTTGCTGATGGCTTCAGCCAAAATAAGTGCTGTAGTGAATGCAACAGGAAGCATTACTGCATCATTTATTTATTTGCTTTGAGGATGCATTTTTAATTTTATCCAGTTGATTTATACTGGCCATGATGCTAAATTGTTTTAAAATGCGCAGTGCAGCATAGGCCAACTCAAAGAGGACATATTACAACATACTCAACTGATTATTGGAATTTCATAATCAAATTTCATAACATAATAAAAATTATTTTCCATGTTTCTGCACAATTAATAAAAATTTAGTAGTAATGTTTTTTTGGAGGTTCAGACCTATTTTAGATCTGTTTCCATATTTTAAATCATTCCCTCATACGCCTTGGGTTTAAACACATTCAACAAAAAAGAACTGACAGAGCAAGAGGGCAAAAGTGGCCCACATGAAGTTAAAGATGCTGCATCTCACATAAGCCAGCAGAGAGTATTTGACAAACTGAGAGAATTTAGATGAGATCATAACAGGCAATTGAAGAAACGTAACTTTGGCTAATTTGCATTTATGTCCCCTTGTTCTAATAACAGAATTAAACCTGAAGAATCTCTTGTAGTTTACCTGGTTGATCCCCTTTATGAATTTAAAAGTCACAATAAAATCATCCCTGAGTCTCCTTTTACTAAGCTTGAAGAGTTTAAACATCTTAAGTCTTTCCTCATAGCTTTTATCTTTCATACCAGGAATCAATTTGGTTGCTCTTCTTTGAACCTTTTCCAGGGCCTCTCTATCTTTCTTGTAGTATGGCCCCCACAACTGCACACAATACTCTAAGTGTGGTCTAACAAATGTATTGTATAAGATAAGTATAACTTCCTTGGATTTATACTCAATACTTTTAGCTATATATCCCAGCATCCTGTTGGCCTTTTTCACTGCTACAGTCACTGTGCCTAGAACCTGAAAGGCTTTGATCAACCCTTACTGCCAAGTCTTTTTCAAACTGACCACATCCCAATTTTGTTCCTCCCATAAAGTAATCCTGCCTGATGCGTACATGGACCGTTATGACGCTCCTGAGGAGGTTCTTAGAAAGCAAGAGGAATTTTCAGAACCAAAGAAAGTGGTGAGAGAGAAGAAAATATGATTCCAGTCTCCTTTTCCAGCGAATCTGCAGGTTTTTATTTTTATTTTTTACAACAGCAGGACCAGCTATATCACACAGCTGACGGAGCCATGAAAGATATGGCAGACGAGGGATTCATGGTCAAGGCATCGCCAACACCAGACACACCGGAGAAACGAACATAGCAGCTGACCTGGCAGATGGTGAAAAGGCTGGGAGAAGGGCGTAGAGTGGAAAATGCAAAGATGAAACACCATTACAAAGAAAAACGTCAAGCCCACCAACGAAGATCTCTCAACAAGAACAGGGAATAAAGGTGGCAGTGAGTAACACTGAAATAGTCACTAAAATAGGGTTCAGTGATAAAGAAAGTTGAACTGTAAGTTCTTAATAACAAGCTAACTAAAGTATGAAAATGTGTTCAGAGATAAAACATTTCTCTGAACTTCCAGTTAAGATGAATTCATTTAGGGACCTTGTCAGCAAGCACTGAGCTAGGACAATTAACATTACTAACTAATTTGTTTGGACTGATAACAGATGTTTTTGTTTTGAGATGTTAATTTGCTGTCAATAAGGGCCCTTCTTCCTTGGATGGAAAGAAAGTGAGGCTTTCCCTGTAGAGCTGCATTCACATCTAGGCTCACTCAAAGTTTGCATAACATGGCCTCAAGTTTGGTGTATTTGGTGCAACTTTCAAATTGATGTTTGTTATTTGTTAAAGTTGGTTTATGTTTGCATGGTGCCAGGTTTAGACCCTAATGTTTCTCTCCTTGAATTAATGAAAAGTTTGGATGGGTTTTGCTCTCTGGCAGGGTATAAACTAAATGCCCAAAAGCCCCGGGTAATAACTTTTATCTGCAACCCCCTAAACATGATAAAAGGAAAATTCCCCCTGAAGTGGAACTCCAAAAAATACTTTGGAGTATATGTACAAAACAAATTTCAGAAATAATCAGAAATCAATTACAACCCTGTTTAAAAAATTAAAGCACATATCAAGATGGAGTTTGGTTCCCTCCTTGACATTGAGCTCTAGAATTCAATCGATTGAAATGAGTGTGTTGCCCAGGCTCCTGTATCTGTTCCAAACCCTTCCCGTAGAGACTCCAACAAAACTATTTATAGAATGGGATAAGATGATTTCTAGATATATATGGCAGGAGAAGTACCCAAGGATAAGATATGAAACATTACAGACATCGAAAGACAAGGGTGTAATGGCATTACCCTGTTTGAGGGATTATTACTACATTGCGCAAATTACACTTTTAGCCTGTTGGTGTAATCATAATTATAATGCCAGGTGGAAAGAAATTTAGTGTCCAATAAAAAGCATAATTCCGATCCAGGTGAGACCGGGGGATAAAGGACGACCAAATTTTTAAATGATACAGAGAACCCCTGGATAAAATTGCCACTGAAAAAATTTGGAACGAGATCATTAAAGAATATCCCCTGGAGAACTAAAGCTAAAGGTGCGATGGTGTTGCGCCTGTGCTTCAGATTTTGAAACCAATTAACTGGATTCTACAGCAGGTACAGGGTTTGGGTGGCAGGAGGTATGACAGCATTCTGCAATTTAATGGAAAATTGAGTTCTGGGAGATACACATTGGAGGCCCAAGATTTTTACAAATACCAAAAGCACCATTATTTCAATATTACTCACTGAAAAAGTTTGGAGATGCCAAGGAAAAACCTGCTTTATGAAAGATGCTTTGTGATGCAGACCCAGTGCACTGCTGACTTCAGTAACTTGCCTAGACTAAATCAACATTTATCCTTTGGTTCAGAATTAAATTAATCTTTTTTTCAGAAGCCCAGTTTGGCCAGTTAATTTTGTGATCCCCACCTGCCCAGCTCCCCACCTCCAAACACCACCTGCAGTTTTCTCAACAACAGCCAACGTGACAACTTAACAGACAAATACAATCAGCTCAACAGAACTCAACAAGAAACTAAAATCAAATCATGTAAAGATACAAAAGCAAGTAAAATGGTCAATGAAAGCTTCAATTGGCTACCTATGGGTAAAATAGATCCCTGAAGCAACTTACAAAGGTGCATTTCACCTGATAAGCTCAACATCAAAAGATATGCAAAGTTACATTGATTTAAGTGCCACCGTCAAGTTGCATGCCTCATGAGATAAAGGGAGAAAAGAGTTCGTTTTTTAATTAAATAGAAAGAGAACAGACAGAACATATCCATCTTTTTTTGGTTCATTTACTGCTAAATATTTAAAGTTGCCTTCAAATAATTTTCATATTCGCACAGTGTCTTGTGTGAACCTTTGTGCGCTCATGATTGTCCATTTCCTCCCCGGATTTTAAATAATTGATCTGTTCAGTCCACCATGTCTTCGAACTCGACAGCAAAAATAAATAAATGCAAGATAAATGTTCTCTCTATGCTCACCCCCTCCTTCCTCTAAAATCATCCATGCTAGCCAAATAACATTTTTAAGTATCTTTTAGAATGGGTCAGTCACATTCTTGTAGCATACTAAGCATAATTGATATAAACTTAAACTATATTTTAAGCAGTCTCACATATAAAATTGTACACTTAAGGTATACTTCAGCATACACATGGGTGAGTCAAGATTGCAAAAAAATTTATTTCCTGGGGGTAAATAGGTATACCTGTCATCTGGAAAATATTTCATAGCTGCTATTTGTGGTTTGGTGGGCGGGTTAAAAACGATTAAAATCTTACTGTTCACCACAATCTTACTGCAACTCTGTGATAATGTTTACTCTAGATCAGGCCTTCAATCTTTCGTCTGCAGCTTTGTCTGCTTTCTGTTCTACCCAGTTGATTTGCCTTCCCCTCTTTGGCCATAGGTTTGATGTATTTGTCTAAACATGGTCATAGTTGTTCATTATAGGAAACTGCTCCCAATGCTGAGTTGTAACGGCTTCACTGGCCTGTTGGCCCTGTCTTCAGACTATGCATTTGCTCTGTCCCACTTCTCATTAACCCTTTGCCTGCCCGGGGGCGGTTGCTGTCCTTTTCTGTATCTGTTATCCCTCTTCCCAAGTAACAAACAACAAGTCTTCCTGGGGATCAGAGCAATTAAGCTCAACGGGGAGTGTTCAGTTTAACAGAACTTTAAAATACAATACAAAAACAAAACAATAAAACAGTTCATTACATAGCAGTCTTCATGTGTACATCCCAGAGTGCTTCACAAGGAGAAATTCCATTTGTTTAAATCTCCAAACAAACAGGAATGAGCGCGAGATAACAGGAAGCTGTGCCTCTGATGTGTTTCGAAAATTAATTCGAAAGACAACAGCCGAAAGCGGTTCCCCCAACAGTTTTTAACCAACTGCGAGGAACCGCCACCAAATTACCAGCTGCTGAGCACCGGGTGCTTTCGCTGAGATGAATGAGACGCTGCCCGTTACGAAGCTCCTGGGGCAAAATAGCGAGGTTTAACGGCAAAACCGCGTCCCGCAGGACCTCTGACCCTCCACACACTCCAGGAATGCGGGATTCTGGAACCGTCTCGGCTTGTCCCACGCCAGGACACCGGCCAGAGGAGAAACTCCCCCATTGAGCAGACCCCCTCCTATTGAGCCTGCTTCCTCAGAATGTTTAATCCAATTTAGGGACTTTTCCCCTGTCACCGGCCTGGGTTCGGAGTGCTTTTGGTGTGGTTTTAGGCCAGGGAAAGCTGTGAGAAGCATATTGTGGCCAATGCTGCGTGAAATGTGTGCAATAAATGCATTTTTATTTTGTTTGACTTTGGGTGTATTGAGGTTTGAGAAGTAAACATTGCGCGAGGCGGATAAGTGAAAGCCACATTTGAGAACCGGCGGTAAGCCAATCACAGAGCGGAACAGCAGCTGGGTTACCGGGACTGACGCCCATCAGTCAGCTTCAGGCTCCTGGAGGAGCTCACAGAGCAGACCTCACACCTCAAATCCCTGAGCTCCAACAACAAATTAGTTGCTTTTACTGGGGACCGTAGGGGACCCTAAATACTTGGGCTCTTAGTAATGCTGTGCGATATCTTTGAAAGCTATAGAACACCTACCCCCATAACACTATATAAAAAACATTTTTTTTGCAACAATAACATTATTACTGTTATTGATCACTTCATTATTGAATCTTTCAACGGGAAAATTTTGAAACTCTCCACTTCTACAAAATATAAATTCTAGCAGTAAACAATAAACCATAAAGCATGGCCACACTAAAGCTCTCAGCAGGTCTGTACAGTAGGGTTAGGGTTAGTAGGGGTTAGTAGTCTTATTGTCTGATCAGTATGAAATCAGCATCTTTCTCCTATCAGTTTTGTTTGTGTTTCGAATTTTTGAATATGCTGCTTATCTAACTGCACCCCTACAAATGGTGCTTTTCTCACAGGAGAACAATATCTCCATTGGCCACTTTTTCCCCATTACCTGCCTGTGACCAATGGCAGCCCCGCATCACTGCATTCTCTCATTTCAACTAGCCTCCCTTACTGTTGGACCCAGCATGTATAAAACTTAAATGCAACTGTTTACATTGCAGTTCCTATGGTTTTGGGTGCGTAACAGCATCGCAGCAACATTTTTAACAATACTTCTGCTTTTTTTTACCACCTCAGAAACAGAACCACACGTTGTAGATGTAGATGTAGAGGTCCTGGTTACTCTCATCAGTCTTTCAGACCCTACCTCAGTGTGTTTGTTGTGTGCTTCTGCATGTGCTTGGGGGAGCCAATGGTTGTGGGCTTTCGCTGTATGCAAGGCCTGTGGTCTGTGTTGTGTTGGTGCCAATGCAACAATGTGGTGAATGTCACTCTTACTAATTACTTAGTACACAGACTACTCCACCAGGTGGTACACAGTGAGATGTCCAGTGGTAATTAAACTCTAACAGATAACATTTAGTTCCACTCTGTTCCCACTAAATGCTATCTGTTAGAGTGTAATTAACACTGGACATTTCACTGTGTATTACAGTAATTTTAAACTAGCTGCTATTCCAAAGCATCCAAGCCACCTGCCCTTTGCTGACCTTTCATAATACTCTATAAAGAACCGTTTTTGCAACATAAATATAAAATTAAAGGCACTGCATTGTCTGAAAAGTGGTTTATGTACAGTTAATTGCCAGAAAAAAATGAAATTCTGTTACTGTCCTAGTACTTTTGTATTTTACGGTATATCACAACCACTCGACAGTAATGCAGTTCCACTCTCTCTCCTTCTTTGTCTGACACACTTTCCCCATGAGCCTTCATCAGCACACTTTGGCACCATCCGTGCAAAACTGCAACTCTTTCTCCTTTTCTCCGTATTACCAATATCACAGGCAGGAAAGCGATTAATTCATGGGGGGGGGGGGGGGGGGGGCATGGAAAATTGCCATGATCAACACAAATTACAAGAAAACTGCATGTGATTTCAACAAACCAAACATCAGTGTTCAACCAAGTGAGAAAACCAACCATTAAGTAAATTAAACCATTCCATGTGAAGCATTGGTGTGTAGTAATCCAAAATAGCAACATGATACCCTCAGTGGTGCAAATGGTCTCATTTATACACTAATTTCTGCCACATTACACCAGCTTCAAGCAAGTGTTTTACGTCAGGTGTTGATTTAATTTGTCCTTTAATGTTCCACTGACCTTAATAAGTTCTCTTTACCAGATAAGGATAGCCACTACTCCAACGCACTCACCTCATTCTGATCTCAGAAAATAACATTTTCTGCTTGAATGAAGACAACCCTCCGACCCAACCACTGCCTTTTATTTGCTTACTTTCATTGCTTCCACCTCAGAAATAAACAAACATATTAGGCTAAATGGCAGATTGGGCCAGGTGAACATGACTATGAAACCCCTGTATGATAAACAGACCAGGGAAAGTCAACGGGGAAGTCAAACGTTTGAAACGCCGACGACAGACATCCGAGAAAGTCTATTTAGTGTAAGAGTCAAATAGCTTTAGGCTTTTGATGACAAACTTACTCAACTTGTTCACATATATCGAGAGAATAGAGACAAGTGGATGCAAAAGAGAAATGTGTCGCTGTCAGGCTATATGTGTAACTTTTGCATAACTGTATGACATGGACGTGCGACAGTGATCGCATTTACCAGTGTAGCTAGTTAGTAAGGCATGCTTTATTTGGCGTGGGTGGTGTTGCTTATTTTGTAGTAAGGAACCACATAGCTAGATGGATTCCTTAGCGAAACAAGTCGAGTTTCGTTTACTTGATCCATTTTTTAATCTTGTGGCTTTGCTCTTGCCACATAGTTGAAACAGGACATTGAATGTTAATCGCAATCCATTATGTGTGTTTTCTGGCATGTAGATCTCAATCACACACGACCCCAACATAGTAAACATTCATCTCATAAAAAACACGTTTTCAACGTACAAAAATGCCAAGTTACTCAAAAGTATTGATATCAAAATGACGCCAAGTTACGGTACTACAAACAATATAGGCTATCTTGCCTCACCGAAATGACAAGATGTATTTCAAAGCAATGCTACCCAATATTTCCTCAATTCTTTCAAGTCACTTGGCCCTGTGTGTATAAGCATGCACTACATGGACAGGCCAAACATATGTGTGGATGGCTCTCTCACAGTCAAGATTGATTGAATAGGCATGTACATGTCCAATTTGTATTGGTATGTATGTATTTCGCTGCCCAGCCTTTCTGTTGCGTGAATGATAGTATGTTTCTTGGTATAAGTGTGTGTTCGTAAATGTGAATGTAACATGCTGCGAGGGAAATGTCCCCATGGGGATAAAGAAGTTCTCTATGTATGTATGTACAATATGTATTTTACATGCAGTATTTATTGTACGTAGCAAATATACAATAACTTGCACGTGTACTCAAATTCAGTTCAGAAGCAAGTATAAACATGTTTTCTGGAGAAATGTGCTTCCAGTAGTTACTCAGCAGCAGTTTTGTACATTAATTTCAATGTGTTCCATGAGGCAATTCGAAATATTTGACTCTTTGATCTGACACAAAGTTTGCATGACATTGTAAAATGGTAAGATTACAAAACACAGGGCCAAGTGACTTGAAAGAATTGAGGAAATATTGGGTAGCATTGCTTTGAAATACATCTTGTCATTTCGGTGAGGCAAGATAGCCTATATTGTTTGTAGTACCGTAACTTGGCGTCATTTTGATATCAATACTTTTGAGTAACTTGGCATTTTTGTACGTTGAAAACGTGTTTTTTATGAGATATCATTTCTTTTTGCAAAGCGTTTTATTATGAGAGTGAGAAATGCGAAGTGACCCTGTAAGAAACGGTTGTGGATTATGGCTATCGTTGTGTGAATTTGTATACAGTCTGATGAGCGTGTACCGTTCAGCAGTTTCGGTTTGCTATGTATGTAAAATAGTGGCTGTGACAAAGGGTGTCACAGCCACTGTAAACGCATGAGAAACGCATAAGTGTAAACGCATGAGAAGCGCAGGTGAAATATGGCCAGTGTATGTACTCACGGATTTGACGTCCATCCAACGAGCCTTGACTGACAAAAGAATCAGCAAGCCCGTAGAATTATAACTCCCTAGGTCGCAACTTGTGTAGCCTTCTGTCGTGCTCCGTTTTGTCTGTTATTTCGTGGAGATGCACTTTCAGTGTTTGTAAGGTTTATAAGGCATTTTGATAGGCTTATCTGCAGGTAGGAATCCTCTTCGCTGTTTTGCTAAACTAGAACCGGAAAACATGATAGTGGAGAATAGGAGCAGACGCATGTGTCCCAGCAGGCTTTGCTTATGAGAAAATAACAACAGTGTGAGAGAAATTAGGATGAAATTATGAAATTGCGTAGTTGAAACAATATGTTTTTAGCAGAATGGGCATGTAGGTGAAGGTTGACATGATCACGGAGTATAGTGCGAAGTAAATGCAGTGACCATGAGCGAGCTTATATTCCTTATCGAACGGTATATATAACAGTCGCTATAAAGCGTTAGCTGTTAAATTGGAGGGTTAAGTAACGTGTGAAATCTGTTGCATTGCGGTGTTTTTTTCATGTTCAGTACTAGTAGTTATAATTATGAGTGAATCATGATTTTAAATGTAATGTTTTAATGGGGAGTTGCAGAACGTACATACGTAGTAATTGTTTGTATGTGGCTAGATAGAGAGCAGGGCGAGGTAACATGAATGTAGAAACGTGGCGTTTGCTGATAAGGTTTTGTACGGTAGCCAAGTGAAGAAATGTAGTTAGTAGAAATGGCACAGCGGTGAACTGGTGTAACTTCTTAATAAAAGGAATACATTTGCCGTCATGAAATGCATGTGGGTGGCCATGAGTGAGTTTTGGTAAAGCAAGTATAAGCGTAAGAGAACGTTAGTGTAAAAAAGGAAATTATCTGCCTGAGGGCGAGGCGGGATTCGATCCTTCAACCAGACGTTTACCAGTCTGTCACTTTGTTAGGGCAGCACCATGACATAGCTATGCAATGCGTGAAATAGCATTAGCAAACCTGTCCGTGGTTTTAAAGAAGAACACAGGCGAGTAAGCACAGAAGAGCTCCAGTTGAATCCATATGGCTGCGCAATATTGTAGCCGGTTAACAATTGAACGTGCAGACGGTACGTCATAATACAGTGTATACGTTCGGTGAACGGCGGGTAGATATGGTGCAAAAGCAATAATTGAAAAGTAGTAGACAATCATTAGTGAGGGTAAACGCAGGTTAAAGAAACATGGTCCTAGCTGGGCTTGAACCTCCGACCCTGTGTTCCCAAGACTGGGACCTTACCCACTAGGCCAAAGGCGGATTAGCTGTTTGTACTGAAAATGTTTCAGAGTAAAAAGGTATGGGTATTTTGCGTGTGTATGTGAGTTTTTCATTGGGTCGTGTAGGTGAAGATTTGGCGGGTGTCGGTAAAATGTCCAATGGGGAGACATGTTATTAGTGGGATAGGCGGCAGGAAAAATAAGAATGAGAAGAAGAAGAAGAAGAAGAAGAAAGAGAAGAAGAAGAAGAAGGAGAAAACGCAAAATCCCCTTAGTTTGGGGCTTTATTGTGTGGACATGTGAAGTTGTTTATGAAATCTGTCTGTTGAAATGGGGTCAGAATGTACAGAATTTAATGTTTTTAAGGGCTGAGTGTCTGTGGCTGTTGTGGTTATTTCTGTGGGGAACCCTGAAAAGTGCCAAACTCTCGGTGCTGTATAGGTATGGGGCATGCCCCCGCCAAGGCGTAACTTGGCGGGATGGCATACCTGCCATCCCAATAATATTTCAGGGTAATGCTGCAGGTCTGAAAATGGTTTGTGAGAACAGTTCAGTTCCCTCTCCTATATTTCTGTGGTTATTACTGCTGTTTGTACACAGCAGTCAAAATACTCTCAATAATATAAACATACGAGTATGGTAAAGAAACAGACACATAGGACAAAAGCCTAGCAACATAGAAGATATACAGGAAATGACACTGTGGTGGGGTGGGCGTGGTTTGAGCGTCGGCTGCAGAGAGAGAGTGTGTGAGAGGAGCGGCTCTCGGATCCTTCGCCACAACTGAGAGGTGGAGGTAATCAGCGCCGATAATTGTCAATTGTTTAATTGCGCTGATTACCTCTGATTGCTTTCAACAGTGAGCCTGGGGTTTTTAAAAGCAGGACCGGAAGCCGGAGGAAAGGGGAGCGCCGGTGAAAAGACCGCGACGAAAACCTCTGTATTGTGGTTGTTATAAGAAAAGCCGAGAGCTTTAATAAAAGAGCATGAAGGTGCTACGAACCAAAATAATTGTCTCCCGTGCGTGTGTTTCAAGCCAGGAGGGGTGGCACTCACTTGCCACAGACACCTATGGGTGGCAGTGTAGTATTGGATAGTATAGAGTTGTGTAAGTCACTCTGTATCATTATGAGTGCCTGCTGAATGTCAGTAATGCAATGCTGGTACAAAGCGGAATTACTGATTAGCTGGATAACTGCACTGAGTAAAACCTGGAACCCTCCCAAAACTGGAACATGGACTGAAGTAAAAAGTGCAGTTCGGGGTTTTACTCAGCACAGTTATCCGGCTGCACAGTTATCCAGCTGCACAGTAATCCTGCTTCCTGACACAGGGTCCCCATTCCGTTTTTATTTAACTCGCCACGCTTACACAGTTGCCTTCAGAAAGTTTTCCCCATTGAGCCTTTTTCACATTTTGAAAAGGTTACACCTTAAAATTGTATGTATTGAAATATTTGCCCTTCACCAACACAATAAATATTTTTTAAAAGTGAAAGACGGACATTTCTCATTTATTCTCAAATTATTCACCCCCCCCCCCCCCCCAGAGTAATTTCTTTGTAGATAGGCCTCTGGCGGCAATCACAGCTCGTCGTCTGTATCGGGCCCGCTGTCGCCCCACAGATTTTGGCAGCTGCGGACAAGCACGGACGGCCATGTTTGTATCACAGAGGCATAATATGAGAAGGCCCTAAATTTTTAATTAATCTAGGAAATGTTATTTGTAGTTATTATATCATCAGTAAGGCTGGATGATTATCACTGAAAATATTGGCTAAAGTCACGGAGCAGTCATGGCAAAGTTGCTGAAAATCATGTAAAACTGAGAAAAAAAAAACCCAACAGAAATTACTGAGTGTTCTAAAAAAGCATTAATGAATTAATTTAATAGATATCATGCACAGCTGCAACAGTATACAAGTGCTGTAAGGTCAAATAGAACCCACAGGCAGCTGCTGCAAATTCGATAAAAATGCATTGATGGGTTTGTGCGCCATGAATTTAATCACTTCGGTCCATCAGAGCGTTCAAACATCTTTTAATGCAGAACCGGCCCAGTGCTGACACAGCATACAAGCACTTAGTTTCGGCTGAATAGATAACAGCTCTTGCCTCCTTCATTCCCTCTATGTAACAAGCCTAACACACAGCGACTACCAGCGCCCTCTGTATGCTGGGCTGTGCATCCGGAGCCAGCTCGTCCATTGGGCCATATAGGCAGTCGAGTAGGGGGCCTCAGTGTGATGTTGACTATTTTGGGGGCCCATTTTCAAGATCTTGCCTAGGGCCCCACAGCCTCAGGCTCTGGGTATATCTTAACAGTCTCGTTTGATTTGTCTGTATCTGCCTATGTACACGCTGGCTTGCAGGAGGGCTTGGGACAAAGTCTTAGTAGGTGTGGACGGGTGCGGCAACAGAAGTTGCGGGAGTGGTCAGGTATGGCAAGAGAAGTCTTCTGGGCAATGTATTCTTTTTTTTTAAAAATGTATTCTTCTATGAGGATTGCTCATTTATATATTGGAGTTTTTTGCCCATTCCTCCATTTAAATTTGCTCCAGCTTTGTCAAGTTGGATGGAGCAAGTTGGAGGATAGCCATTTTTTAAACCAAAGATTCTCTATGGGATTTAATTCTGGGCTTTGGCTTGGCCATTCCAGACTACTGACCTTGTTTTAAGCCATTCCCTTGTAGCTTTGTCATGCGCATTGGGTCACAGTCCTGGTGGAACATGCATCGGTGTCCTAAATGCAGATCCCTTATGGACTGAAGCAGGTTCTCCTCAAGGATTTACCTATAATTGGCTCCATCCATCTTGCCCTTGCTGGCAACAAGCTTCCCAGAGCCTCCTGCTGAAAAACAGCCTCATAGCAAGATGCTGCCCCTAACTTGACAATGATGTTACCTGGGTTATGGGCTGTGTTTGGTTTTTGCCAAAACAGCATTTTGACAGCCCAACTTTAGCCTCCTCAGACAACAAAATCTTCTTCTAGAATGTCTCAGGGTCTATCACATGGCTCCTGGTGAGCTCTGCGTTTGACTTAATTCTGGTCTCAAAAGTGCATTTTTTCAAGCCACTCTTCCAAAGAGCTCAAAGTCCTGAAGACATTGTCGATCTCTGGACAATTTCTCTCGTTTCAGCCAATGGGCTCTTCAGCTCTGTATTATATCTCTTCTATCTCAAAAAAGCATGTTTTCAATGCATAAAAATGCCATGTTACTCACACATACAAAGCATTGTTTATAAGTTATTCATTCAGACTGACAAAATATATGCCTTTAAAAGTATTGATATAAAAATAAATGACATCAAGTTACTTTACTACAAACAATATAAGCTAATTTGCCTCACAGAAATGAAACAAGCTGTATTCCACAGCAATGCTTCCAAAATTATTTAAAGTCATTATTTAAAGTTATTTAAAGTTTAAAATTTTCCTCTCAAAGTGCACCAGATTGATGCATTTAATTGTTAAAAAGTACAAGACATTCCCCCGGAACCCTCTAAGGACTTCATGAGTCCCCCCCACCACATTTCCCCAAAATCCTGTGGCAATCACTAAATTATTCTGCGCATAAAAACCCCTCTAGCCACCCCCATCTAGCCAAGTTTGGCACAAATAAAGATTGCCTGTTGGGAAAATTATATATACATACACATATACACACACAACAGGCAAGGATGCTCGTATGCTGAATATTAATGAATCATCGAGCTGTTATAGATAAGTTAGCTTTACTGGCTGTTATTGATAGCTGCCTGATTAATTTGTCTCTCTTTGTGTTGTCTGCAGGCATTTCATGAAATTGGAAGTTGTCCCAAAGTCACTAAAACTTATTGCAAATCGGAGGTGCATTTATGGTTTTTTTTAAGCAAACCGCTAATAAATTCCTTGTGGTTTGTGAAGTCGAATTTAGCAACGCCTGAATTTGCTGACATTTTTCTCTGTGGCTGAAACGAAAATGACAACTGCTTTACAAAAATGATTGCTTGCCATTCCGTTGGTCAGACAAAATCTCGAGGGGAGCAAAGCCTGTGTGTGCGTCAGGCCAATGCCTAATGCCGATGAATTTCTGAGTGAACAAAGTTGCCCTCGTTTACGGAAGCTTTTTACAAATAATAATAAAAATAAAAGTGAAAAAATATATAAATTAAAAAAACAATACATTAAAAAAAAATCAGCTGGACTCAGTCCAGACCAAACACCAATATTGAGACTAATGCTTGAGACCAAGACAAGTCTAAGACAATAGCAAAAAATGTCTCAAGTCTGGACTCGAGACAAGCATTGGACTCAAGTACTACAGCCCTGCTTCAGACGCCTTTGAGACTTAATTAAAATAATAATTTTACTTTTAATAAGCGACAGTATAACTGATCACTTCATTAGAAGCAAGATGTCACACACAACAAAATCACTGATTGATGGGATTGCATAATAACATGTATCTTACTGAACTGATGTTCCTATTAAGCATGCCCTGCGAAATCTGAACAGATATTAATTATATATTCTTACTGTGGTTGATTATTGTTAACACTACGCATTGGCAATGTGTATTTTTAAATGTCATGCCAATTTGAATTTGGATTTGTCCATCCTCCTTGCCATCAGTCAGCACACACTCTGAAACGTGTCTGAATGGTGAAGCATTCTCAAGTAAACCTTTGTTTTTTTTTTAAAGAAATTGCACACTGGGTAAAGTGTGTGAACACATTCCCAGCAGACTACCCAATGAAACTGTATTTAGCTTCCACTCACAATCCATAACTGTATATAATGTCCACTCACACTCTGGTGATAAGAGAGCATGTCGCCTGCTGGTTAATACCATAGCTCTTAATTATTCCCATTACGGTTAATGATTAATCCTGTTCTTCTTTGTTCTTTTCAAAAGTAACACCGAAAAATATTATCATCAGAGGTGTAATTCAGTCTGTGAGTCAATAAGTCAATCCCTTTGGCCATTAAAAACATTTTAACAGCATTTTAATAGATTAATGTGAGAGGTCTTCGTCCATCACCAAAACCACCACATAACATAGACTTGTGAATACATTGTTGGCATCCAATACATACATATACATATATATATACATATATATATATATATAACATAAGAGTTATGTTATCTAACTGTAGAATATACTGAATACATGTCAGTACATTATGAATGATAAGGCTGCTGATCAGAGCACAGACTGTACAGTGTATATTAAAAATAGTGATGGCCACATAACATTGACTAAAGCTTGAACTGTACTGCAGGTACAATGTATATCTTTAGAGGCAAAGTGCACCCGTGCTGAAATAAAGACAACACATAATTTGAAAAGGCCCCCAAACTTATGATGAAATAGAAAGTACTTACTCCAGAGATGAGCTTCACGGAGTTGTCACACAAAGTTGTCTAGGGCTCTCACATAGTCCACAACTTCAGTTTTACTTCAGTATCAAAGTATTGTCCAAGCCACTGAAGCAACTGTGCAGCACAGTGTGCAGGACGTCTGGTCAAACCATGTATGTATGTATTTATGTATATACGTATAGCGTATATATATATATATATATATATATATATATATATGTATGTATGTATGTATGTATGTATGTATGTATGTATGTATGTATGTATGTATGTTTGTATGTATGTGTGTGTGTGTATGTATGTATGTGTGAACTGTATGTTAATCTTTGTAGTATGACCTTGTGTCTATCCGTATATATATCTGTGCTTGAATGTCAGTTTTTTCCTCTCAATGTGTGTGAGAGTGATGTGTTTTCCCTTGTTTGTGTTTATCGGCGATAACCAAATTGATTTAGGCGATGCAAAGTAATAGCTGCGGGATCCATCAGTCCCTCTCTCTGTGTGACCCTCGTCCTCACCATCTCCCTGCTCTTTAAAGGGCTGATTGCCTGAAATATCAACTCTCTCTCTGCGCTGTTTTCTAATTCTCGTCTCTCCTCCCCCTCCCCTCCCTCTAACCCAGTCATCTTCTGCACTTCCTTTGGAGGGATTGGAGGGAGGAGTCAGAAGCTCCTGGGGGGGGGGGGAAAGAAGGAAGTAGTGGGAAAAGGAAAGATGGGGATAGAGTGGAGTGTACACTGAGAGAAAGAGAAAGAGAGAGAGAGAGAGAGAGAGAGAGAGAGGCATTAGAGGCAGGATTAATATGCACCCAATGCTGTACATTAACACTGGCAGACATTGATCCAAAAGAATAATAAAATGCACTGCTATTCACATTATACAACTCTAATGCACAGCTATTGTATTTTAATGTTGTAGTTATGCTACAATTAACTCTTACTGTTATTTCTTTTGTTTACGATGTTAGTAATTATAATGAAAGTAGTTATGTTTACTTATGTTTGTTCTTCGTATTGTTGTACTACAAATCCATTAATAACAATTAATGTTTCCTCAAATAATGATCCATGAATACTTTAATGCTAGTCCTTAATAGCTGTACTTCATCACTGCTTCAACAATCATTAAAACAGATCTAGGGATTTAAAGCTAGAATAAAAAGTGCAAAGCAGTCTGAATGCATTTCAGTGTCAGGTGGGAATAAACAATACATTAAAAACAGCATTTCAGAGAAATTGTGCCTCCGGTGTGCATTGTGCCTGCAGGTATGGTGATTCGGCATGAACTGGTACCGTGCAGGAATATTAATATTGCAGTAAGCCTTTTTCCTACCAGTGAGGCATTAGCCAGGTCTGGGCTGGGCTTTCTTGATAAAGCTGGCTTTTGAAGGGAGTCTGCCTCATGCATGCGGGCCATTAGTGGCCTGAGAAATATAATGAAGCCGGAAGCCAGTGCCTGGGACTAATAGATAAATAAATAAATACTAAAAGCGAAGCAAGCAAAGTGCTCATTTTCTGTGTTCTAGAAAACATATTAACTTTCTTTTGCATTCCTTTTATGATAACCCTTGAATATCTTTTCTGCTGGTGGTAAAGGGTATTGCACACAGCATTCTATTCAATTAATACCAGCAAGCATTTAAGTCAGTAAAGAGGGACTATATCCAGTGCAATACTTTAGCATTCTGTACTGAGGAGATACTGATATGCTTTTTTTCTATAGGTGTTGTTTCCCCATGTGAATTTTGGTACATTTTATTGCAGCTGGCTAAGTTTTTCTAATAGAATACTGTTTCAATTATGCAACAGAACACACACAAACACTCTCTCACACACACACACACACACACACAATGTTTGGGACAAAGACTCCACATTTTGGTTTCACATGTAGAAATTCCAGCATTTTTAATATACAGTCCACCATTTCAGGGCACTGTAATGTTTCGGACAAATAGCTTCAGAGGTGATTCTGATTAGTCAGGTGTGTTCAGTTGCTTCCTTAGTGCAGGTATAAGACAACCTTCAGTATCTAGGCTTGATTCTAGCCTTTTGATTGCCTTTGGGGTCTGTTATTGGTGTTTGTCAACATGAGGACCAGAGTTGTGCCAATAGAAGTCAAGGAAGCCATTATGAGTAAGCATAAGGTCTATCCTGATGGGAGGGGTCTCTTCGAGGATGACAATGCCCCCATCCACATGGCACAAGGTGTCACTGAATGGTTTGATGAGTATGGAAATGATGTGAATATTTGCAGTCACCAGATCTCAACCCAATTGAACATCTGTGGGAGGTTTTGGACCGACATGTTAGACAGCGCTCTCCAACACCATCATCAAAACACCAAATTACGGAATATCTTTCGGAAGAATGGTATTCTATCCCTCTAGTAGAGTTTCAGAGACTCGTAGAATTTATGCCAAGGTGCTGTTCTGGCAGCTCGTGGTGGGCCAACACCTTACTAAGACACTTTATGTTAGTTTTTCCTTTAATTTGTCACCTGTCTGTATAAATAAATAAATAAATAAATATACACTCACACAGTAGCTGCTTGTCCTATTTGTCTAACTCAGTTCACCCCCATTACTGTGCCACAATTATTGGATACTGCATGTCATATGTGTCTTTGGTCCAGTCCTCTGGATGCCCTACCCTCCTGGATGTTTTAGTCCATTAACTTACATGACATTATTAAGGAATCTGTTACCTCTGGTTGTTCATCCATCCACCCATTTTGTAATTGCTTAGTCCAGATCAGGGTCACTGTGGCAACAGGGCAAGCAGAGCAGCCCAGACGTCCCACTCCTCAGTGACTCCCACCAACTCATCTCGGTGGATCCTAATGTGATCCCAGGCCAGCCTGTGGATATAATGGTTGTGTTCCTTATTTGTTTAAGCGAGGCGTGGTTCGGCCTCTTTTAAAGAAACCTGGCCTTGATCCATATGCCCCATCTAATTATTGACCAAGTTGCTCTTTGCATCAAAGATTCTTGAAAAGATTATTGCTCAGCTTTTAGACACAGTAATCAGTAATAACATTTTTGATTATTCCAATCAGACTTCCACCAGTTACACAGTACTGAAACTGCTCTGCTTAGAGTGACTCATTATTTACTTATATGCGCGGTGCTGGTGATATCTCCATTTTAGTGCTACTTGATTTGACTACTGCGTTCAATACCATTGCCCAATACATTTTACTGGATAGGCTTAGGCATTGGGTTATTTTCTCTGGTCCCACCGTAAATTGGTTCTCCTACTATTTGGTATCAAAAAGATGTTTTACCGTTTCCGTCTTCTTCTACCTCTCTGACATGTGGGGTTCCTCAAGGTTCGATTCTGTGTCCTATACATTTTTCTCTTTATATGCTTCCCCTGGGACAAAAAATTCAACAGATTAGCTCTATCTCCTACCATGTGGCTGACACATAGCTGTATTTATCAGTTAAGCCAAAGTTACTTAATAACTTCTCTCCTCTATGAGACTTGGCTGCCATCAAGAACTCTCTTAATGTCCTTCAGCTAAATTCAGACAAGACAGAGATTTTGTTTTTTTGCCCTGAGAACCACACTAGTGATATCCTTAAGTACGCTTGTCCACCATCTGCTTATATAAAACCCTCCACTAAAAACCTTGGTGTCATTTTTTATCCACATCTAAAGTCTGATCTTCATCTTAAAAATTGTGTGAAATCTTGCTTCTTCTAAGAAATCACATCTGTTCTCTCAAGGAAAGCTACCGAGCAAATTATTCAGGCTTTTATTTTTTCACAATTCTGTCTCAATTCTGGCAATTCATTATTTTTCTGCTTTAGTGTCTCTGCAATATCTCCTGTCTGTTCAAAATGCCGCTGCTAGACGTCTGACTAGAAGCTGTCACGGGTCTCATATTAGCTTCCCAGAATTAGTGTCCTTGCACTGGCTGCCTTAAATTTATTATATATTTAAAAATTCTTCTCATTACTTTTAAAGCACTGTGTGGTCTGGCTCTACCTCATATTTCATAATTACTCACACTATACATCCCTACAAAGGCACTTTGATCCTCAAGCAGGCCTGTTAGTTGTTCCCCACTCCAGACAGGCTACAAAGGGTGTCCGTGAATTTTCTCTCCCAGCGCCCACACTTTGGAACAACCTCCTGTTAACCATCCGCAGAGTCTGTTTTGAATTTCAGAAAGCTTTTGAATACTCACCTTTCTTATAATTTATTTCTGTCTTATCTGTTTGCTTTAATCTTCTGTATTTTCTCTTATCTCATTTCATTATCCTTATAATTGTTTTTCATTTCTTATTCACTTCTAATTATCCGGAATATTTAATTTCGTTTGTTCATCGTTTTAAATGTTTCCTCTGTAAAGCACACTGTAATTTCTGTTTGGATGAGTGCTATATAAAAAAGAAATTATATTATTATTATTATTATAAGTACTGGGATAGTGACACAAATAGTTTTGTTTCGGCTCTGTACTACAGTACACTGGATTTGAAATAAAACAGTGAAAAGAAGGTCAACTGTCAGCCTTAATTTGAGGGTATTTTCACCCATATTGGGCGATCTGTGTGGGAACAGCCTTCTTAAAAGTTTCATGCAGTACAGTCTCCAGAGTTTACTTAGAACATTTTTTTTGCTATATGCTATAAAACAAAAAACATCCAGTGAGTGGCAGTTCTGTGGGCAAAAACACCATGTTTAATGAGAGAGGTCAGAGGAGAATGGGCGGACAACATTCAAACTAACTGAAAGACCACAAATGCTGAAATAACTGCCATTTACAGCAGTGGTGTACAGAAGGGCATCTCTGAACACACAACACATCAGACCTTGAAGCGGATGGGCTACAGCAGCAGAAGACCAAGCCTGATTACAATCCTGTCAGCTAAGAGCAGGAGGATGAGGCTAGAGTGGGCACACGATCACCAAAACTGGACAACTGAAGATTGGAAAAATGTCACCAGGTCTGAATCATCTCAAGTTCTGCTGCAACATGCAAATGGTAGGGTCAGAATTTTGTGTAAAGAGAATGAATCTATGGGTCCATCCTGCTCTGTGTCAATGGTGCAGATTGGCAGCAGTGCTATAATGGTGTGAGGAATGTTTTCTTGGCACATTAGGCCCCACTAAGTATTGGAGGCAACCACGGACCTGATGGGAGTCCAGCAGGTGGAAAACTGTGTAGACAGGCTGACGGTCAAGGAAACAGGGAAGAGGGGGAGGCCAAGAAGCAGGAGCCAGGGGACTAGTGATCACTGACCTCAGGTGGGAGACATGAAAGTTGGGGTTGCATCGCATGGACTGGGGGTGCAGGAGCAGGTAAACTACTGGATTGACTATTCTCAGGACTTTGAAGGGTCCGACAAGCCATGGGGTCAGTTTGCAAGCCTCCACATGTTGAGGAAGATCCTGGGGCGAGAGCTAAAAAACTAAAAATACTGAACAATAGCTAGATAGCTGGTGAAATTAACTATAGTTAAAAGTTGACTGTGGTTAACCAGGTAGCTGCTAGTAGTTCCCACTCATCACCTGTAACATTCAGGTCAGCTAGCTACCTAGCTAGCAAACAATAGGCCACAGCAGTCAGGCTGGTGGAGGGTCTACCTTGGAACTACTGTTCAGGGGAACCAGGGGATCCCCTTGAAACTACCATCGACCCAGGGCAACCGGTAACTTTCTCCTATCGAATACTTGGACCGGACATTAAATTGTAAGGTTGGCACCACAAACCAGATGAGTACAAATCATTGGAAAACCGGAAATTACGGTTGAAAACCAGACATCTGGTAACCAATTTACTGCTTTTATGGTAACTTTTCATAATTCATTTTAATGATCTATGATTTTATGACAATTTCAATCTTTCTGTCAAATGAGAATTTTATAGTTTGATTAAACTGATTTTTATCTTACCAAGAGGCCTCCGAGTCTGAGTCTCACTCTGGATCAGTTTGCACCACCTTGTAAACACCAGCACCAAAACCCATTTCGAAAATCATTTCAGCTTCTTAAAACTGTCAAATCCACACTATCAGGAAAAAAGTAGCAAAAATGTCTGTTGATATTCATATCAATTTGGCAATGTTTTTTTTTTTGTTTGTTTGGGTAAAGGCAATGTTTTGAGAGACACGTCGTGTGTGGTAGTGGGCTAGTGTGTGTGTTTTCATTTACTCAATTGTTGATTCTGAAATTCCGTCCTCTCCATCTGTATCTCAGCAGTTTTGATCATTCAGACTTGATGTCTTAGGGATGCCACTTAGACTTAAAATAGTACCTTGAGACAATAATGGTTATTTTGCTGTTACTCTCAACTCAGACATCATGCCCTCAAAGTACTTCACCGTGATAGATTACTGTGTTATCGAGGATCACTTAAGTGAAATGCAATACAAATATAATACAAATCAACCAACCAATCATCACCAATATATAGCACTCCACTGCCCTTACCACACTTAAGCTTAAGTGGAAAGGATGGGATATATTTAGACACTTACTCTGGGGGTGATCGTGTTGAGAGAGCTGGACAGGAAATTCAATCACTCAATCAATCAATCTTGTGTCTAAATTTAATTTGCTTTCTCCATTATGAAATAGGAACGCAATAACCACTCCCACAATTTCTGGCAGTCAAATAACATTAGGTATATTATTAAAGTATTGTACATAATATATGTGATAGACAAATTATTTCCACTTGCAGATCCTGAAATATATTTTTGTATGTACATAGATACAGTGATGTCAATTAGTATTTGGACAGTGACAATTTTTTGTTGTTGTTTTGGCTCTGTACTCCAGCCCACAGGATCTGAAATGACACAATGAATATGAGGTTAAAGTGCAGACTGTCAGCTTTCATTTGAGGGTATTTACATCCATTTCAGGCGATCCATCATGAGGCTGAAAATCTGAATAAATTGTTCAGGGACATAGCCAAAACATTGGATGTTGTTAGGAAGCAAGAATGCACTGGTGAGCTCTGCAGTAGCCAATGACTTGGTAGACAATGGAAGGACCACTGTAGTGGATGACCAAAATATACAATGATTCTAGATCATTTATAATCCTAGCAGCATTCCATATCTAATGACTGTATTTCTCTCCTCCTGACAACTTCAGGCACATGTTGGGGCTGTAACCATAAGACCAAAGGAGCACCCTTCTGCAGACCCTGCCGGCTCAGCTTCAGCTCCACGCCGGTCCCCCTGGCCGACAGTGCCACCCATTGGCCTTCCAGCTCCCATCATGACCGGAGTCATCCTCGCCTGGCTTCAGTTACACATTCTCATCGCATGTACTGTCATTATCCTTTTGATTATACATGTATAATGACTTCTCCAATTAACCGGTGCCAGCCAGTGACAGATGGGTTCCCCCTGAGTCAGGTTTTGCTCAAGGTTTCCTGTTACCAGCCAGGGAGATTTCCCTGCCACCGTCACCCTAGGTGTGGTTTTGGGGGGTTCAGGTCTGGATCTCTGTAAAGCTGCTTCGTGACAATGCTATTTGTAAAAAGCACTACACAAATAAATTTGAATTGAACCGGGCAGTGGCTCAAAATTGGCCTGTTCAAAGATGATGTATAATAGGGGGATTCTGTTATACTGATTGGGGATGCATTACCTTCAAATAGAAACCTGCCTTGAAGGGGTGGAATGTGGGACAACCAGAGGATAACCACACAATTTTTTAACCATCACACCACATTCATCATCGCAAAAGTATTCAACACTCTTAAATGGAATTTTCGTTGTTTATTTAATGTTTTGGAACTGCTGGAAGGTGTTCGATTACTGAACGCGTATAAAAACATTTTGAGTTTTATTTTTCAGTGAACCTTTAGTTTGTTTATATTCGAGGTGCATTGAAGAGCTACCCCGCGGCTGGAACAGGAAAACCACCACACACACACAGGTACACATACATACAGATACAGATAAACATACAAATACACACAAACACACACTGATACACATAAACACACACACAGGTATACATACTCATAGATACACATAAACATGCACAGGTGCACACAAACACACACAGGTACACATAAACACACACACACAGGTACAAATAAACACACACATGTACCCATACACACAGATACACATAAACGTGCACAGGTTCACCTAACCACACACAGGTACACATAAACACACACAGGTAATGATAAACCCACGCAGGTAGACATAAACACACACAGGTAATGATAAACCCACGCAGGTAGACATAAACACACACAGGTACATGTACAAGCTCTTCAGGAGAAAGTGAAAAGCAGCCAGCCTGTGAGACGTCACATGGGAGGAGGCAACGCCACAGGGACCCCTCAGAGGCGGGGGCAGAGGGTGACTCACCAGCTAAGACTGATCGAGGAATGTTAGAAAAGTGCTCTTCTTAAAAATAAATAAACAAATACATTTATAAATGTTTTTTTTAAAAGGGGGAGAGAAGAAACTGTAGCGCTTTCTAAATGAGTAACATAATTCCTTTCATATTTAGGTTGCACAGGTGCAATAATACAGTGCACATGTATGACTTCAAGTTAATCAAATGTGTTTTATGAAATGAGATGTATTGATTGTTACATGGCTAGTTCATCTCCAGGAGAGGGCGCTGTGGGCACAAGGGTTACTCGTTGAACTGCGCTTGAATAAAAATTGCTTTTAAGAAACTAAAATGGCCGATTGCAGTCGCATCGAAACAGGGCATGCCTATGGTCTAGTTGTGACACAAGGTGTGTCCCCTAAGGATGGTATTTTAACTCCAGTTAGTTTCACAGAACATTTCGTGATCTCCTTTAAACTGAATCTGCCTTTCGTGTCATTACAGCACAAACAATAGAGTTTCAACCCAGGGGTTTTTCCGAATTGAACTAAAGCTATCCGGTTTGGTTACTCACTCCACATTGACTAACATCTCCTCAATATCAGTTTATGAGGCAGCTGACTCATATAACTTCTCTTTCCAGTACAATACAGACAGTAGCTCCACTTTGTATGTGAGCTATTCTTACCAAACGCTGTTCTACCTGGTATATGAATGAATTGAAAGGGCTCAAAACCAAGGTAAGGCATTTGGAGCTGAAAAGGAAAAAAGCCAGGCTCTGTATTGATTTGGAGATGTGGAAAGCTCATGTGCAGTAATATCAGAAAGTTCTGTCTAATGCTAAAATGTCTTACTTCTCAGCCCTCTTTGCATCAGCTCTGTTTAACACAGTAGACAAACTTGTCAATCTAAAAGCAACGACTCCTGTTCAGGATGAGAACATGGAGTGGTGCAAACAATTTCTTGACGTTTTTTTAATTACAAAATTGAGACAATAAGGCTTCAGATGCCTTTTGCATCCAGTAATCTTGCAGAGCCCAATGAAATTAGGGGTAGTGGTACCTGCTTCACAGAACTTTCCCCAGTTACTGAGGCAGAAGTTACTGGCATAGTTGAAAATGAACTAATCTACCCGCAGACTAGATTCTTGGATCACCTGGCTCATCAAGGAATGCCTCCCTGTTTTGACTACAATTTTAAACTTTAAATTACAATTTTAAGACTAAAGTGACATCTGCATTTAGATCTATGGGAAAGACATCAGTAAGTAGGGTCAGAAATTGTGGTTGAAAGTGCACATTTGAAGACCGTGATGCTCGTGCCTAATTGTGATATGCAAGGAAAAACTGAAGAGCAACTCCTTCTCAGATGATTGAGAAAGTCAATGCAGGACATGATCAGACAAGTGTCAACAAGAACAGTCTGTCAACAACTACATGGAGATGGATTTATGCACTGCATAAACATACTATAAACTCTCAAATATGCATTCATATTTGTGATGAAGGGTTTATGCACTGCATAAACATACTATGAACTCTCAAATATGCATTCATCTTTGTGATGAAGGGTTTATGCACTGCAAAGATGAATGCATATTTGAGAGTTCAGTGGTGAAAAAATCATAGGCAGTGGTCTACAGAGATGTGGGAAAAGGTGATGTAGTCAGATGAGTCATCCTTCATCATATTCTCAACAAGTGGGTGAGTGCATGTGTGGCGTACACCGAGGGAACGGTATAGGCCTGAATTCTTGACCCCTACAATGAGGGGGTCTGGGGGCTCTGTTATGCTGTAGGGGGCATTTTCCTGGCATGGTTTGGGTCCACTTGTCCCCTTAAAGGTAAGGGTCACTGCAACAAAATTACACAGCAGTGCCTCTATTTCCTCAGGCACCTAATAAGATTTGGCCTGGTCCCCAGAATACTCACTAACTTTTATCACTGCACTATTGAGAGTGAATTAACAGGTAACAATCTGGTTCAGCAGCTGCATGGCCCTCAACTCCAATAAATCCTTCCAGGGGGTGGTGAAGACAGCTCAGTTCATAACAGGGGGGCTGCTCGTCCATCCATTCAAGACATTTCTCAGGAGGGATGCCTGAAAAGATCACGCAGCATCACAAAAGACCCCTCACATCCACACCACGCCCGTTTTCTCCCCTATTGTCTGGCAAACTGTACCGAAGCATCTAAGTTCAGAGGCAGTTTTGCCCCTCAGACTTCTCCCCATCAGACTTCTGAACTCATGACTGGTTGAGTCCCCACACCCACACCCCAAATACCATTGCTCACCATCGCACTAATGCAGTATAATAAAGGTGCCAACCAGTAAATGGCTGAATGATTGATTGATTGATTGATTGATTGATTTGACTGACTTTTATATTTAAATTGTATTTTTGTATTTAAATTAATTTCTGCATTTAAATTTGACTGGATTGTCACTACTTGTTATATTACCTGTTGTTTTGTGCTGTCTTATGCCAAAAGTTGATCCACAGTAACCATTTCATTGTACTGTGTACCCTGTGTACCTCTGTGCATATGACAAATAAACTTGACTACTGACGGTAGTACAATACAATGGATGTACCAAAGTGCATTTTTGTACATACCATACAGAAAATTACTGTATTTACATATTTCAAATATATGTTCAATACATGGGAATGCATTTCAAAATGTATGTCCAATAATTAAATAAATTTTGACATGCATTGCAATTTAATTCAAAATATATTGCCATGTACAGTACTTCAAAATGCATGTTAATTTTTTTGTATGAAATGAATGCTTATATATATATATATATATATATATATATATATATATATATATATATATATATATTTCTGTTGTGTCCATTCTACGCTACGTTACACCAGGCCAGCCAGTAAAGGTTGGCTCCCACTAAATAGACAGGTTCCTCCTAAGATTCTCTTGCTAGCCTTTTTGGCTGGTCACCTTTTGGCAGCTTTTTCTATAGAAAAGTAAATATTGTAGTTTACAAAAAGCATCTGAAATAGTTGAGTATATTTGTGGTGATCCTACATGATACTACAACACCCATAATCACTGTGTGGACACTGTGTGCAAATCCCATTGGCCATGGGAGAAGGTGAACTCGCCAGAATCAAACATCCAAATAGGACACTGCATACTGTACAAAAGTGTGTATACCTTTTCTCGTTGCGGCTTCTAAATGTTAGTTTAGTGACAGTCCACGCCAGTGGAGAGCGTAGATTCTAATTCTCCAGTTCTGATTGGAAAACACAGCAGTGACAACGATTGCTGCACCAGACAGAAAACAACAGTGGTTCGGCAAATTAGCACGAACTTCAACCACAGACAGTTCTGTGACTTGGACAGATGGACATCCATGATTTCAAAGTCACTTTAGTTTATCTAGCGCTGCAAAGAAAGAAAAGAAGAAAGTAGGCTTGTCACAGTACACGGTTTAACTGGTGGCATACGCTGCATAAGCCAAGACAGGTGTGGTTATTGCCACACCGCCAAGACTGGTACTTTGAAATCACAATTAAACATGCCAAAACCACAACAACAAAGAAACCAACTGAATAAAAGTACGTTAGCAGAGCTTCAATGTTGATATTATTAAATCAATATAAGACCACTATATTCACAAATGCTCAATACTGTCAGGTACAGCCAGTTCTCCCAGCTGCCTGTGGGCAAGTAATAAAACCATTTTTATTACCAATGCTAAACTGACTGTGCATGTTTTATCGACATGATGTAAAATTGTGGATACCTGTACACATACATGCTGTTTAGTCAGGTTTGACAGCTGAAATGGCCTGTGTTCAAATAAAATATTATGCCTAAACAAATGCATGCAGCTACATGTACAATTACCTTTATTGTTTTAAATCGACAAAGTTTAATCGGAAGCTGGACATTGCTGTATGCACAGGTGAAGCAGTGTTCGCTCATAAAAGGGACATGCACTGTCACAACTGAGTTGTATTTTATAGTCATGTTATTAACTGGAGGCAGGGCATTAAATGTGGCAAAAAATTTAGTTATAAGTAAAATATGGCTGAAATACTTGGTTCTTTTCGTTGACTAAAATAATATGATTTTAGTGACCTTTGTCTGGACTAATATAACTAAAATTAAAATGCATTTTAGTCAACAGGCTTAGACCTTGACTAAATCAAGCACTGGTGGCAAAAGCAACGCTGGCCTTAGGGTCGTAGGGAGTGTGGGAATGGGAGAGGAGACGTAGAAGTAATAGTCTGAAATGTCTTTATTTTAAACGCTAGAATTATTTTTAAAAAACAAATTCTTGGAACGAGGCTGTTATGAATAGTCGGGGCATTGACATAGTTGGGATTACAGAGACATGGCTTGGGGAAAGGTATGGGGATGAATATAATATACATTTAGGTGAATACACTTATTAGGAAGGATAAGACAGTAAGGCAGATGGGGGTGTTGTTCTATGTAAAAGAAAATCTTAATGTGCTCTAAATTCCAGGAATTGACCAACTCATTATGCTCATCGGACAAAATGAGAAGGACCTTAAGATAGGAGTATGCTTTAAACCGTCAGCTTCAGACAGTAGTGAAAATACAGCGCTCTTTGGAAATATAAAACAAGCTTGTCAGGGAAGGGAGACTGTTATAAGGGTCATTTCAATTATCCTGCTATTTATTTGGAATTATCAATGGACAAGAAAAAACTAAAGAATTTCTAAATGTTGTAAATGACCATCTCGGGTACAGTATTCAGTTAGCCTACAAGAGGGAAATCAGTTCTGGATCTGGTGCTATGTAATGATCCTTGACAAAATTTGCATAGAGGTAATGGAGCCAATCGGGACAAGTGATCATTGAGCAGTTAGTTTTTATTGTTGGGGAAGTGAGAATTTTTTGTAAATACAGCAATTTCCAAATTCAGCAGTTTTAACAGCTAACACCTTCATTTAAAATCCAGCGTTCTGAAAACTGAACACAAGTGTAATAACAATTAAAACTTCTCACATATCCAACATGTGTTTATTTAATTTAACTTGATAATTATTATCAAAGATATCAATTATTGATAGCTTTGCTGATAGGCAGAGCAACCAGTTGTAAGAACCTTTATCAAAACATACAACTCACAATAAGATTAGAATTACGAAATGTATTAAATTACAAACAAGTATTCAATTTATCATCTGAAGCTTCTCACAAGATAGTCCCAAGAACACAGAAATTAGTCAAAATTAGTACAGGAAGTATATTAATGCAATAAATTTATATACATTAATGCAAAAAACATTTATATACATCACCATCTAGTCCTGGTCAAGAGAGGGTGAAACTATTTTTCACCAACATAAATTTACCTAAAATGGCCCCACAATTGGACACCCCAATAACACAGGAGAAAGTCAGACCTGCCATAGCATCTATGAAAATGGGAAAATCACTAGGTGTAGATGGCTTCCCAATTAAATACTATAAGAAATAAGTTTATATAATATGCCCTATTTTAACAGAAGTTTATGTAGAAGCATTTGAATACATTCAATGAGGCCTTGATATCATCGATACCTAAAAAAGACGGTAAGATACTAACCCAAAGTATTAGCTTCATGCTTAGAGAAGGTATTGCCAAGTATAATTCATACTGATCAAGTGAGTTTCATTTGGGGCAGATCTTCAGCCGACAATATGAGAAGGCCGTTTCATCTTATGTGGCTGAACTCTTCAGATAACACTCCCATTGCTGCCATCTCCCTGGATGCCGAAAAGGTTTTCGACAGGGTTGAGTGAAGTTTTCTGTACACCACCCTATCATTCTTTTGGGTTTGGCTCTGGCTTTAATTCACGGCTCAGGGTATTGTATTAAAACCCCAAAGGTGGCAGTAACGACAAATGGCATAATGCAGTACGAGGAAATCATTAAAGACTTTCTCTAGGAAAAGGAGAGGCCCAGAATTGAGGAGGAGAGGCCCAGACGTTGTAGCCTTGAGCAAGGTACTTAATCTGTATTGCTTCAGTATTTATATATAGCTGTATAAATGAATATATACTGAATGTAAAGGTAAAGGTTGTGTAAGTTGCATAATAGAGTCTGCTAAATGGTGGTAATGTAATGTAATAATGTGATGTATCCATTCTGGGGTAAAAGTCTTGAATACCTAAATCTAATGCATGAAGTCTTGGGGAAATGGCTGGGGTCCACACTGCCTCTACAACCACATCTCTGCCTTTTTGGGGATAGACCAGAGGTTCCCAAAATAACAAACAGCGAGCTTGCTCTTATTACTCTTATTGCTCTTTATTACAGCTGCCAAGATGATTTTACATAACTGGAAATGCCCTAAAACCTCTGATTTGAAAGAGTGAATGGATGAAATGATCAGAACCGCATCATACGAAAACATGCTGGGAAGGATCAATGGTGAGGGGAAAATGAAAAAGACACGCCATTATTTCTGACGCCATATAAAAATGTAACTGAACTCACGAATGCTGTAGACTGCATATACCGGCCATGTGCTTTACTTTTCATGTGCTCTGTTTTCATTCCTTTTCTCTTTTTACCTTGTAATGAACGACCGTCACACGAAACTGTACATTTTTGCTGTGACGTACCTGTTTTGTATTGTATGGTCAACAATAAATATTTGAATTACAAATATGCGATAACTGCATCTGCCACAGCTCTTATATATTTACCTTACTTTAGTAGGACATTTGATGAGCCAGGGGATTTGATGATCCAGTTACAACAATATTAAGAGGTTACAGAGTGTAAGCAGAATATCTAAATCTAATACATTTTGCTGTCCCATAATGCTCAGGCTCACCTGTTCTTCTCTGTACAACACTCTCTGCTTCTTTTTCTTCTTCTTCCAGTTGGATGTTTAACATCCAGCGGTTTGAAACCAACACATGTTTATTCCATTATAGAGACATGAGCAGGAACCAGACAGACCGACAGTGATGGAAAGAACTCGGAACAATTTCAACAAACATTGAAAAAATAAAAACTGACCACCAAACAGGAGGGGAAAAAGAGGGAAATTCTGGGATAGATGGAGACAAGAAAAACAAGGTATTCATCTATATTTGTACTTAAAAAGTGAAGAGAAAAAGACAGTAAAGCACAGATGTCAAATTCTGGTTAACAGCTTAATGAAGCAGTTTTTTTTTTTGCATGCAAGGAATTGAGTGGAAGCAAAAAGGCTACACTACTGCCATGGAGGATAAAGAGAGAATGGGATTGAGATAAAGGGATGGAGTATGGGTGAAAGAAAAGAAGAAGGGCAGAAAAGAGAACAAAGCAGCAGTGAAGAAAGAGTTGAGGCAAGAGGGCTGGGGAGCACTGTTACTACACACATTCAGATATTTTACTATTAATTTTTGTTTTTAAATTTTCTGGAAACGCTACGATTCTCCTGTCAAACCAACGACCCTCAACAGATTTAAACAGAGAGAGATCGTTCGGAATGCTTTGGCAGTGTTAACAGGTTGCCGTGCCAGGAAAAGCCTCGGAGGTGAGGTGCGCTGAGGTGAAATGAGACAAAAGAATGAGAAAAACAGACACGGGGACAGACGTGTAGACATCGAAGAGTGGAAAAGAGGGACATGCAACGGCTTTATCCCTTTTCAGTCAACTGCACTTAAAGTCTGGCTTGTGTTCCCACTCACATGTACACACCTGAGCCCTCGCTTATAAATGTATCGTCCTTTTCTCCTCCCCCTAAATACGTACATTCAGTCTTGAGCTCATTTTTTTAAAATAAAGAATGGCAAGTTAGAATGTTAGAAGACCCCAGAGGTCACACGTGGAAGAAAGAATGTATCTCCAGAAAAGCACATAAGAAAAACATACAGAAAGTGAATGGGAAACGAGACAGAAAGACGACAAAAAGACAGAAAGGAAGATTTTTAAAAAGTAATTAAAAATATGCTTGCTTTTAGAGAACCGCATACCTGCTGAAGTTGCATCATCCCCAGCAAGGAAGGTAGATATGCAAGGATTACAGTCACAAGGAGCTCAACCACATAAGCAATTTGAATTCAACTGTGCTCAAAAAATTTGGCAAACAGACAGCTCAGCAGGACTAAATCAGCAGACTTTATTCTCGTACTAACTCTTCACAACTCACACTCCTGAACAAAACTATAATAGAGATTATTAAAGTTGCTTTAAAAACAGGAACACTTTTTTTGATTTACCGACCCAGCGCATATATAGGTTGTTGATGAGACATTTATATGGTGCAGATCTGGATAATAACCTTCAATGTGTGTTTAAAAATGAAAAAAAGATACAAAATAAATGGAAAATTTTCCATGGCACGCCAATGACAATCTTAACCATAGTGCATTACAGACTGCTTGAGCGAACAGTAAAAATGCTAATTACAACTTTCTCCAAGCCCCAGAGGTGAAATATTTTTTTTTTATTAATTTTTTTTTTTAAACTTGTGGTTATTGTATTAAACCTGTGGGAACATGATGTACTTTGTGGCCACAACCGGTGTGGCAATCAGGGGAACTCTCAGTAAACACCCGCCCCCTGTAAAAAATAATAAACAAATGAGCTGAACTCCCTCCCCCTCATTGCGCCTACTGTCGCTGTCCTGACTAGTTACAGTACCTCAGCTCCCTGAACGAAGTTGCTGTACTAATAATGACATAGTGACAAGCCGTTTGACTAACTTATCAAAGTGCAGTCACAATGCAAATGGGATTTTTCCTTTCACATTTGCAATGTAGGCATTTCACATGCAATTTATGTGATTTAATCAATGGTATGAAATCACTCATGCACTGACTGCACTGGAATGCAATAGACTGGTCTTTTGTCCATTTTGTTCATGAATTTGAAAGGAATGACTCATACAAAATGTAGCTACTGAGTGCACTGAAACACTCGATTGGTATGGAAACCTGAAAGGGACAAAAGCTCAAGTACCACTATCAATAATTCTCCTCATTGGACATTTAGCCTATTACAGGACAGTCAATACCAGGCAAAAGCACTTGTAGAAACTTTGTGATCACCGTCTTGGTTTTATGTGGAACCCATGCACTGTAGCTTGCTTGCTAAGTAATGAGTCTGCTTCGCCAAAGGCGGGAACTCTTTGCAGTAGCTGAGGACAACAGCGTATTTACTGTTCCCTACCATGGGAGTCATGGTGACCAGCGAAGGTCAGCAAAGACTCATCTAACTGCAACAACAACAAAATGAAAATGTTTAAACAGTAAACCTCAGATATTCTGGAGCGCCATGCCGTTTTTACTGTTAAGATTTACAATTGATTATTGTACATTGCTGTAATGAATGGTAGTAACGGGATAAAAATAACTGAGATTTAACACAACTTATTACGAAACCTGGATTTGTGTTTTTAAGACTTGTATGCCAAAGCCTAATTTTAAAAAGCCGACTTGTGGCGGCAAGCTTAAAACACTGACAGTGAGGACATCTCTAAGTAGATTTTTAAAAAAGAGACAAAAGCCCTCAAGACTGATCTCTTTGGCAGAGGACTCTAGGCTAAACCGGTTTTCTAGCTCCTTTTTCACACAGAATTGTGGACAGCTTGTTTCCATGTAAACTAAAACGGCAATCAATCTGATGGCTTGCAGCATGACGTTAAGTTGCAAGAATGCCTTTCAACGTGCAGTTGCGTATTCATTTTCAATTTCTTTGTCAGGGAGAAATCCTGAAGTCGGTACAGATAGTACAAATACAAAGCTTTATTTGAGCAGCAAGGGAGCTGTAAGACTCAGGACAAACTCTCGTTTCCGGCACAGATACGCATGTAAATCCTTTTAAGGAAGGGTTTATCTAACATTAGGTCATGAATGTCACAACTCAACACAAGCATGCAAGCCAAGCATGCATTAAGGTGTGACCTTTCAAAATAAAGTATACAAATGCATTGTTCATGGAGAGAGTAAATAAAAAGGAAGGGAATCACAGACAAAAAGGCTGTTGCTTACTTCTGCAAGGGTGTGGTTTACATAACTCCGTTTGGACACTCACATGGGAAAGTTCATGATTTGTACACTGGTTTGACTTGTGTGCCCTTCACTCAGCGCACACAGTGTATATACTTTTCAACATGAGAAAATGGGTATCAGCAGCAGGGGTTACATTTTTTTTGCCTCCATATCTGTATGTTCAATTCCTCTGTTTTAATTTCCCTTAAATCAAAGGTTTGCTCTTATTTCTAATATGCATGACACGCCAGTATCTGTTCTTCTCAGAGGATAACAGAAATGATCCAGCAAAGGAGTGCCATTCAATGCAACATACCAAACCTGGTAAAACCCGCGCCACTGGCACTTGAGCTCCTGTTCCTCTCACCATGCAGAGACTAAAACCTATTGTGTGAGATTCTAACAGACCTGACAGAAAACTAAACTGCAGACTGGTCAGTCCCAGGTGACTAAAACACTACTCAATCAAAAGATGCTCTTTAATTTACTGTGTGCTTTCATTTGCATTTTCTGGGATTAGCCAGACCACCTTTAAATTGTGTTTGAAGTGTGACCTTTGTTTGTTTATAAGCACAATTTCAGAGGGGAAAATCTCCAACAAGCAAACCTTCTAAGTTTCCTTTCAGAGTCTTCTAAGATTGTTCACTCATTTCTTCATGTTCTCATTGTCAAATGAACCCCATGCCTCCAAAAGAACACCTCAAGGCATAATGCAAGGTATGGAGAACTGAATAGCTGAATATTTTAACATGAACATGAAAAATGTTGATGTTAGAAAAATGCCTCTAGATACTAGGTGCAATTTTTATTTATTTAATGCAGACACCATTTCTTTTTTCTTTTTTCTTAGAACAAAGATAAGTTTCACCCCACCCCTCTGAGAACAGTAAGTGTGCAGTGATACCATTATATGGACTAATGCATAAATATGTTAAAATGTCTCATCTATTTAAGAGAAACATACTTTTTTTGTTTTAAAAACCAGAAATAGTAAATTAAGGATATATTTCATGAAGGCTGCTTGATTGAATAAAGTCAATAAATACCTAACCCAACACGATGAAATACTTGATAGCAAGAACAAAGATTTTTTATATGCTGGAACTAATATACATTTCCTTTCAACTCCAAAGCCACGTCTCAAATTTACCATGAGGACAGAGCAACAGCTCCATCAACAGCTACCAACAGTAAGCTGCTCTTGTATTTACTTTGAGACTGTACAAACACACACACACACACACACACACCTGTATAATAAATTGTTAAATATTTCCCAATAGATTTTCAAATTAATGCACTGACAAATCTGCACCAAATTTTGGAGAACCAGGCCAAGATCATGGCAATGCAGAAGAAAATGCTTTCAGCTGGGGCAGAAGCAGTAGAAGATATTTTAGAGAGGCCTTGCAGAACCTCCAGGAGCTCAGCGATCAAACAGAGGAAAAGGACAAAAGACGGCATTAAAATAAGTGTTTCCAAAAACAAAATATATGCTCAGCTTTGATATCGCTGTCACCAGTTTTTGCAAAGCACACAACACATACGGATTTTAAACCTGTATTGCATTCAGTATCGTCTAGGGGTCCCCACAGGCACTAAACTGTCACAATTGCCTGACCGATCATACAATTAATGGTTAATTTTTATCCTTGGTCCACATTGGCGAGGCAACAAAAGGCTCAGCCTAGCTGACGAATGACTGGGGTTAAGCCAGCTAGGTTCATTAGACTCATCGGTCTCTTTTCGGCACACCTGGTAGGCTGGGGGCCTGTTGATGCACGAACCGCAAACATAGCAGACTTCCTCATCATCCGACGACGGGCTGGTAATCACGTGAATCAGAGGAGCCATGTGTCGCGATATAATCCTCCTGGAATAAACAGTTTGGCTGAGCTCAGGTGTGGGAAGAAAGGGGGTTGGGGTGTATCCTTATAAAAGACACTGGTTAACCTAACAGAAGGAGAGGAAGGAAAAGTAGAAGGAATGTCATCAAGCCAAAGTCTTTGTCTGACCGAGTGCAATAGTAACAATGCAGTTTATCACATGCACTCACACAAAACAAAACAGTCCTCCGTTTACTTGTCTCTGTTTACTTGTGTTAGGTGAAATGTTAAGAGAAAAAGGTTGAACTACTAAAAGAATGAATGCCCAACACTGGCTCAACAGACACAAAGTGCAGTTAAAACTATAAATAGCTCATGCAGTGAAAGGTTTGGGGAAGGTGCAGAGAAGTTTATTACGGCCCTGAGGCACTCCAAAACCTGCACAAAACCAGAATCCTTTATGCAGAACTACCTGTCCTCTCTGGGGGGGGGGGGGGGGGGGGGCGGGGCGGGGTTAGGAAAACTGCCACCAATGAACTGTGAGCTCTATGAGTTGGACAAAGGAGAAACTAGCCTTCCAAGACCTCAGATTCTGCAGTATAATAATAGGCAAGTTTAGTAACCAACATCCAAAAAACATTTTTTTCTTAGAAGGGTAACAAATTGGAGAGCACTGTGAAAAAAGTTGTTCTTGCTGTACACTCAAGCTATCTGTTTTTCCCCAGTAAGGAAGTGCCAGAGGAAACAATATTCAGATTAAAAGCTTACAAGAACATAAAACTTCATAAATGCTTGCATTTGCATTCTGGGTAATATGCTAATTTCAAGTTTCCAATGACGTGCTAGAAAAATACATTTATTACTCATTAGTATACAAATAAGCAAAACATTTAACCATATACTGCCAGACAGAAAATTACAGCGACCACAATTTTAAAACACTCTGATCTTGGTGTTTCAAGTCCCCAGAAATGGTGGCAGCATATTTACCACCATTGTTGGGGTTTCTGAACACTTTCTTTTAACAGTGCAATGAAAGGCTATCACAGAGGATATGTAACCGATAACACACTTTTGTGCTGTTATTTAACACTGAAACCATCAGGAGATGCTTATGGAAGCCTGAGTTGCGGGACACCTATATTTTAGCAAGTCAATTCATCAAATTTTGAAATTGCTTTAATATACAGCAATAATCCAGTCATAACACATATGGAGGAGAAAAAACAATGCTGAGATAATAATTTTGCTTTCCTCTTGAACATTGAGCTTGTCTCATTGAGAGATTATGTTCATGTAGGAATTCACAGCTCCATGTTTTAATCAAAGTTTCTATGTATGTGAGAAATTATATGCTATAGGTTCTCGTAGACTACCGGTCACTACTGACTGTGTTTATCAAGTTACTTTGATTTTGCCATTTTCTACAAACATTTAGATGTGTTCCCATGTGCATGCTTGTCCCATATCCTTACTGTTCACATGATGACTGAAGAAATAATGTTTCATCTCTGTTTCTAGGAGCATGCCAGAAGAATTTAAAAACTTTAGAGGTGACTGATGTGGAGAAGCACATGGCTCCACATGCTCTAGCCCTAAAATGTGCCCTGTGCAGGCATCTACAGCTTGTCATAGTTTTTGAGCTTATCTTGAGATGTTATCTCTGACAGTGACATGTGTGTTCTGCTAGCAGTCAGAGTTGTTGCAAAATACCTAATAAATCATAAATTGGATGAATCCAGGTGTGTATATCCTCTGGGTCATTCTTTTGTTAAGTTTTTTTTTGTTGCCTATATATTATGGGGTGAGGGTTGTGTTAGGCATTAGAAAATCACAGATAGGACCACATAACACGATCGGGCAAAAAAGTATCACGAGGCAAAACAAGGTTTTAACATTCATCCATTCACACAACTAGTTATAGCTAGCTAGCAAACAAAACCAGATGAATATAAAATATTTAAAATAATCTCAACTTGCCAACTAATTATAGATAATTAAAATGACATGGCCAGGGGAAAAATAGTTGGCTAAAAACAAGACCAGGTTAAACCTAGTATATGGCTGGACCTAACACACGTGATCTGCCTGACCAATGGTGTAACTTCATCACTCACTCAGTCACTCACTTAGTCACTGACATTTACATTTGTAGGGTTGGCCCCGCTGTTGCGGTCCAGCTAAAAAAAACATTTGAAAAAACTAGTTGGCTGGTAGCCTAACATAATAATTTCTAATCCCACTTTTCAGTCATCTTAAAACAGCAGACAGAGACACTTTCAGTTGCATAGCAACCATTTATTGTTTTAAGTATACACCCTGGTGGAGGGATGGAATGAATGATGTACTTATTAAAATGATCTTTTTAATAACAATGTGTCATTGGCGTTGTTTCTAAAATGTAGTAAACCTGCCTAACAATGCCCTTTAGCCCTCTCATACCTTATTGTATAAAATTTTAGTATTTATCCTTAAACGTCCAGAGATGATAACCATTTAACATAGCCTACTGCACCCTTATCTATTATAGTGACAGCTGCGTCCCACAGTGGATTACCACTGGCTAAATATCATTATTTATACATGCAAATTTATTTTAATTTTAATTTTATAATTTGGCATTAATTCACATTCATTGTGAGGGATATTCTTATTTAACTTGTCATTTGACATAACATGAAGTTCACATATAACATATTAATGTGTGTGACGGTAACAAAATTACAAAATGACAGTGCTGTAACAGTTTATGGTGGCTGGGATATATAGCCAACACTTGAAGTATAAATTCGAGGAAGTAATGCTTATCTTATACAATACGTTTGTCAGACCGCACTTGTTCAGGTCTGGGGACCATACTGCAAGAAAGATATAGAGGCTCTGGAAAAGGTTCAAAGAAGGGCAACTAAATTAGTTCCTAGTATGAAAGATAAAAGTTATAAGGAAAAAATTTCAGATGGTTAATTTTTTTCAAGTTGAATAAAAGTACAATTAGGGGTGATTTGACTGTGGCTTTTAAACTAATATAAGGAATTAACAAAGTGAACTACAAGTGATTCTTCAGGTTGAATTCTGTTAGTAGAATGAGGGGACATAAATGGAAATTAGCAAAAGGCAAATTCCAGACACAGATGTTAGGAAGTATTTTTTCACACAGAGTCTGGTCTTGTGTGGAATAGCTTGCCAGGACATGTAGTAGAGGCAGAAACTCTGGGGATTTTGAAGGCCAGGCTTGATACGGTGCAAGATACTATCTATGTTACTATCTATGTTACATGTACCCCCATTCCAGCACTTTTTGTAATTTGTATTTGTCCTAATATTATTGTAGTTGTTCTTCCCCCTAGTTTGGCTAGGCATAGGTTAGGTCAGAATTATGTTCACTGCGTGAACTGAACTGTGTTCTTGGCTATAAATAGCTGTACAAAATGAGTATTGTACCTTATTGAACCTGTGTTTGTAGTTGTCCAATGACCATGATATGCACGCTTTGGATAAAAGCTTCTGCTAAATAAATTTAATGTAATGTAATATCTAGTTTGTAGGTAAACCGAGCACTAGGTACACTTTAGTGGTAGAAAAAATGGCAAGCATGTTGGGTTGAATGGCCTGTTCTCATCATTATGTTACATTAGTATATACAGTGAGCTCCATAATGTTTGGGACAAAGGCCAGGGCCGGCCCGTGGCATAAATGCTCTATGCGGTTGTTTAGGGCCACAACCGCTAGGGGGTCCACACGATCCAATGTTTATCTAAGGTAAATAACGTTATTTTTGTAATTACAAAATCCTAGGGCCGGCCCTGACAAAGGCATACTGTTTTTCCTTGAAGAAGAAGAAGAAGAAAGCAAAGCAAAGCAATAGAGGAGCTAAGGGTAACTTACGCTGAAGAGGTGGGTCTTGATTGGGATTTTAACATTTCAACACTCTCTGCTTCCCTAATGTTCTTTGGAAGAGCATTCCACAGAGAGGGAGCAGCCACAGAGAAATCTCTGTCACCAAACTCTGAAGATGGGTCTTTGGGATGGTGAGTAGTATTTGCAGAGCAGATGCTGCACAGGGGAGTGTACACAGTTAGCAGATGAGTGAGGTAGGGAGGGGCCAGGTCATTGAGAGCTTTGTAGGTGAGAAAAAGAATGTTGTAATTGATATGTGCCTCGACAGGAAGCCAGTGTGTGATGTGTTGCCAGATCCTAGTGTGAGTTAACATTCTCGCTGCAGAGTTCGACGTGTTGCAGTTTAGTCAGTGTGGTGTTAGGGAGGCTGTAAATTAAAGAATTACTGAAGTCAAGACAGGAGGTAACAAAAGCATGAATTAAACATTCAGCAGTGTAGGTGAACAGTGGTTGATTGAAGGCAAGCAATGACTTGGCTCGGTACTCCATAATTTCGGATCTGTAATCAAGAAATTCACATGTGGTTAAGGTACAGATTCTCAGCTTTATTAAAGGGTATTTTAATACATTTTGGTTTCACCATGTAGAAATAACAGCACAGAGCATGACATAGGGCCTACGTCAGCCATACGTAGCTCTGCCTTCAGGGTAGATGGAGATGATGAATGCTAGCTAGAAAAATGTGCTTTATTTCATCATTAAAAATTGTTAAAAGCACATAATGCTCTGTTTCATTAATGCTGCAGAAGCGCCTGCTTAAGTGTTGGTTCCCTGTTAAGACTGACAAAGATGAAACTTGAATCATCTATGTAAGAGGCCTGTTACGTCGCAAATGCTAACCGTTCCAATAACCGGGCGCAACAACTGACAGTAACAAATGCCACAAACAAAACAAGCAGTCGAAATCTGCGTACAATAACAAAACTATAAGACTTATTACAACCAATAGGACAAACAGATCACATAACCACGTGTAGGCTAACCGGATGGTTCAGGCAGAAAACAGACCAGAGCTAGGATACTCTTCATCTAAAAGACTGCACAGTTCTAGACTTCACTACCGGGGCAATGCAAAGGAGTGAATTTTCCGGCAAACTTCTTCCTGCTCTGGCCTAACCATCTAAAAATGTGTTAAAACAAGGAAACTGCCTGACCACCTGCAACCTACAACAGAAAAGTACCAACGCAAAACATACAGAAAACAAAAACGTGGTAGCAGCAAATTGTTACAGAAAAGTAAAGGGAATCTTTAAAAGGCATCTGAATCAAAAGGGAATCATCCAAAACGCCCCCACAACTGAGGTGGCTTCAGGCTTTATCCAATGGACTTAGGTGGACACAGGTGCGCGTCGTCAGGCAATCAAGCCCCAATCAACTCCACCTGCAGGATTTAGACATGTACACAGACTCCAAGCAAGGGAACTCAACAAGGCCAACCAAATTCATTTCTTATATCACTATTTGAAATGTGCACACTTTCTGTCAACTTTTTCGGGCTGAGCATGTTCAGACAAAATGATAGTGCTGCAATCAGAGGACCGAGAGGAACAAAGAAGGTTCACAGCCTCCAGAGTTGGTTTTCTACTTGATCCAGAAACTGGAACATTCCACCCATGAGAAGGTATGCTACAACAGTAATGGTATGTGAGAAAATATTTCGGTGACTAATACAGTTTAATACATTGATAGTACGTTACTGGAAGAGAATGTTGCACAAACCAGTGTCGAACAAATAACTTGATTGTTGTGATTTACCTACATGGTAAATGGTAAATGGACTGCATTTATATAGCGCTTTTATCCAAAGCGCTTTACAATTGATGCCTCTCATTCACCAGAGCAGTTGGGGGTTAGGTGTCTTGCTCAAGGACACTTCGACACGCCCAGGGTGGTGTTTGAACCGGCAACCCTCCGACTGCCAGACAATCGATCTTACCTCCTGAGCTATGTCACCCCCCCCTACATAATTTGTATTTTTAGAGATAGCTTTGAATAAAGTCAAAGTTACAGTGTCTGTCAGCTGAGGAGCCCTGCGCTGTCCTACAAAATGCATTCCAAAGAATGGGCAATGCAAATTTTCATTTAGCCAGTGGTTGTCAGAAAAACTTTCCGACACTTTAAGTTTCTCCACTGTCGCCATCTGTGCTGAAAGCCAGCAAACAGCTTAACAGATCAGCTCTGTATATATATATACCCAAACGTACTGTACCTTGAATATGAATACATTCCTTGAATTCTAAAAGTGGTGGTTAATCATAATTTTTTCCCCCTCAAACTCTCCTGTATGGCTTTGCTCATCTGCTGGAGAAACCGCTTCTTCAACTTTTTCTTACCTTCGGAATAAATTTACTTTTGAACCTGTCCCACTTTTCATTCACAGTCTTGCAGTTAAGTAGTGTCACCCAGTCAATCTATTCTTATTGTTAATTTCAAGGTAATTGAAAAAATCATTTTTCCTGGTCCTGTCATCATTTCCCAATGGTAATTGAAGTCACCCATAATAATAGTCTCATAGTCCTGACAAGCTGGCGGCCGGTAACACACGCCTACTTTAGGGCCCCTTTCATGCATCCACACTAGACTCTTGTTGGTCAACATAGGACTCAACATATGACTCTATTTTTTGGAACACATACACTTGGTGAATAGCCTACAAAGAACACAACCGTGAAGTAGTTTGAACTTTCATGGTTACTGAACTGCGTATGGATAACAGAACTGTATTGACCAAGCTAGCTTGCACTAGATATGAGTCCTCCGGAATGAGTGGACAAAACTATGCAAATGTTACAGAATTCTAGTAGCTTAAGCAGCCAGTTAGCTCATTATAATGCGTAAAATGTGACCAATTTGGTTTGTTTGCAAAAAAATAAACCAGTAACAAAGACTGCTTAACTAGCTAGTGTTTCAATAGAAACAATAAGTATAGTGACATCTACATATAGATCTATGGGAAAGACATCAGTAAATAAGGTCAGACATTGTGGTCGAAAGTGCACATTCGATAACCGTATTACTTGTGCATTAGTGCAATATGCAAGGAAAAACAGAAGAGCAACTCTTCCTCAGGTGGCTGAAAATGTCAGTGCAGTACGTGATCAGACCGTGTCTGCAAGAACAGTCGATTGACAACTAATTAGAGAGGGAAATTATAATAGGGTTAAAAAAAATACATTCCTTTATGTAAATACATTCGTGGGAAACCAAATACTTTTTCAAATAGTATTTAGAACCTTTTAAAAATACATTAAAATACAAATACAACTTAAAAATATTTTTAAATATTTCTGAGCCTGCAACAATGTAGGCTTCATACTGCAGGGGATATCCCAGAGTTCTTTGTACAATCTTTGTGAGTGGCCCTCGATGTGATGTCAGCGAGTTATAATACTGAGGGCTCTCCAGGGGAAACACTTGGGGCTAGGGGTTGAATTTGGATTATGGGCAAGGGTAGCCTACTTTGGCAATATTAAACAACCCATGTGCTGCCTCTAACAGACAGTAGCCTGAATGCCCGTAAATGTCTTTGCATGGGGGGATAGCAAACTCAGAATTCTTGATAAGCTACATGCCAGTTTAGTTGTACCCATGCATGGGGAAATTGAGAAGTGTGCTGCACTGGACATCATTTTGGTTTCTGCAACTTCTGCAATAAAAGCAAGCGGTGATTTCTGTTCCATATCATAGAGTTCAGTGCTCGAACCCCCAGGTGAGTCACTTTAACTTTTAATTATAATTAACACAATCATTTTTAAATGCAGTTGTTACTTGGCTATTGTACTTTACTTGACCAGAAACGTGTTTATTGTGTGCAACCGATAAAAAAATGTTTTACATGTTCACTGCTTCTTAAATTAAATTACAGTTAACAAGGCAACAAACATAAAAATACGTCCAACATCAAACGTCAAACGACATCCAACTCATAAACTTTCGACTGGAATGCTCCTGGCACAACTAGGGGAAAAATATAAAGAGCAGCTGAATAAATCAATCAGTTCAAACTGTGAAATTGAGTCAAAGCATTCCTGAAATATAAATGAAATGCACGTGACTGAGTTCCCTGCACTCCCACACTTCTTCATAGCGAGGCAGTCATGAAAGTTTGTGCAGAGAATTTGTTCTCCATTCCAAGTATCTTCAAAGCTCGCGAAATTTACCAGGAAAGAATAAGCATGCTCATTCTTGTTTTCTTGTCTGTTTGCTTGCAAATTTGTGGATTTACATTATAATTCATGCATTTAAAAACATTTTTCAGGACTGGGCAATTAATTTTCTTCATATAACTTCACATCTAACTTTTGCTAAAATGAACCAAGCATGAACTGATTTATAATGACTTCTTGTGCTCTTTCAACAGGCTTTGATTCATCAAACTGCACCGAATCCTACTGCAAATAAAATATCCAGATGGCCATGTCATAAGAAGGTTTCAACTGGTACAGCCAATTCAAGTGTACACATTGATTGAGCTCACATTGATTGACACAATAAATAAATGCAAGACCACACATAGGCAAATAGACACAAAAAATAGGCACAGTCTGCAAATAATATGGTGAAATAACTGCCTTTTATTATACCAGGTATACCATGTTTTTTTAGGTATACTGGTTTGAATTCATGCCATAGTATGAGATTTTGCAATACCATTGTCAGTTGTTTTTTATTCATTTTCATCTAATGAATAGTAAAAAAATTTGGAACAGTATGATAAATAATTTGTGAAATAAACTTAAAGGTGCTGTATCTAGGTTTTTTTATACTACATTTGTACATAGTTGGTTAAATTTCCTTCATATCCAGATAGATATAACATAACGTAACGTAACATAACAACATAACTGTAACAAGTCCCAATGAACCACACAGACACCAAGGGGTACGATGCACACGGTTTATTTTATGCGCAAATCACAATATTGGCATTGCCATTGTTGCCGTGCGTGGCCGTGTGCATCTGTTCTCCTCGGTCTCACTGCAGGCAGCACATATAAAGGTTAGCACTAATCACGTAACTGCCCACAGCTGTGACTGCCAGCCGGCCAAACCACTCCCCCATCTCTCCGCCTGCAGCCGGCACCAATCAAAACACTTGGAATCTTCTTCAAAGAATACCAGAAGGTTTATCAGACATGACCTTCCCTTGTGAAAACCATGCTGGCTATCCCTTAGGATGTTGCTATTTTCAAGAAATACTTCCAACTTGTCTCTAATGATAGTTTTTTAGTTAAGTTACTAAAGTAAAGTTTTTTTTAGTAAAGTTATGTTTTGCTTAATATAACTTTAGTAGTTCTGCATTAGATTTTATGCATTTGTGGTCAAGGAGTTCTTGATCCAAGACATAGTTTAACCTGTTTAATATATTGGATCTCTCAGTAATTCATTTAGGATTTTTTGTGTAGACAATCACATTTGTGACACTTTATTTCTTCCTAAATTATGAATATAAATGATCTAAGTTAGTATTGCAAATGGTACAAATGTTTCCTGCTTTATTTAAGCCATTTTTCAAATCTCTGTGATGCTCACATCTGGAGTTATAAAGCTTTAAATAAGGTACTCCCTAAATGGGCAAGGATTGGGCAGATTTGGCTTGTGTGCAAAGGGGCTAAGGTGAGTGGTCTGTTTTGAATGAAACTCGCACCATTACAAACATGAAGGGACAGTGCTAACAAGTGCAGAGAAATTTGTGGAAACACATGAAACCTCTCTGCTGCAGTGTCAACCTGAAGGGGGCCTCAGTGTCCACGGGTTTTTGTGGTTTCCTTTCAATCAGCTGCCAATTAAGGCCTTGAGAACAAGGAGTGTGAATTACTGTCACACGACAAGCGTGACACCCCTGGGAGAGAGATGCGGCAGTACCGGGGAACACTGTTGTCTGTCGCGTGGAGAGAGAGAGAGAGAGAGCGCACCCACACCAACATGAAAAAATAAATAAACGGACACTTTCACTCTTCCCCCTCACGGGTTCCGGGCAAAAGACAATGAACTAAAATAATAAGCTAAAATAACAAAGACAAAAGAAAGTAAAACAGAGCGACAGATAATTCAGTATCGCCGCGCTGTAGCCGACCCGCCTTCCCGGCCAGGTCCAGCTCCTCCAGCATCCCAGCTGAGGATTGCTTTTCTTTTCAGTGCTAAAAATAAAATGAAACAAAACTCATAACCGCGCTCTGGGTGTTAGCTCTTGGTCTTGGCCCTAAACTGTGGAGAGCGGCGCAGCTAACGCAGCTAACGCAGCCCAGGTGCGTTCGCTCTCTCACCCAGCCGGTGCAGCCGAGACCAATCCGCTTCTCCGGTGAACCGCCTGCTACAATTACATAGCTAATAAATGACTTAAATGAAGCACTTTTGCCGAGAACACCCCAGAATTATCCAGAAGATACGGAGGCCCTCTAGGACTGGGGTTTGACAAGCTTAAATACAGAGGGTGGCAACCACTCCTAGACTAGTGTGTCGATACAGTAAAACCTAATCCTATGTGCAAAGTGTACAGAGGCCTCTGTCTTACCTGTCCCAATGCTCAGCGTGGCAGACAAATGAGACAGTGACAAACAGGATAAAACAAGGGGAACAGGTACACTACTCACAATACAATCAGGGATTAACACAAAGTACAAATAGACACAACCAACAGTTCAAACAGAACGGGAGATAATGGCAAGCAGCAGTTAAGTGTGGGATAGCCGGGGGGGGATTTAAAATGGGGTGTCGTCTTTGGATTGGTGGGAAGGTAGGCAGGGACCAGCAGGATGATTATAAATGGCAGTGGGAATGGGGAATGAAAAGAGGGGGAAAGGAGCAAGAGAAAGAGGGTGGGAGAAAGGGAAAGCGTGGGACAGACGCGCACATGCACAGGAACACAGGGACATAACACGCTATTTCAGCCAACAGAACATTCCAGCTTGCTTGCTAACTAATAATTGGCAAAAAAAAATTTTTAAATACTCTTTGTGGGAAGCTGAGTTATATTTCTGCAATGCATGCTTCATCATTTCACATGGAAATCCCACTTAATACTGTTTTATTACTAGGGATAGGTATTGTTGCCACACTTTAGACACTTTTGCTTTTGGCATTTTGATTGAGTTTCACTGTATGTTAGCTAGCTTGCTAATGGTACCTGCTGTCACTGACATAGTGAGCGCCATAGCAGTGCCGTAGTGGTACTGGGCTTCGGTACCCAACCCTATTCATGACTCAGACAGCTACATCACTGCAAAGTAAGCCATAAATCCTCAGATTACTATTACAGGCCTTGTCCTGACAAGGGCTTGTTCTGTAGGCAACGCTACGTGCAGCGATCACAATGCTCAAGAGAAGTAGTTAAGATAAATTCCCATGAATTTACCTAGTTCATTTCTGACTTGCTCATCCAGGATTTCATGAACCTAAAACTGCACTGAAAATCACTCTTCACAAATGACACGGTTTGTTTATTAAAATGCTAATAAAAGGCGCTTTGCATTACAAAATGACTTAGCAGCCAATTAACTTGAGCTCAAGGATGCAGCAAAAGAATGTTTGCAGATAGGCCTGCTGTTATTGAACTGTAGAATCCAAATCCTCACCCACGATGTGACTACACCTAAGGACCATTCACTGCTACTGCTATGCCAAGGGAAAGGAATCCAGGCAGAAAGCCATCTCTGCACGCATTGATTTTACCGGACCTCACTTTCATGCCAAATAGTCAGAGAAAGCAGACAATATTCCACATGCAAACTTGAGGCAGTTGCAGGGATTTATATGTATCTTCATTTTTGTCCACGCTACTTCACTCTTTGGTTAAAAAAAATAATAACCACTTGAAAATTAATTGTTTTTCAACAAATATAGGGGGAGAACCCTATATTTTTGGGTGTACCAATTAAAGCCTGGAGTGCTTTGGACACCAAAGACACAGCATGCCACGGCCAATGGCCTCAACTATCAACTGACCAAAAAAAGTCTTTAGCCTAGATTTAAATATAGAGAGAAGCTCTGCACCCTGAACTTGAGCAGACAAATTGTCCCACAAAAAAAGAAGCACGGTAAGAAAAGGCTCTGCAACCTGTGGTACTTTTAGCTACTCTAGGAATAACAAAGAGGCCTGCTCCCTGTGAGCGGAGGGTTTGTGAGGGATTATAGGATGAAAGGAGATCCGTCAGGTGCACAGGTGAAAGGCGATCAGTCAGGTACACAGGTGAAAGGAGATCTGTCAGGTACACAGGTGAAAGAAGATCATTCAGGTACACAGGTGAAGGGAGATCAGTCAGGTACACAGGTGAAAGGAGATCAGTCAGGTACACAGGTGAAAGAAGATCGGTCAGGTACACAGGTGAAGGGAGATCAGTCAGGTACACAAGTGAAAGGAGATCAGTCAGGTGCACAGGTGAAGGGAGATCAGTCAGGTACACAGTTGAATGGAGATCAGTCAGGTACACAGGTGAAAGGAGATCAGTCAGGTACACAGGTGAAGGGAGATCAGTCAGGTGCACAGGTGAAGGGAGATCAGTCAGGTACACAGTTGAATGGAGATCAGTCAGGTACACAGGTGAAGGGAGATCAGTCAGGTACACAGGTGAAGGGAAATCAGTCAGGTACACAGGTGAAAGGAGATCAGTCAGGTGCACAGGTGAAGGGAGATCAGTCAGGTACACAGGTGAAAGAAGATCAGTCAGGTACACAGGTGAAGGGAGATCAGTCAGGTACACAGGTGAAAGGAGATCAGTCAGGTACACAAGGGAAAGGAGATCAGTCAGGTACACAGGTGAAAGGAGATCAGTCAGATACACAGGATGAAAGGAGATCAGTCAGCTACACAGGTGAAAGGAGATCAGTCAAGTACACAGGTGAAAGGAGATCAGTCAGGTACACAGGTGAAGGGAGATCAGTCAGGTACACAGTTGAAAGGAGATCAGTCAACTACACAGGTGAAGGGAGATCAGTCAGCTACACAGGAGCTAGCACATGCAAAGCTTTATAAATAAGGAGAATAATCTTATAATCTAGCTGGGATTTAACTGGTAGGCAGTAGAGAGAATCCACCACTGGACTATGGTCAAGTTTCTTTGTTTGGGTAAGAAAACAATATGCAGCATTTTGAATCAAGGAGATAACCTAGGCTATAGCTAAAGTTTTAGGCTAGAGTTAAAAAGCTTCGCACAACACAGGCTGAGCTTCGTGTAATGCTCATCAGTTCAATTTCATGACTTCCCTCAGTAAATAATGAAATACAAATTTGGTTTCAGTTGTCTGATTTCTGATATAACTTATAATTTCTAAATAGAAATGTGAAAATAAGGGTGTTTCCCCCTTTTTATTTTCTTCTACTTTCCCCCTTAACAATTTTCATCAGAGTGACATCAAAAAAAAGTGACAAAAACCTTCATAAACAACCTCTTGCTTGCACATGCCTCCACAGGCTATTTGAAATCAATGAATCACTGTGTTTCAGTGCTTCATCAGCAGAGCATAATAGAAGCACTTGTTAACTACTGAGGGAAACCTTGAAACGTGTTTTTCCCACACCTGCCTTGGCAGTAAAGCTTCTAAAAGGGCCTTCCCTGATTTTCTATATCGTTGAAAATTAAATATTATCTTGACCACAATTCACCCAAGATTCATTATTTTGTGATAAACTTGTCCCATTTTTCTAATCACTAAACTACAATCTAAAATAGGAGAGGATGGGGTTAATATGTATGATCCTTTATTCCACAAAATATTCAGTCAAGTGAAAATCATGGTAATGCATAAACCTACATTTTATATTTGGAATGAAAATTAATACACTAAATGAAAATGTAAATAAAAATTGAAAGTAAATTAAATTAGTAAATTCAGGTTAGGTTAAATTAGTCAATTTAAAAATGTGTGTCTTTTTAACTTTTGACATTTTACATCCAGCTGTTTTGGTTGTTTGAGGGAAAATGCACATGCAGTGATAAATAATATATAGCATAGCATAATATAATGACAAGCACAGGCCATTCAGCCAAACAATGCTCACCATTGGCCTGTACTGCAGCCATCTTCAGCTCCTGCTTGTTTCAGGGGCTAGTTGCCATAAGTTTTCTCTTCAGCATGTGAAACGCATGTTCAATTGGATTTGGATCAAGTAAATAATTTGGCCAGACAATGATTTTCCACTTTTAGGCTTTGAAAAACTAATGTGTTGCTTTACCAACAGACTTGGTATCATTGTCTTGCTGAAGGATGCCATCCAATGAGTTTGGAGGTATTTGGTTGAACCTGATTATACAAGATGCTTCTGTACACTTCAGAATTAATCCTGCTAGTTCTACCAGCAGTTGCGTCATCAATGGAGAAAAGTAAGCCAGTATCTGCGGCAGGCGTACATGCCCAAACTATAACACCCCGACCAGCAAGTTTCACAGATGAGGTGGTATGCTTTGGATCTTGGGCAATTCCCTTTGGCCTCCCCACTTTGCTCTTGCCATCATTGTGATACAAGTGAATCTTGGTCTTATCTGACTGCAATAACTTTTCCAGAACTCAAAAGGACAGACTCTTTTAGTTACTTCTGAGAAAACAGTAACATGGCCATCCAGTTTTTGTGGGTAACTAGTGGTTTTCATCTTGCAGGGTAGCCTCTAATTCTGTTTTTGAAGTCTTCTGAAGAAAGTAGTCACTGACACATCCATGCCTGACACCTGAAGAGTGTTTCTGAACTGTCAGACAGGTGTTTGGGGATCATCAACTGTAGTGGTCTTCCTTGGCCTACCAGGCCCTTTGTGATTACAAAACTCGCCAGCGCTCTCTTTCTTCTCAGTGATGTTCCAAACAGTTGATTTTTGTTCGCCTAAGGTTTGGCCTATGTCTCTGACTGTTTTTGTTTTATTTCTCAGGCTCATAATAGCCCAAAATAATAAAGGCTTTTTAAATTGCTAATCTGGAGATTGAGTGCTTTAGGATTTTTTCATAATAGCTTCCTTGACTTTCATCGGCATAGCTCTGGTCCTCATGTTGACAAATGGTGATAGCAGACTTCAAAGGCCAAATAAAAATCTTATACCTGCACTATGGAAGCAATTGGACACACCTGACTAATCAGAAACACCTGTCAAGCCATTTGTCCCAGATATTATGGTGTCCTGAAAAAGTCCTGTATAAAAAGTGCTCTAATTCCTACATGGTGAAACCAAAATGCATTAAAAGTACCCTTTAATAAAGGCTGGGAATCTGCACTTGAACCACACAAGTATTGTTTTATTAGAAATTCTGGAATACACAGCCAAATCAAGAAAAATATGTCTTTGTCCAAACATTATGGAACTCACTGTATTTTCATTTTGATATTTTCCTAGCTCACTATAAATTTGTTTGACATGTCATTATTCTGTGGCATCACAATTATTTCCTCCATTCTTCTAACTATCCAGTGTGTATTCAAGTTGCTTGATCTAGATCATAGTATAGTGTTATTTGTAGATACCCCATACAGCTAAATGAAAAGCAATGTACACTTTGGATAGGAAGCACATTTTTCAGAAAATAATTTATTTCCAAAAAGGTCTGCTGTAGGAAATAATAACTGTAACCATATAAACACATGCACCCACCCACACCCACACACACACACACACGCACACACACAGTACATAAGTTTACCTTTCTTTCCAGTTCCATTAATGTTTGACAGACTGTAAAATATAACAGGGTTGGCATTGTCCTAACAGGAATGGGTGTGTTGCGCATGAAGAGAATGGCTGCATTGTTCAAAGAAAATCGTGGCTGGGAACCTTCTCTCTTGCACTTAACCCTTACATCTCTGAATTGCTTTTAACAAGGCGACTCGTCTCTGACAGTCTATAGATTTTATATTAAATACTTTAGACTTATATTAAATGCCTTTAGCTCATCTGCATTAATCACTGTAGGGTAGCCAGTGAAATAACTTTACTTTCAGGATGTGATATTAATTATCCTGTCTTTCCACAAGAGACCCATGCCTATGTTTTTTTAATTTAGAGTGTAGCACGTAGTCTGTAACGTGAACCCACAAAAACAATATTATCAAGTCGTTGATTTAATTGCCATTCTGAACAGTGAGCAAAGTCTTGTGATAAAGTTTAATCATGTGGACAAGGCAGTTTGACACCTGCAAAGAACACACCTATAGGACATTACTGCATGAAAGAAAAAAGCATGGTTTGTAGATGCCAGAGCAATTGTGAAATAAAAATATGCATGAATTAAAAGTATTTTAATGCTCAGAGTACATGGGGTAAAAACTAAAGTGTATTTCATACCATGACTGCATGTTTTCCATACAAGAAAATGGTGTAGTTCCTCAGAAAGTATTGCTATGCCAGATACAGCTGAAATGTGTTGACTCTCAGACTTTAAATCATAGTGTTTCAGTACTTCAACAGTGAAACTATTGCAAGAGAGAACAAAAGTGCACTCACGCATGATCTCAGGTCATGCTGGTCCGTGTTCAGACATACTCTTACGTGAAGATATACATTATATGCTTACATAGTGCAAGTAATCAATGTGAAGGTGTGTTTAGTAATCATACACTACTCATGGTACTGACCTACGCCCAACGGTTTATCTGTGATCCGCCCCTGCAATGCCAAGTGTTGGGCCATACCATTGTTCCATCCCCTGAGGCGAGAGGCCACTCCCTAGAGTCCTCCAAAAACATACCAGGCAAGACTCAGCAAGACGTCCCTGTTCTTATGTAGATATTACTGCCAAGAAACAGCAAGCGGTGACTGATTGAGAGCTTTTGTGAGAGACAAATGAAAAGTGACTCAGAGTGCATTTTCAGGCATCCAGTCCAGCCAGTTCCATGCACGCAAGGTAGGTGAAGAAGGTTCTTTGTTCTCTTCTGTAAATGGGTTTATAGTATTGTAGTAGCAAAAAAAAGGGGCATACATTGGCATAGCTAACACACTAATGAAGGAGTAACACCACTAAAGACATACCAATAACTTATTTATTTGTTATTAATTAAGCATTAGTCTAAGTTAATGAATGAACACTCATAGGTACCTAGGTCTTATTTTCAGCAATTAAGCACCAAGTTGAACACCACGTGGATTGTTATAAGCATTAAAGTATGAAGCTTTATAAACTTTTTCTAACTAATTTGACACGTTTCATGTGCAGATGCTGCTGATATAAGTCAGATAATATATAAAGTCAGTAAACCTGACTATGTTTCTGACATAAGCACCTAAACTTTTACGCATGGGCCTCAAACCTCTGTGAAGGTGGCAGCTATCCTGTATCCCATGCATGCACAGTGGTCTTGCACAATCCTAAAGCTCTGCTCTGGTGATCCCTGCTGACAACACCATTCATTGTAGGAGACTCTAACCCAACCCAACCCAACCCAACCCAAGTTGTTGGTCTGTCGCCAAAAGGCTGACAGCCAACGCTTCCGTACTTTCCCTCTAGCTGACTACTCTCATTAAAACATGAATGTGCCTGTAGCCTTCAGGGAGACCTGAGTCACGTGTCTACAGAGCAAACGGACCCTGAAACCTTCTGCTGTAGGTAATTATGGGCTTGTCTCCCTACTCCACTTTCTCTCCAAAACTGGTCATGTAAGGTCACACCCAGAGTATAAGATGAGACACTCTTATTTCTTTGTGCAGTTGGTTGAGCAATGTACGATTTTTGACCTCTTGACCTTTACATTTAATTTATATTTATCTATAATTTGATTTTGCAAAAATAAATAGCATTTTACTTGGACTTAAATGCACTGATCAAATCTCTTGCAGTTTTAATATAAGCGTTATGTCAGTCTCACGGGACAGACCCTTATAGCTGAAAAAAGCCAGTAATGTTTCAAAGTGTTTTAACCCTTGTTATTGTAACAGTAAAGCAATTTAGGTCTGATATTCACAATGCATTTAGCAATAAAATGCATCTGAATTACATGAAGACAACCAATGATGTGGCACTGTTGCATAATGGTTAGGGACCTGGATTTGTAATTCTGAGGTTCCATGTAATGTTTGATTCTTCCTAAAGTGAAACTTTTTTCCCAAGAAAGAATTCAATTGATCACTTTATTTTAATGTTTGATAAATACTTAATATTTTATAAATACACAATAGTTTAAGCACAAATTGTTTGACGATGACAGCCTTCTTGGTGCAGGGACTTCATGCTACAGTTTTTTGTCTTAAAGCACTGCAAATTAATGGGTGTGCCTTTGAACTTCTCAAATTACTGCACAGTGAACCAGCGGACCCTTTTGAGGTAGGGTGTGGGTTATTGAATCCCTCCCCTGTCTGAGGTGATCCTCCCCCCTCCTCCCTCTTCTCTCCACCCTCAACCAGCTCTATAAAAATCTTAAGCCCGGGGCTTTCACCCCAGTCACTTCTCTCCACAGCCAGAGGTAGAGCAGTCAGACGCCAACCAAGCAAGCTGTCGCCATGTCTTACGGCCAGAGCATGATGATGTCAGGTGGGTCCCAGCGGAGCTCCTTCGGAGGCGGAGGCAGCATGTACGGCAGGAGTGCCGGCAGTATGCACGGCGGCTCTGGCGGCAGTGGCGTGCGCATCTCCAGCGCCAGCCGTAGCTTTTCTGCCGGCGGCGGCGGCGGCGGCGGCTTTGGCGGCGGCAGCGGTTTTGGCTTCGGTGGCGGCGGAGGGGGCTTCAACCTGGCCGATGCTGGAGAGATGCAGATCTCGACCAACGAGAAGGCCACCATGCAGAACCTGAACGACCGTCTGGCCACCTACCTGGAGAAAGTGCGCTCCCTCGAGAAGGCCAACGCTGACCTGGAGCTGAAGATCCGCCAGTTCCTGGAGAGCAAGACCTCTCCGTCTGCACGTGACTACAGCGCATACGAGGCCACCATCAAGGATCTGCAGGGAAAGGTAAATCTACTCCCCATTTTAGCTTTCCTTAACCTATATAAAAACAAGAACTGCAAGTGCTAAAATATGGAGGTTAGACAACAGTTGCCTTTACTATGTAACCAGTTCATTTGAAACGGTTTCCATAAATCAGAGTTCACAAGCCCAAGTCCCTGTTTATTATTCCTGTGTGGCTGTGTGGATGTACACACTAAGACTGCCATTTTTTAAGTAGTCTGACACTCATTTTATGTCTTCATCCACCAATAGCAGATCACTCATGTCACTGAAACTCATTTCCCGTTCCAACATTATGACTTGAGGGGAACCGCAGTGAAAGAAAACGTTCTGTTTTCAGATCTTCGAGTGATCAGCCTGAGTGTGTATGTTCTCTCATATAACCTACCTGCACATGCCACATCAAACATTAGCTACCTGTAATCCATACACAGAACAGTTTTACAAAGGCTGTCTAGTGCATAAACGTACATGTGGAAGGACAATGGGCTCGATCCCCGCTTGAGATCCATGCGCTTAACTCAAATGCCCATGCCAGTTAAAGGCTTATTTCCCTGTATTGTAGCTGACTTAAGTGGGGAAAATGATAGATGCACACCCAGGGTGGAGTCTGAATGAAAAGAAGGTGTGTCACTGAATACCTTGTTATCTGAATCCTGGGTTCAGACCTACGTGGTTTCGTCTACGCAGCCTTTGCACATGAAAAGGTTTGCTTGCTTCTCTGTAAAGCGTCTTTGTGACTGTAAAAAGTGCAATACAAATAAAATTGAATTGAAATATATGGAATTACAGCTCAATGGATGCTTTCTTAGTTCACTGTTAACGGTTTTACGTGGAATGCTGACAAATCTGATTCAACTATTGCCATTTCATAGCAACTAACTATTCAAATGTCATATTTGGTAGCCCATTGCTACTGCAACAGGCCTCAGACAACCTCATGATAATGGCTCCTGTTCAGGCATTGTCTGCTTTAACATCGATTTCTGTTCTCTGCATCTCAGTATCTGACCCTGTATTTTACACAAGAGGCCCTCAGGGGCAACAAAAGTTACTCATTACCTTCACAATACAATCGTAACCAAATTCCTGTGCTGCCTTCATATGAAGTTTCACTCGTGCGGAAACCTCACTGCAATCTTTTTTTGCTGCAAGCCTACATACATATTTACGTAATCCTCACACATTGATATATGAATTTGTTGTGAATATCTGACTGTAGGGGTTTAAGTACTTCAACTTTTGCATTTCAACTTTTTTTCAGATCCAGGACGCCACCCGTGTCAATGGCAGTATCTATCTCAGTGTTGACAACGCAAAGCTGGCTGCTGATGACTTCAGAGTCAAGTGAGTCTCGAAAGTAACGCACAGTGAAATTTATTTATGCGGACTGTTACAGAGAATTAAACAATTATCAAGCAGAATGCATTACAACACAGAAACATAAACCATGGGCATAGTTTCAAATTTCCTCTATATGTATTTCTGAAAAGATAATAATTCGTAACGACCCTTCTTGATGTAGATATGAGAACGAGCTGGCCATGCGTCAGTCAGTGGAGGCTGATATTGCAGGATTGAAGAGGGTCCTGGACGAGTTGACTCTGGCAAGATCTGATCTGGAGATGCAGATTGAAGGTCTGAAGGAGGAGCTAATCTTCCTCAAGAAGAACCACGAGGAGGTGGGCCTGTCCCGTCTACTACAACAGGGGTCATGATTCTACATCATGCTTATTAAATTAGTAGTTTAAAAATGGGGGGGGGGGGGGGGGGTTAACTGTCATAATTAAGTTGATGCAATTAGTAAATGGTCTTGTACCCTAGGACATAACATAATATCCTTATTTGCCTTACCATCACACTGCTTGTAAAAAAATACTTCTCTATTGACCAGATAAGGCTCTGTGTGCTGACCACTGAATTGTGTTTGTTTGCTCAGGAACTTCTGGCCATGAGACAACAGATGAGTGGCCAGGTCCATGTAGAAGTGGACGCAGCACCGCAAGAAGATCTCAACAAAGTCCTGGCCGATCTCCGTGACCAGTACGAGGGAATGGCTGACAAGAGCCGGAAGGAATGGGAGAACTGGTTCCAAGCAAAGGTAACATTTGAAGGAGTTAAAAAAAAAAAAAAAAAAAACAGATTTTCATCTATTTTCCAGTCCTGCCTCCATGACCATATTTCTTTGTGTTCCCTCTGTTTCAACTTGCAATGTAGTCATTAATTTAAAAAAAAATGTTTTTGTGTTTTTCAACAGGCAGAACCACTAAAGCAGGAAGTGGCAGCCAACATAGAGACTGTGCAGACGTCCAAAACTGAACTCACGGAGCTCAGACGCACACTGCAGGGGCTTGAAATCGAGCTGCAGTCTCAACTAAGCATGGTACGTTAGGACATCACGAAGCCCTGCTAAAGCAGCTTCGCCGTTAATCAGCTGAGCCTCTCCTCTCGTGTAAACCCTCTCCCTTCCCCGCTCGCCAACGCTTCTCTCTGCATCCAACAGAAAGCGTCCCTGGAAGCCACATTAAGGGACACAGAGAGTCGCTACTCCAACCAGCTGAACAGCCTCCAGATACAGGTCACCAGCATGGAGGAGCAGCTGATGCAGCTCCGCGCGGACATGGAGCGTCAAGGCCACGAGTACCAGATGCTGCTGGACATCAAGACCCGCCTGGAGATGGAGATTGCGGAGTACAGAAGGCTGCTGGATGGCGAGGCCACCGGGTAACCTGGGCGTTTGAACCGAGCATGCCACTTCGGGCTGGTGGGTAGCACATCTAGTTAAGGTAGCGCACGCTCTAGTGCAGAGATCACCTTGGCCCCGCCAGACCATGGCCAGTAGCTCGATGCGCAATCGGCGGTAGTCCGCAGCGTGAGAAAGAAGCAGCCGGTGACACCTCATGTTCTGGGGGGAGAGCCACAGCTGACCACGCCCTCCCCGTTGGCTACGCTCTCCCGAATTGGCAGCGGGGTTCGCACCTGAATGCGGTTATGGTCGGAGACGGTTCACCAGTTCAGATTATGGTGGGAATCGGGACATCCTTAGCCCATAGTTGGGCACCATATTTATTTTTAAAAATACAGTTTTGCTCGAAAGAGCAAAGTCATTCTATAAGGTCATATGAGCCAGTGACAGTACAAGGCATAGTAGCTTCACTGAGTATGGGATTTGGTCTCCTCAATACACCATCACTACTGAATCTGATACAACATTAGGGTTTTGAATTTAAACAGAATCCATAGGGTGTATAGGGCAAATATAAAGTCAAGTAGTACTTTTATAGTTGGGTTTCGGTCATAGAAACAAAACGATTATTTGTAACGACATTCATTAAAATTCAAGCTCCATACTGTGCGAAAGGGCAGGTTAATTGCCAAGTAGTTTTTTTTTATTTAATTTTTTAAAAACTTATTAATGATGTTAGTTCATGACGTTTTCACTAAGAAAAATACATTTACTTCCCAGTGGCTCCGGCTCCTCCTCCTCCACCACCACCACACGCAAGGTGGTGACCATCGTGGAAAAGCAGGTGGACGGCAAGGTGGTCAGTTCCGGCACCACAGTGTCCAGCACATGAGCAACACTGAACACGCCCGCCTCCAGAGCACACCCTATTCCTCATGAAAACGACTAGTTGTAATCTGGCATTTGCTACAATAAAAAGCTCTGAGATGTTTAAGACTAAATCCTGAGTGAGTCATTCTTGTGCCCTTCTTTATGCAACTTAACCACCCGCTTATTGTTCTTGTATACCTTTTATGTTGTGCTATCATTTATTAGACAAGACACAATCAGTAGTTCTCAAGAAACCAAGTGGTAAAAGCTCACTCACAGTTCTCACCGGCAGTGGCTCCACCTCTGACAATGTTAAATCTAGTTTTGAGGGGTCTGTTGTCTCACCTGTATGTGGAAAAAATGGGCTCATCTATGTAGCACACAAGTTTTTTTTTCTGAAAGTTTGCCAAAACTCCATCTGCTTGATTCACAGTTACAAGTCAGCAAATAAATACACTGGAGCAATTAAGAAAACCTATACACTTATACAGTAGCTGTGAACTTATGTGTTACATTTAAAACAGTAACAAATACAATTACAGGAGGCTCACAACTTTTAAACCAGTGAATTATATAGTGGGTACCGTTACATTACAGGCATTTAGGAGATGCTCTTATCCAGAGTGACTTACACAACCGTTTTTACATTGTATCCGTTTATACAGCTGGAAACATATTGAAGCAATGCCAGTTAAGTACCTTGCTCAAGGGTACAATGGCAGTATCTTATTTTGAGTATGTCATTTGCAGGCTTGTGTTAAGAAAAGGGTGTGCAGTGTCCAATGTGCAGTGCATATTGGTTTGGTGATCACCCTGAGTGCAGTGGCCTTAGTTAGCCTGTGTGTAATCATGGTGTAAAATGCATATTCTTTATATCAGTTTAGGTTAAGAGAAGCAGTCCAACTGAGTTCTTCCTACTGAGATTTCCTTTTATTTAGACTCATTTAAAGGCCGTTGAGTGTCCTTCACTTCCCAGGGATATTCTGGTATACCATACACCTCATTTCGCTCATGCAGTGGGCGGCAGTGTAGCACAGTGGGTAAGTAACTGGGCTTGTAACCGAAAGGTCATAGGTTCAATTCCTGGGTAGGGCTCAGTCTCACAGATATCAATCTCACAGGGATGGGGGAGGTTAGGGTTTGGGAAAAGGAAAAAAAAGGAGGAGAGAGAGGGAAAGGGAAGGAAGGAAGAAAGGAGTAAAGAAAAATAAATATGAATGTACTCAAACACATTGGACACTTAAACTATATAATTTCAATGTGAAGCTTGAAGCGAGTCTGCAAATGTTTCATTTATTAAAGTTTGACAAAGCATGATACAGCAGCATAAAAACACCATTTTTAAACAGTGAATCCTGAAATGCGTCAAATAACAGCGATCAACATCGTAAGCAAAAAGCATGAAATTAAGAGCATTATCTCTAGAATAAATAGATCATTTATAAAACAATTTAAGGGCACGAGGAATATGGGAAAGGTCATGTCATTGGGTTCTGCTCGTGGGCACTGCGGATTCCCTGTGCCGACGAGGCGAGTAGGTGGGTGTTGAGGCTGCAGGCAGGAAGCCATGCAGGGGGGATGCGCTGTCCTTGAGTATGTTGGTGAGGGCGCGCAGGGTGGCCTCATCACGCCTTTCACTCCGGGACGGAAGTGAAGACGACGGAATGACGGAATGATCCTGCAGCATCGTTTCTGGGCCCTCTCCAGCTCCTCGGGGAGGCCTTTCGTCAGCCCACCCCAAACTGGGCTGGCATGCTCAAGGACTGGACGAATGAAAGTCAGGTATGTTTGTATTAGAACGTCACATGGGAGACCAGCTCTTTTGGCAACACTGAGGTAATGGATCCTTGGCCGTGTCTTTGAGAGCATATACTCGATGTGGGCATCCCGTGACAAATCAGATGATATCTGAACTCCGAGCAGTTTGAAGGTGGAGACTCTACTGATGTTTTGTTTTGTATGCTTATTTATATGGTGACTGGCCATATGTTGTTTCACCATAAAAATGCAATGGATGCAAATAAACTCATGCTAGTACAAGTTAGAAGTATTTTAAAAATATAAGTATTAAAACTATTATACTTCATGTGCTTAATGCATATTTTTAAACAATAAATGGCCAGTATGCCATCTTTTTTTCTGAAGTGCACCAGTCCCTTTTCCAGAAAAACACCCTCACAACATAATGTTGCCACCCCAGTTGGGATGGTGTTCTGAAATCCACTGAAAGCAGTGGCTTCCACTGTACACCAAGAACTTTCTTGGCTGCTGTGAGTCCAGCCAGCCAAACATATTTCCGATGCAGTGCAGGGTCAAAACTCAAATTGTCATTCAGCAGCATTGTAACAGGGGTACAAGGGATGATTTGTACACAATATCGGATAAGGTTACAGAAATTTTAAGGGCCAAACATAAGTGCCAAACAACGGGCCAAACATAAGTTTCAATAGGTTTGTAAGAGTCAAGATTGATTGAAAGGGCCTCAGTATGTCAAATTTGTATCTGTATGTATGTATTTATCACTCCGCCTTTCTGTTGCGTGAATGATTGTATGTTGCTTGGTATAAATGTCTGTTTGTAAATGTGAATGTTACATGCTGCTAGGGAAATGTCCCCATGGGGACAAAGAAGTATTCTGTGTGTATGTACATACGTAGAATATTTATTTTACATTCAGTATTCATTTTAAGTAGCAAATACACAAGAACTTCTACATCTAGTAAAATTAACTTGATAAGCAAGTATAAATATATGTTTTCTAGAGGAATATGCTCTCTGTAGGTATTAATTGGCAGTTTCATACATTGATTTAAATGTCTTGCATGAGGCAATTTTTGTTATTTGACACTTTGATGTGACACAATGTTTGAATGCCAACATTGTGAGATGGTAAGTTTAAAAATCACAGGGCCAAGTGACTTGAAACAATTTAGAAAGCATTAGGTAGCAGTGCTTTGGAATACAGCTTCTTTAATTTGTGTGAGATAAGATAGCCAATATTGTTTGTAGTACAGTAATTTGGCAAAATTTTGATATCACTACTTTTAATGGCAGGGCTAGATTTTGGCAGTTTGAATGAATGATTGATAGACACTGCTTTGTATGTGTGAGTAACTTGGCTTTTTTAAATGTTGAAAACGTGTTTTTCATTAGATATAATTTTTTTTGCACTGTGTTTGTAATGAGTTACTGATAATAGTAATTCATATATAAATGTAGTCTATGACAGACATGCATACACATAAATGCATGCAAACACACATAGCCTACATTCTGAAAGAAACATATAGGCATGGATTCAATCTTGTACTATGATGCCAAATTATGAAAGTGTATGTCAAAATTAGAAATGGAAGTGTTTTTAATGGGTTATTGCACACGACAGACCTGCTAATTGTTTGTATGTCAGTAGAGGCTGTATAGGGCTAGCTAACATTAATTTAGAATGTTGAACTGTTTTTATAATGTGCAAACTTATGTTCATTTTGTGTATCTGATGTTTTTATTGGTTGAAGTACGTAAAAAAGACCAATGGGGAGACACATTTTTTGTGGGCTAGTAGCATTTCAGGCAGGATAAAGAAGAAGAATAAGAAGGAAAAACTGTGAAATCCTAAAAGTTTGGGGCTTTATTGTGTGGCCGTGTGAAGTTGTTTGTGAATTCTGTCTGTTGAAATGGGGTCATATGGTACAGAAATGTTTTTAAGGGCAGATAGTCCATGGTCGTTGTGGTTATTTCTGTGGGGAACCCTGAAAAGTGCCAAACTCTCGGTGCTGTATAGGTATGGGGCATGCCACCCCACCAAGCCGTAGCCATAACCTGGTGGGACAGCATACCTGCCATCCCAATCACAGAAATGAATCACAAAAGAAATTTAAAAAAGTAATGTTTACATTTTCAAAAAGCCACAAGGACTGGAAATTAAATTGATCAGTCCTAAGGTTGACAATTGAAAGCCCTAACATCACCCTGCTCTCCATCAAGTGGTAGACTATGAACACACATCTTTGACAACTGCTACAGCCTTGTATATGTCTGCTGTACTTCAAACAACATATACTCACCACCGGGCACTTTCTGTCAAAGAGATGTGATGGAGAGCAGGCTGACAGGGCTATCAATTAAATTTCCTGTCTTTTGTGGATTTTGGCAAATGCAAACATTTCACTTAAATCATATAACAAACAAATGGCAAACAAAGAATTGATTAAAATTTATTTGCCATTTGTTTGTTATAGAATACTACAATGGATGAAAATCTAGATTACGGATGTCTTACACAAAGCAGAATGCAGAGTGCAGTCACTGAAATCTCCAAAATCATGCTTCAAACAACATTTATTTTTAATGTTTTTTTTCATGCACGTTATCTCTTTATTGCTGAATATCATACAGACTATTTTAATATCATACATTAGCATAATCAACACCACCTATTTAAAGTGTTTATTCTTTGCAAAATTATTTACAGTATTAAAATGTGTTTACTTTCAGGTGAAAAGCACCAGCTAAATTAAATGAAACCTGCTGTGACCCACTTTTTAACTGGAATAAAAGGCTGTTTCAAAATGTTCTTTTTGTTTGAGATTGCCTAACTGCACGAGGTTACTTTGATTTGTCATCAACCCTGTCCTTTTCAAAAGAACAATGACTTCCTGAGTTTGAGGAGTCATTGACAGATTCTGATGTTCTGCATTCGCAACCAGCCATGTGATCCAGGTCCATTAGAACCCAGTGTTATTGTTAGACTTCCTTTTTAAACAACTCTGGAGTTCTTGGTACCTCAGTGGGGACAGGAAGTGAATGCACTCTTAATTCGTAAGCTTAATGCATGTCAAATTTGGGTAACACTCAAATTGAAGGTTCCCAGTGAACATTTTGGTGGAACGCCATCCAGACGTTCAGGCGAACACCCGGCTACATTTTGTTAAAAAGTGAAAGTTTTCTAGCTGACTGGGACGTAGACAGGCTGCATCCGGGTAAAACCTGAGCGATTCTGGGGTTAACCTAGTTTGTGTGAAAACGTCTCTCCACCTAGATTTCCACCCCGCTAGATGTCTAGATTCCGGTTTTCATGCACAGAAGAACCACATGGCACCCATGTAAGCCACTGAACCAAGTAACGCCTAAATCGGCCCTCCAGAAAACCTTCATAAGCACTATTTAAAAACACTTACGCCAGCCAAGAGCCAACAGACTGCCAACGCTTGTGCTGTACCAGGCAGTCATGTCCTATGAGTACCTACATTCTGATTTGGTGAGTCATGGCAGTGATTATGCAGTGGGGATTGTGAAGTGCTCCTAGGAAGGGGTTTTATCTTATTTATAATTGCTACCCAAAGGGTGTGATCAGAACAGATTATATATTATTATCTTGGTTCTGGCAAACAATATAAGCTCTTAAGAATGCAGAGATATGCAGAGGGAACTGGGTGGGCCAAGATTGTGAGCGCAGGTTGAGGCTGTGGTTCACTGTGAGGACAGTAGCGGAATGCTGGTTTAGGAGGGCGACACCTGACTTGTGGAAACAGAGGACACCTGGGTAACCTGTGAGGAAGTCTCTTCCTCCTCCCCAAATGGGTTCCTTCCACAGAAGATCAGCTTCATCATGCAGGAGCGGAACTGCCAGCAGGAAGTGGAGGAGGAAGAGGAAGAGGAATGTCAGAAGCAGGACAAACCTTGTTCTCAACAGGGTAAACATGAAATCATTGGTACAAAGAAGGGTTGAAAACATGTTTTTGAAAACCAAATCGCCGATGACCATTTTAGCAACAGACCAAAGTTCTCCAGTGAAATAAAATTTTTTAGCATGTCTAAACAGTGTGCTTTGAAACAAGAGCAACCTATGGAAAATTGGCAATGTTTCATTTGACTGGCACAATTTAAAGAGTGTGTTATATTAAGTGACTGATTTTTCTACATAAACGTGTAACATTTTATAATATTTCCCCACATTTGGAAGCCATGGAAGCTTCTCTGCAGCCTACCTGTTTATTCATGAAGACGTAGATGACGGGGTTGTAGACGGTGGAGGCCTTGGACAAACAGGACGGGATGGTGGCCAGCCGCAAGTCAAAGGCCTCCCCGCGGTTCAGCACCACCCACATGGCGAAGGAGGCGTACGGCAGCCAGCAGACCAGGAAGCCCAGCACCATCACCACCACCATCTTAGTCACCTCCCTCTCGGCCTTCTGCGTGGAGGCGGACTGCTCCTGAGCCTTGGCAGCCTGGCAGAATCGAGGATGACATCATCACGCCTGCCCTGCGGGCTGCCGTGGGGCAGCAAACTGGCAACACAGGAAGGCCCGGCCACTCTTTTGAGATAAATTTTTTGAAGGAATGAAAAACGGCTTTATTGTTTTCAAAAAACCTGAAAAAGGGTTTCAGCTCAAGGTCTTGGGAAAAGGGAAAACGGTCCAGAAGTCTGTCACCAAATAGCATTTGTGAAGAAAAACAAGTAACGGTTGATTATTCAATTTTGCGTTAAATTTAGAGACTGTGGTGAGCTCAAAGAGTTGGCACATTCTCCGCGTGTCTGTGTGGGTTTCCTCCGGGTACTCCGGTTTCCTCCCCACAGTCCAAATACATGCAGGTAGGCTAATTAGAGACTCTATATTGCACATAGGTGTGAGTGACTGGTGAGTGAGTGGTGTGTGTGCCCTGCGATAGATTGGCGGCCTGTCCAGGGTGTGTTCCTGCCTCTCGCCCAATGCACGCTGGGATAGGCTCCAGCACCCCCCCGCGACCCTGACCAGGATAAGCGGGTATAGATAACGGATGGATGGGTGAGCCCATACTCACTGATTTCAGTGTGAAGAGGAGCTGGCTGTAGCAGAACACGATGATGCTGAACGGAAGAGCGAAGCAGAAACAGAAAAGGAAGATGACGTAAGACTCGTTATTGTACTTGTTGCCTATGGTGTACCAGTCAGGGCCACAGGAGCACTGCAGGCCCTCCGGGATGTACCTGCAAAAGGCAAAGCAAAAGCAGTGTTAAATTAACACGTTTAACAATGTTGAATTAGAAAGTGTTAAACTGTATTTTAAATTACATTCAGTTAAGTTACACACAATTTTATTGTCTATTAAGTCTGTATAAAGTGGTGAGTGTATGTGAATTATGTAGCTGATGTGTGATATATGCTAGTAGAACTACCAATGTTCCTCTTTGATCGCTGGAGCAGCTTTCCATTTTCTGTATAGAGAATGACATCACAACTACCTTAGCCCTGATTGGTGGGCCCGCCTGTGCCCAACCTCATACTCACCGACTCCAACCGAAAAACGGAGGACAGGCTGCACTCAGTGCAATGACCCAGGTGATGGCACAGCCAGCGAGTGCATGGGGGCCCTTGAAGGCGAAGTTTCCGATGGGCTTGCAGATAACCAGGTATCTCTCGAAGGCAATCACTGCCAGGGACCACAGGCTCACAGTGCCTCAAACAGCACAAAAAAACCCCACTGTGAATCCCATAATACACAAAGCAGACATCGTGAGGTCATCTTCCCATAATATCCTATCACCGTACCGTACATGATGCAGTTAGTTTGACATGTTGGAAATGGTTCCAAGGTTCCTGTATTAATGAAAGGCTGACTGATGCATTTATTTTACAAAACATTAAAGCCAGGTGTAGAACTTAGTTCCCCTACTAATATTAAAAACCCATTGCCCCTACCTCCCAGTGTGGCAGTGCCCCATTGCCCCTACCTCCCAGTGTGGCCGTGCCCCATTGCCCCTACCTCCCAGTGTGGCCGTGAAGCCTTCGATCTTACAGCCGATTGGCCCGAGGACGAAGTATCTGTTGGCGAAGGAGTAGAACGCGGTGGAGGAGCCCACGGAAGACACCAGAAGGTTTGCCACGGCCAGGTTAACGAGGATGTAGTTGAGGTGGGACCGCAGCTTCCTGTACTGGGCGGTGCAGACGATGGTGAGGATGTTGATGGCCGTGCCAACAGTGAAGAGGAAGAACATAAAGGCGGCCATGCTCATGAACAGTCCCGTGCTGCCCAAGTGGTCCTGAGGGACCAGGAATGGGCTGAGGGCCGTGATGTTGTTGGTGTCCAGAGGGATGGGGATGTAGAAGTCCTCTGGGAGCTCCTGCTGCCGTGGAACTGACCTCATTTTTCTCGTTGCTGAATGTCCAGCTGTTTACCAATACGACCCGAGTCTCTTAGTGTGTGCTCTTTCCCTTCAAAGATCTGGTTGATTTTTTGTCTAGAACATGACAGGGGAAGGAAGTCCAGATTCCAGTTCTACTGTTTTGCACGTCTCTGTGCAGCCACCTCCTTGTCCTTCTCAATTGCGCCTTTGTTTGACTGACAGCATATTGAATGTGCTTTTATAGGCACCCCTGAAAGGATATCCAGTATGCAAAGGCAAGGATTTGACAAATTTATTAGACCCCTACTTACTTGTCTAATTTTTACCCCAGCTAATACGGATAATCCCATTCACAGAGAACAACAGTTCAGTATTAAAGCAGCAAACTAATCTGCCAGCAAATACTGTTAAGAAGGCTAATCGCACACGTTATATTGCCTGCTAATCGTCTTTTGGCAGGTATTATCTTTGGCTTTACCGCTACATCTTGCTGGTCAAAGTCACGAATGCTTTTGTCTGGAGCACCAACAACATTGTTAGACTCCCACTGCATATAAAGGATTGTGCACTGTAGGTAATTAATAACATTTCAATGGCAAGCTGGTGCAACCCTACCGAGATGTCTAGAATTAAGTGCAACATTTATCTAACTGCTGAAAAAAGTAAGCTTGCTTTGCAAAAGTGAAAAATCAAGAAGATATACTTTATTGAACCCCGTGGGGTAATTTGTCCTCTGCATTTGACCCATCCTTAGTTACCTAGGAGCAGTGGGCAGCCACAGTGCAGCGCCCGAGGATCAGCTCCAGCTCTGAGGCCAGTGCCTTGGTCAAGGGCACCTGCAGGAGCGCACCTAACATGCATGTCTTTGAGTGTGGGAGGAAACCGGAGTACCCGGAGTAAACCCACGCGAACACGGGGCAGAACATGCAAACTCCACACAGAAAGGCCCCAAGCCGAGATTCAAACCCACAACCTTCTTGCTGTGAGGCGACAGTGCTAACCACTATGCCACCGTGTCTGCCCCCTAAAGGTCCATCCAAATTTTCAATATCATCTTCACAGGCTTTTACTCGGCATCACTCAAACCATCTGGACGAGATGCTAATCTAATCCAGCCTTGTCCCTCTGCCGTCAGTTCTATCACATCCTGCAACTTCCCCATCCACGTTCCTAATCTCTTTATCAGATTGACACTTAATGTTTCTGCCGAAATGACTTTCATAATAATAATGGATGGATGGATGGATGGATGAGTTACAGTAACCAAGCCAAATATCCAGTGCAATACACGTTTCCAGACACTCGAACTTAAGTTTCCCCCAATATTCAGAAAAATTATTATTGGACAAAAAAAATGTAAAGTTCCTTATTTGGAAATATATAGTAGTTATCTATTCATACAGTACAACAGCTTCGGTTATATAACATATATATTCATCATTGGATTTTTAAAAATCTAAATTAAACTGTTATCAGTAACCTGTGGAAGTGCATTTCCTTAGTGTGGTGTCAATGGGACAAGGTAATTTCATTTTCCATTTTTCAGAATGAGGGGAATATATCAAGTGCAATTTTCCACCGTGGCCTGGAGATGCATCTCTTCAGACACTACCTTGACTAACTTGTATCTTGGTATCATGTTGCACTTGCATCTTTATCTTGGTACTCTTTATCATATCTCTTGTTATCATGCCTCACTTCTAGCTTATGACTTGGAGCCATAGCTCTACTGACTTAGCCAATGCTTTGTGAACCAGACTTTATGTTCATGGCTATGGATAACCAATACTTGAGAATTGTACTTTATCAAACCTGTGTTTTGTAGTCGTCCCAACGACCTTTGGTATGCTGTTACTGCACGTAGTTTGGGGACAACGGTGTCTGGCAAATGAATGTAATGAATGAGGGGGGTGTGAAGCGCAGTGTTTGGGGACCGTGAATGCCTCCGCTTCCGCTCTCTCTCCGGCTTAACCCCGTTCTCTCTTCATTTGAGTGACCTGTGCGCTGATCTCTTAAGTAGCTCAGGGTAGCGCTAAGGCTCTTAACGGAAGGCCTCCGGGTTGTCTAGAGGAATACCTGAGGTGAGCCTCTCCTCTCGGTTCACAGCCCTTAAGAAGGCTTTCCCTGGCCTTTGCACACGGCACCTCTTGTGTAATGTTAAATTAGGCTGCCTGTACTCAGTGTCAGTACACCCAACCATGGCAGACACCTTACAACGGTATAGATAGTACATTTTAAAGTCTTAAATGGCATGTGTAAACACTGCCAAAAAATGTATAATACCATGACTACATATTTGTCACACTAAATGGTTTCAGATCTTCAGATAAAATGTAATAATAGACAAAATGAACCTGAGTAAACTAAAAACATTTTTTTTAAATTTCATTTATTAATGAAAAATGTTTTCAAACACTGTATCACCCATGTGAAAAACTAATTGCTTCCTTAGTTACTCAGTCAACCAGTCAACCAAATTTAATTGATAATTAGATTCAGCTGATAGAATGGAGCCAGGCTTGATTGCAGCCCACTCTGTTAAATCTAAACTTTGCTTATATTGACACTTACCATCAGAGTGAAGTAGTTACCACAAAGTTTATACAAGCGCACACTTCCACAATTAAAATATATCTGGATGTATGAAAAAGGATTACAAAGCCATTTCTATGGCACTGGGATTCCACCATACCACCGTGAAAGCCATTATCTTCAAATGGAGAACACTTGGAACAGTGGTGAGTCCTCCCACGAGCGGCCGACCTGCCAAAATTTCTCCAATTTCTTGCATTTCCCACAGCAGAAACTCATCCAGGAAGTTGCAAATGATCCCAGAACAGAAGAAAAGAACTGGAGGCCAAGATTGTGTGTTCTGGCGATTGTGTGACAATGGATCTGCTAAATGCCCAAAATTGTGCCCAGGTAGTGAGACTCAGTCATACATGTTTTCTGGTGGCTAAGTCACCGGGAAAACTTGTTTGAACAAAAATATTTTTTCATATATTTTTTCTCCAAAATCGTGTCTGTAGTACAGTGTAAAGGATTTTAGTTTTACGAATGGGTGTTTTTTTTACTAGGGTGAAAATGAGAACTTGAGAACCAGTCCCCAAATGCAATGGAATTTTGAACCCATGTGGTTGCTATGGTTGGAACTGAGACAGTTTGATACGTATTGCGTTTTGAGAGTATACTTTTCATTAAATGACACAATCCATAACAATACATACCAGTAAATGCATACAGTATATTAGTTTTACTGTAGAAATACCACAAAATATTGGTTCATGTTGTTTAAGGAAAACAGATGACCGCACCCTAAAAGTCACACAGGTGATGATGCATTCCCTCCAACGACAGGGATTGCATGCGGAGGGAAGCAGCTAATTTTTAAAATCGTACTGTAGGAAACAACAGGTATATTCTGGCAAATTAGCGATTTACATGTTGTTAATTGAGTATACTGTAGCATTTACGACATTATGCAGGATGAATAAACTGTCAAAATATGTTTTCTGAAAGATCGCCAAAACAGGTCTGACCTCCCTAACAGAGGTGGTGAGAATTCTGCGCCATATTATAAGCAGACGATTAAATCTGACTTGAGAAAAAAACAGAAAGTTCAGACTCACTCTTATCAAACAATGATTTCCAAAAGGGTTAGAACTGTGAAGGAGTTATGACCACTCCCTTAGTTAAATGAAGGAGAGGCAGCAAAACACCTTTAGGTACACTTCTGTTTTTTTCAGGACAAAGGTAATAAATAGTGCACCAATCACTTCACACCAATAATCTAATAGGGATACTACTAGCTACAGATAATCCAGTGGAATACCTTCCAATTTCCTGCATGTGAATGTACTGTAATTCCAGTTTAACTTCCTGTTGTCATAGTCTGGTCTAACCTACAGTAATTGGCCATATGTCTACAGTGTGCGCAGGCACACTGTACCAGGCTTTTCCATGCGATTGAGTTCGAAAAAGCTTATGGTTACTGGTTCTTCCCAGTATTGATCTAATTGGTTTCAATTAACAGTGTGCTTATGCATGTTTTAGAATTATAAAACATTTTTTGAAACTATTTTTTTTTGTAGTTGCGCATTTTATTAAAGCTGGCATATATTTACGGAAATGGCTTTTTTAAAAGCCAGCTCCAGGAGGCAAGCTATTCCTTTAAAAAAGTCGCTTTTCCACTGCATGGTACCGGCTCAACTCGACTCGACTCTACGCTACTTTTTTGGTTTTCCATCGGGCAAAAGTTGTGGATAGTACCTGGTACTTTTTTGGTATCACCTCCGTCAAGGTTCCAAGCGAGCTGAGGCGATACCAAAAGGTGACGTGAAAACACTGCAGACCACCGATTGGTCAGAAATGGCAGTTTCATGCGGCGTCGCAATGACGACCAGCTACATTGATGGGGGTGCTATCTGCAGTGGAAAACGAAGTACCTGGTACCAAAAGCAAGTAGAGTCGAGTCGAGTTGAGCTGGTACCATGCGGTGGAAAAGCAGCTTATGAATCAGTGTGCTGGTACTATAGATGGACAGATGGACAGGTCAGGCAGGATCCTGGCCCAGGAGTCTTACAGACTCAGAAGATAAAGGACCACTATAAGGATGGCTGGGATTAGGGTTAGGGGTTAGGGTTGGGATTAGGATCAGAGGTTAGGGTTAGGGACCAACTTCATATGCTTTTATAAATCAAAGTAAAGGCACAAATAGGGCATCATTTCACAAACCCTTCAATCATCTACTCATCATTCTATTTACCAGAGACAAATGATCTGTTTAGGTAAGACTGACCTAAGGACTCCAACCTTTAGCAATGTGTTGCTACCCTCTAATGATTTATTGCAGGCTACGTATGATATCATACTTTTTCTGTGGGGATAAATAATATTCTATCAGCTCAAACCAGTCTGACCATTCTCCTCTGACCTCTGCCATCAACAAGGCATTTTCGTCCAGAGAACTTCCGCTCACTGAATATTTTCTCTTTTTCTCTGTAAACCCTAGAGATGGTTGTGCGTGAAAATCCCAGTAGATCAGCAGTTTCTGAAATACTCAAACCAGCCCATCTGGCACCAACAACCATGACACGTTCAAAGTCACTTAAATCACCTTTCTTCCCCATTCTGATGCATGGTTTGAACTTCAGCAGATTGTCTTGATCATGTCTACATGAGTAGAGTTGCTGCCACATGATTGGCTGATTAGATATTTGCGTTAAAGGGTGCAGTTTGCAGTTCAACAGGTGTACCTAAAGTAGTGGCCGGTGAGTGTATATCCACATTATATTAAAGTCAGTTGCTACATTTCCATTGGACTGTTATGGTTAATTTACCTTAGAGCACTGAACACACTGACTGTGGTTTTATTTTCCATGTAAACCAGCCTCCATGGCAGGTATTTTTAGTTTTTTTTTAAACAGCTTTAATTGGGGAAGGTGGTCTGTAATAGTTTTGCCAAGCCCCATCATTAGAATAAGTTTATGACCAAATAGATTCATGACTAAATAGAATAAGTTAGATGCACACGCAGACCTTCATCAGAAGACATGGACAGAGTGGATTTTAAAAGGTCACGTGACAGGAAAAACACAGCATACTGAAATTCCCTCTGAAGAACATGATTCATTTAATCTTCACTCAGGTTTGTTGTCTGTGCAGTTTAGCAAATTTCTGGGAAAAGGTCCAGAACATTAGTGCTCTGGATTAGTGTGCACTAAAGGACAATCCATGGAAATTAATATCCCCAGATGGCGCCAGTTCCCCATTTCTAACATTTCTTGTCCCTGTGGGGCTCGTTTCCTCGTCTTTTATTGATTGTATCATTGCTTTCTGTCCGTTTGCATGCATTTTGCCATTAGATCATTTCATTCACCTGTTTCACTGTGTATTTAAGCTCTCTTTTTCTTGGTTGCCATTTACCTTCTCCATTTGCTGTGTTTATTCCTTGTGTCTTCCGTGTTAATTTGTGTTTCACAGAGTCTTTATTTTTTAAACTTACCTTGCCTCCTGGATTTCTCTGCACAAGGTCCTATTTAAAATATCCACTGTGACCAATATACAATTTCTGAGCACTTTAATGCTCATAAGAAGTAAACGCTACATTTTTGCAGCATTGAAAAGGTGTTACTGCCACCTAGTGGTGACTATTTAGACCTGCTTTTTAAAAGTTGTAAAATCCTTCTGGATTCATACCCTTTAGACCTGAGGGTTCCCAGCCTGTTCCTGGAGCTCCACCATGTAGGCTTTCATTTCCACCCTAACCTGGCACATCTGACTCCGCTGATTATCAGCTGAACAAGATCTCTAGCTGTTAAATGAGGTGTGCTTTGTTAGGGTTGAAAACAAAGAACGAAAACCTACTGGGTGGCAGATCTCCAAGAACAGGGACGGTTTTACCACTGCTTTAGTAAACGCTAGCCACGTTGAATGTCACGACTGAATAATTCTGGACCTGACTCTCTCTATCTGGTTATGCGAATGAAAGAACTACATGTTATGACATGCCCAGCTTTAAATTTCAAAGACAAAAATCTAACTTGAATCAGTTACATTTACCCTGGACAAGCCCTCCTGACTGACCATCTTTACCGACCCTCCTTATGGACCATCATTACTGACCCTCCATACTGACCATCATTACTGACCCTCCATACTGACCATCTTTACTGACCCTCCTTATGGACCATCAATACTGACCCTCCATACTGACCATCATTACTGACCCTCCATACTGACCATCATTACTGAGCCTCCATACTGACCATCTGTACTGACCCTCCTTACTGAGCCTCCATACTGACCATCTGTACTGACCCTCCTTACTGAACCTTCACACTGACCATCTTTACCGACCCTCCTTATGGACCATCATTACTGACCCTCCATACTGACCATCATTACTGAGCCTCCATACTGACCATCATTACTGAGCCTCCATACTGACCATCTGTACTGACCCTCCTTACTGAACCTCCATACTGACCATCATTACTGAGCCTCCATACTGACCATCATTACTGAGCCTCCATACTGACCATCTGTACTGACCCTCCTTACTGAACCTCCATACTGACCATCTTTACTGACCCTCCATATGGACCATCATTACTGACCCTCCATACTGACCATCATTACTGAGCCTCCATACTGACCATCATTACTGACCCTCCATACTGACCATCATTACTGACCCTCCATACTGACCCCCATTACTGACCCTCCATACTGACCATCTTTACTGACCCTCCATACTGACCATCATTACTGACCCTCCATACTGACCATCTTTACTGACCCTCCATACTGACCATCATTACTGACCCTCCATACTGACCATCTTTACTGACCCTCCATACTGACCATCTTTACTGGCCTTACTGACCCTCTTAATTAAAGCAGCTGTGCAGTAGGAGCTACCATCTGAATTAACCTAAATTCATGGTGATAATGAATGGTGAGCAGGTTGTTACAGTACATTCAGAATTTTCATTTGTATAACTTAATTATTATCCCTCTTCCCAAGAGAAAAGACCGCGATAGCTGAATCTTATCTGGACTGGGCTTGGATAGTACTAAGATAGCTGCCCTCTTGAGGGTGAGGGTGACAGGCCACAGCTCTGATGTTGTGTTACCCAAAAGATGTTACTTACCTCAAGTTTTTTTATTTGTTTAATCTCCACGCAACTCATTAAATGGGCTGTATAAACAATCACTGCAACTTGAGGCTATGGCCCGGTTTACCCTCAACCTTGACCCACAATTCAAAGGTTTCAACTGAAATTAACTCAAACTGTGTTTGCAAAGGGAAAAAACTATTTTAAAGATCAGAAGAATGGATAATGGCTAACATGTTATATATATTACCTTGATTCATGCCATGGCAGTCTTCCATAGCGACCGACCTCCATAACAACCAACCTCCATAACGACTGACCACCTAAGCGGGCATCCTCTGCAGAACCAGAAGACGAGAAGCATTCCAAAGCATCGCAAATGAGAAACCACAATATATAAACTTTCAACAGAATAATTTCAAGTTTATTTCATTTCCCCCTTCACTTGGATTCCATAGAATAAACACAATATTAATACTAGTATTAATATTAGTATTAATCGTTAATACTAAGAATACACCGTACACAATAAATACAGCACTACCCAAAGGCATTGAGAGTATCACAAGACATCATTCACCACTAACAACAGGGTATTGTGTAGTATATTTGGAAAGAGAGAAAGAGAGAAACAGGAAGAGGGAGGGAAGTATCACAGAGAGAGTGTTAGAAAAAGAGTGGGAGAGAGAAATAGAGACAAATGCATCTAGAAAGCCTGATCATTAGATTCCCCCAAACGTAAAAACGATTTCACAGGAACAAAACAAAACAAAATTCAAATCAATGCTGTGCGCCAAAAATGCCTTATCACAGTGGTCAAACCAACTCTGACACACACGTATATATACCTTTAACTAAACCCTTCCTTTCACTGATATCTCTGGTATAGAGGCACCAGACTGTGCCCGTCTAGGAAAGGGAGTATATGGCCTTATGCATGCTTAATCCAGCACATGGCTGTTCTGCTGTGTGACTGCACTTTTTATTTCAAAAAAATTTGGCCAAAAGGGAAAGAAGTCACGTATTGTACAAGATGAGGACTGAGAGAGCAAGGAGAAATGCTAACTGCTCAGTCCAGCAGCAAATGATCTGATTTAGTAGTTTTTTAGATGAATAATAGGGATTTGTAAGGGGCACTGACAGGAAAAAAAAAGCATTCTTTTGAAAACAGATTTGTAGTCTTGCATATTAACAGCACGTCGAATTAGGAAATGGCTGATCAAACAGCACGAAGCTTCAGGACTGTTACTGAAATCTAGTTATTTAATACTGATGGTTTCCATTGTTTGGAGATTAAACACTGCACTAATCAAGCATGCATTTTTACATTATGGGTGAGTGCCGAGGAGAGATCAGTCTTTTAGTAGTCTTTATTAATAATCCTTGATTAATAGTCATCAAGATAAATTACTTACAATGAAGAGTCCAGTCCCAAAGACCTAAAACAACAAGTACGTTTTAAATTCAGACCGAGGGGTTATGTGACCTGTGTCAGCTTACAGCATCAGCCCCTGCAGGATATGCAGTTAGCATCAGCCCCTGCAGGATATGCAGTTAGCATCAGCCCCTGCAGGATATGCAGTTAGCATCAGCCCCTGCAGGATATGCAGTTGTGCTTCATTTATATAATAATGTTACCTCTGCGTTCATTAAAAGACGTTCCATGCTAATAGCTGAACAGTGATACCATACTTTTCAGTACGAATTGTTGACTAAATCCCACCATATGTTGGAGCAGACGAGTGTCAAACGAGCACAGGAGCTGAAACGCCATTTCAACACACTCTGAGGTCTGTGGTACACACACACACAAAAACCAAACAAAACAAATAAAATCTCTCCTTTCAGGAGTTTAACATTTCCCCTCTGCACAAAAACACATTAGGTGCCAAAACTTTTGAGGCTACCTAAATTATATTAAAACCATTTTAATTTTGACTAGTTAGCCAAATATACCCCAAATTAATTATGAATAAAATGGCCTGAATAAAATGAGAAATCGTATCCATTCATGGATCTAAAAAGGACTTTTCTCCCTCTTCGACATGCATCTCTGTCATCTCCTCAGTGCAAATATTATTTTATTCCCTGCATGTTTTTTCTCTTTATTTACCCATTTCTTGCTCACTCTTTAAGTCTCTCTCTCGGACCTGAAAACTCACTAATCTATATGAAACAAACAAACAAAAAGCAGAAAATATAAAGCATGGAAACATTGATAAATATGTTCCTTTGTGCAGGAGTGAGTGTACCACCAAACCAGCAAGACAAATCAGCAGACAAAACAAAACAATTAAAATATAACTTGGAAAATCTACAAAAATGGGCTGAAATAATATTCAAATAACTATCTAAGCTTCTAAAAACATGAAGTACAGTAGACAAATTTCATACACAACATTGCAATATATATATACATATATATATATGTACATATATATTGCAATGTATATGTACATAACTATATAGTAAAGTTATGCAGTGTTCATATTTATATTTACACAGCACAAATACATTCTCAAAAATGTAGTATTACTATAATTAATATTCATTTCATATACTTGTATTCCCTTATTTGTTCTTTTGTCTCTTAATATTTTGGTTCTGTACTCGGCTGTATTACCGTTCGATCACTCAGAACTCTACGTAACCAGGGTAACACACAGCACACTGAACAGTCACCCCATTAATTCCCCTCTCCCTGTGGTCTGTTTTAATTAACCCCCCCTCTGCCCCTACCCCCCCTCCCCCATTCCTCTCTTTGTCAACGGACGGATGCACAAACGGATACACAAGAGGAGTGTTTAATTGTGGGTGAGGTTCAGGCATCACACTCCCCAAATCACACTGTCACCCTCCTTCTGTGAAGGGAGAGACAGAAAGAGAGAGAAGAGAAAGGAAGAAAAACGTGACTTCATAACATACTGACGTGTCCTACCTTACTGTTGTACAGCAGTGTTTCATGAGAGTTTTTTTTTATTCAGCATAGCAACAAAGGACTATATTAGTCATCAGCCCTGTGGTTATATTCGAAATAATATCACTACTGAAATGAATCATTTTGCAAATACAATTGTTTTGTTAGTAGCGGGCAGTCTTGGTCCTGGACCAAACAGTAAACCAGTGTCCCACTGCAGTGTGCTGGATGGGGTAGCCGTATATGGTTACCTTGTATTCCTGGTTCTTCCTCCAGCTAAGCTCAGTTACGCATTCTGGTCATTAATCAAGCTTAGACTCTTAATAACTGATCATAATGCGTAGCTGAGCTCAGACGAACAAAGAATGGGAACTATAAGGTAGCGAGAACTGGCTACCCCGTGATCAACATAATTTTTTTATTTATTTGGAATAACGTTTACACAGCAGTGGTAAACATTAAAGCAGGTGTGTCTTCTTTAGCTTTTCTGTTGGCAGATTAATAGCAAGCCAGGTACACTGCTGCCACCTACAGGAGATGTCAAAGCTTAAGCAGACTATACTGTAGCCCCTTTGGAGCACACGGCTGTGTCCGAAACAGCCTCCTAACTACTCAAAGAGCGTCCTCAAAATACGCATTGTCTCCTACCCACACTGCCTGCTTTTAGTAATGTGTATTTTTCAGTATGCGATCGGCAGGATGCAAAAAGTATCCTATTTTCCAACGGTACTACGGAAGTGTTGTGAGAAATTCCACCCTTGCAGTAAAAAAGGCCCCACCTCTTCCTCTCTGTGGGACCTCCTAAAAAGTATGGTTTACTTCCTGAAAAGTGTACTACTGAATACACTCAGCAAAATCCCAGAAATAGGTATATCATCTGGGAATGTGAAGTACACAACATTTAGAGAAATCTATTGTACTCAAATTATATACTCAATAGTAGGTAAGTACGCTGTTACAGACAGGGTCCAGGACAATTCTTCAATGCCTCATAGTTGAGACCATGACGTGGATTCCACCCAACCTCTGGTGATATGCTTTCCTAGTAAGCCAGTGGCCGGTTACTTTAGCCAGTTAACACAGACTAAAAGCTTCTGAACCAGTTGACAGGATTTATACAGAAACCAATCTCACAAAATCTTCCCTTTCCGGATGCTTTTGAGGCCAAGGCTGAAAACATGAAATCCTCCTTTAAACAAGAGCTTCTACGATAGAATAGTATGCACTCTTTGGATCCACTGACCTCAAAGCACCGTGGCTTTAACATGAGCCAATGAGAGCGAGCCGTGTGGTGCTGCCTGTTGGACGGCTGACTCTAATTATATATGCAAATTCCCCCACCCAGGCACTTTCTGTAGCACACCCCTATCTCCGTCTGGAACCCTCTCTGCTTTCTCAATACCTTAAAAAAAGAACACCCCCCTCACGGGGTTAAAAGTATCCTGGTTCCTAATTTCCAGCCCACCCCCTCTCGCCCCGGAGGCGTCCCCGACGCAGACTCACCGGCCCCCGGCAGCTGGCCCGCGCGGGTCCCAGGCTCACATCTGATTGGCGAACGACGTGGGCGCCCCCTGCTGGCCGTAGCCCTGGCCGTAGTCCCCGCCCTCGTAGCCGCCACCGCCGCCCTGGTGGCTGTACTCAGGCTGGTACCCGCCCTGGGGGCCGGCGTAGGGGTCCTGCTGCTGGCCGTACCCCCCCTGCTGCTGGCCGAAGGACTCGGGCGCGGGCTGCTTCTCCTGGGACGGCGGGGGGTAGTGCGTGAAGGCCGCCAGCCAGCCGGTCTCCTTGAACACGAACCACAGGTTCCCCGCCCACAGGATCAGGTTGAGGAATCCAAACACCTGCAAGGAAGACCAGGAAGACTGCATCAGCCTTCATCAGCACAGACAGGCACACCTGCGTTCTACCTGCGCAGCGGCAGCTCAGAATTAGCCTGCAAAATATAACGCAGTGACATTAGTTTGCGGTTATTCTACACGAAGCAGAACCGCAGGACACACGCTTAAGCCTACCGGTCAGTGGTGAACGAGCGGGGCAGTGTTGCGGGTGCGAGAGCACTCACCACGGAGGTGTTGAGTCCGGACACGACGGGGTCGTGGATCTCCCGGCAGCGGTTCTCCTCCCGCTCGCAGGCGGAGATGAGGGTGACCACGCGCTCCGGGTCGGTGGCCGTCTTCACGTCCGACAGGCCCTTGGCCCAGGCCGCTGAGCTCACCAGCCACATGAAGGTGAACACGCACGTCACCACGAAATCCTGCCGGGACAGACAGCGACCGCAAATAATGACCACGGCGACCGGAACCCTCCAGCGCAAGAACATGGTACCGTGGTGCTGCAGGACAACATGGGACTAAATAAAATATAACCTCTGGCTATGGAGCAAGAAAACATTTGTACCACACTTTCAACGTACACGTCTTCAGTGTTTACATAATTAATTAATACCTTGGGATAAAAGAATACCCAGTGTACCACGGCTGGATAATACCTGGATTCTATTTTCACCTTAAAATCAGCAATAGATTCAGACCCAAGAAAACAGGCGAAGAAAAATAACTATATAATCAGCTGCTTTAGAGGATCAGTTAAGTGCTGAGTAAATGAAAGCCAGCAGACCCTGCAGCTCTCCAGGACCACGGCTGGGGACCCCAGCAGACCCCGTGGCTCTCCAGGACCAGGGCTGGGGACCCCAGCAGACCCCGTGGCTCTCCAGGACCAGGGCTGGGGACCCCAGCAGAGGCTCTCCAGGACCAAGGCTGGGGACCCCAGCAGACCCTGTGGCTCTCCAGGACCAGGGCTGGGGACCCCAGCAGACCCCGTGGCTCTCCAGGACCAGGGCTGGGGACCCCAGCAGAGGCTCTCCAGGACCAAGGCTGGGGACCCCAGCAGACCCTGTGGCTCTCCAGGACCAGGGCTGGGGACCCCAGCAGACCCTGCGGCTCTCCAGGACCAGGGCTGGGGACCCCAGCAGACCCTGTGGCCCTCCAGGACCAGGACTGGGGACCCCAGCAGAGGCTCTCCAGGACCAAGGCTGGGGACCCCAGCAGACCCTGTGGCTCTCCATGACCAGGGCTGGGGACGCCAGCAGATGGGTATCTCCAGGATTGAGGTGTCCAACACAAAAGGGGCAAACACCAAAGAATAAAACTGCTACTCCTTTCACCAGGCTGGAAGTACAGCCAACTCAGTGAACTCAAAGAGAAAACAGCAAGAGTAACAGTGTTGTGGAGACAGGCCACAAACTGGACACACATGCCTTCTCCTGCCCACAAATACATCACATACCTGATTATGGCATGTAGCTCCACCAAATCTACCTGAAAATCACCCTCAGCTGTGTTAGAGCCTGGAAGCAAAGCTGCTGCTGTCCATGGAATTGAAGGCATCTATAAGCCTGGCTGCCTGTAGGGCACCCATGTGCCTTCTGCCCCCCTATGCCCCCCATCCCCCCCAACTCCCAGAGTTTCCCCCTGCTAGGGCACACTCACAATCTGAGCCCCCTTGCAGTTTTGGCGGTACTTCTCCAGGCAGAAGAGGTACACAGCGAGGGCCGCCATGGAGTACAGGAAGGAGAAGACACCGATGGTGACGAAGAACTCTGCTGAGGAGGAGTAGTCGCCCACGAGGAAGAGCCGTTCTGGATTACCCCCCTTGCACGTTGGGGCGTCAAAGTACACCTGATGGAGCCTGGAGCAAGAGGAAAAGATCAACGTTTTTTTATACAATTCTTTTTATTTGTTGTAAGTACAAAAATGAAATAATAAGGGAGTGACTGTCACACAGTGGAAAGGAGGTTACTGACCCGACCATAGAGAACCATTGTAAATTAAAATGGGCGGGTCAACATATGACTATTGATGCCCGTGGAAAGACAGAAGTTAAAGACTACCTGCACAATCAGTGGGACATGCACATCTTCAGGTTCACCTCAGGTGGGCTAACTAATTTGGTGCAGTTTTATATCCCTTCCCAAGTGTGAAGGTCAGTTTCTGTACTGAAGCTGGGAAGAGATGCTGGGCTTGCCTTGGTCCTTGGCTTTGGAATGAGAATATGTTAACCCTTACAAAGCATACCTCATTCAACAGCTAGAGATCTCGTTGAGCTGTTAATTAGTATAAAACAGGTGTGTGCCAAATTACAGATGAAGGAAAACCTACAGGACGGTAGATCTCCAGGAACAGGGTAGGGCAGCCCTGCTCTAGTTGTTGAATGAGGTGTCCTTTGTTAGGGATTGAGTTAAAACGTACAGGACGGTAAATCTCCAGGAACAGGGTTGGCCAGTCCTGCTCTATTTGTTGAATGAGGTGTCCTTTGTTAGGGATGGAGTTAAAATGTACAGGATGGTAGATCTCCAGGAACAGGGTAGGGCAGTCCTGTCTGTAGATGCTGTATTAGCCAGCGTGAGACCCAGCACACACTTCAACCTTCCCATGATTCAGCTGCTCCCGCTTTACTACAGTTGACTCTTGGTCAGGTAGTCAACAACTCCTCAGACTCATAGATCTTAAAAGGAGGAAAGGCACCTCAACATGAATAGGAGAACTGCAGAGTTCGTCAAAAGGGTAAATTGCGCTGTAGCAGCGATACTGAAGAAGACGTGAGCCTTGCTAGCTGCAGTGTGATGAGAAGCAGCGCTTCAGAGGAGAGGAGACACGCCTGTCTGCTCCCCACCGTGAGGAAAATGGAGGCTGCTTGACTGGGCACGTCCTCGAAATCGGTTGGAAAAACCAGAAAACGAAAGCTAATGCAAGTTCCTGTGTTAAATACCAACAGCTGCAACTACTCCTGACTGAATGTGGCTGCATCTCAATTACAAAACAGGTCAAAATCCTTACGCATCTTCCTCATAAAATAAGAATGAATGGTAATGAAGACCACAGTGTACATGTGCACATACACCGATCGGCCACAACATTAAAACCACTTGCTTAATATTGTCTAGGTCCCACTCGTGCCGCCAAAACAGCTCTGACCCGTCGAGAGTTTTTAAAATCATGTGGAAATAATTCACCCTCTAACAAAATCTTAGCTCTTTATAGCCCTGTAGCAACTAATAATGTAATAAACTACCAATAATGTAATAAAGTAGTAGTAGTGTACTTTATTGATCCCAGGGGGGAATTTGCACTGTTGCAGCATCCAAGACAACAAAGTAACACAATCAGATACAAATCTACAGTAGACACAATAATATACAGAAATCCAAATATAGCAGAGGACACCTTCAGAGGTGGAGTCCATGCCTCGATGGGTCAAAGCTGTTTTGGTGGCACGAGGGGGACCTACACAATATTAGGTAGGTGGTTTTAATGTTGTGGCTGATCGGTGTACCTTTGACCTAGGTCCAGTGTTATTTTTATAAGTAACCAGGGCCAAAATGAATATGTGAGTACAAATTCTTGTAGTTAATAAACATATGAACAAAGACTGAAGGGTGGCCATATTTTCCATAACAACACAATAACGTACTTTGATTTTCTTACAGAAAAAAATGTACTAGCAACCGCAACTCATCAAAATGTCTAAGTTGCTTTTACACACAAATAATTTACACCTGTTCCTGTTATCTGGCTTGGTAGCTAGCTACCAGCTAGTAAAACATATCTACACTTTAGAAATACCAGACTGAACAATCAAGAATTTAATCAATATTTTTATCCAGGATTTTATCAAGATGATCAAGATATAGAAGTTTTCCATTTGCTATTCCTGACTTATGTGAAAAAATAAATACAGAGCAAGATGATATCGTAACTTAAGACACGTATTACAACAAATACTATTACAACAAATACATTAATAAGAAACCTACTGACTGTGATCCAATTTATCCAGTTTTACTAAATGTAATCAGGAAGTAGTTGATTTAGGAAGAGAATTATCTTCAGAGTGACTCAGTCAGTAGGGCACCTGATATGCACGCGCACACACACACAAACACACTCCCAAACGGACACTCAAATACATTCTGCAAACACACACTGACACGCAGTCTCATGGACACACACTCTCACACATTCTAATACACAGTCTCTCTCCCTCCCATACACATGCACACACTCTCTCACACAGTCACACACATTCTCATGCATACACACAATCTCTTTCTCTCCCATACACATGCACACACTCTTTCACACACACATTCTCATGCATAAACACACACAATCTCTCTCACACACACTCTCACACACACAGTCGCGCACATTCGCATGCATACACAATCTCTCTCTCACATACACACACAGACGCACACATTCTCATGCATAAACGCACACAATCTCACACCCTCTCACACACACACAGTCGCACACATTCTCATGCATACACAATCTCTCTCTCACACACACACACAGACGCACACATTCTCATGCATAAACGCACACAATCTCACACACTCACACACACACACACAGGCGCATACATTCTCATGAATACACACAGAATCTCTCTCATACACACGCAGTTGCACAAATTCTTATGCACACACATACAATCTCTCTCTCTCACACACACACAGTCACATACATTCCAACGCATAAACACACACAATCTCTCACACACACATACTCTCTCACACACCAAGTCACACACATTCTCATGCATACACGCACAATCTATCTCTCTGACACACATACACACACACACACTCTCTCTCACAAACATTCTCATTAGGAGGGACATTCTACAAATTTCTCTATATGATGATTTCTCTTTATGATAAGCTGATTTGTCCTTGCGATTACTTGAGTACTCTTTTTGTCTTTTAGTTTTTTTGGTGCCTAAAGCTCGTTTTACAACAGCAGACCTGAATAAAGTAATCGCAGATTATTTTCTCCGCTTTACTTCACACAGAACACCTGACAGCTAGCCACCTCCTTTCTAATAATAATCAGTCTTTAGCAGGCTACAGGCACTGTTTGATAAACATTTTATTTAGCTATTCTCGGAAATGAAGACACTGGAATAGACAAAGCTTGGCTACATCTTCACTAAGACTGCCTAAGATTGCAGAACATTTAGCCTTAAATCTATAGTTTTGTGTCTGATGTACACTGCACTTAAGGGGAGAAAGGACAATGATAAAAATGTGGAAATTAATGTGCTAAATTAAGTTAACCATCTCTTCAAGACAACCACAAATCAAGACAATTAAAAAGAGAAATGGTGACAATTAAGTGTTCTTGTTAAAACAGTCATACTCAATGAAACTACATTTTTCACTTTTAATTTATGTGTTGATTGCTAAAATGATCTGGGTTAAAATTTAAGGACAACCCAAAATGAAATCACCAAGCATTATGATGGAAAGTGACACATGCATATCAGGTGTAAGGTCAAGGGCATATGTGGAGGAGGTCAAAGGTCAAGGGCAGATGTGGATGGAAGATCAGGCCCCAAGGCCCACACTGACCTGAAGGGGTACTCAAACTCAACCTCGATGTTGAGGTCACTCTCCGTCCTGTTCTTGCACTCCACGCTCATTTTGAACATCCCAGAGTAGCTCCCACACGTGGCGAAAGCAAAGATTGCAAAAACCTAACAAAGAAGGGTGAGAGTGTGTTAGGCAGGCTGAGAAAGACAGAGACAGAGTTTGATGTCAGTTAAAGCACTGCTCTAGTGAACGAATGGGCTCCACATTCTGGTATTTACTCTACATCATGCCAGTGCCAACTGTGGCTGGCTACCCCACAGGGCAGTGCACTATCATCTCTTACATCACTTAGGGATGGAAGGGTTTCAGTTGGCCGGGATTAGTGTCTCACTGCTCACTACTGACCCCTGCTGGCCAGTCAGATGGCCACAAGTCTGCCTGTAGGGCTGAGTCTTCCTCAGACTCAGGTCTGTGTGAGGCTGAGTTGTGAGCTGTGGTGTGGATGAGAAGCGGCGGCTGACATCACATCACAAGCTTCAGAAGAGAGCGCATGCTCGTCTGTGCTCTGCTGAGTCCATAGCAGAGGTTACGGTAATGAGCACTGACCGGGCATTCAAAATTGAGATTCTAACTTCCAAGCACACACACACACACAACCACACACACACACTCGACACAGTCTTATTTCCTTCGGTTCTATTAAGAAGCCAGCAGGCCACTAGACGTTCTTCCAAAGCCAGCATTGCTGAGGGCACTGTCTCCCAGTCTGGCTGTGTAAGCATCGTCTTGGCTTCTTCGGCAGACCAGCTACATTAGCATTAGCCCATCAGTCCAAAATGCCTGGAGCAGGGTCCTCAACGTAGAGCTCAGCTAGGCGAGACGTATGGTGCTGAGAAGCTAATGTTTTAATTCCCTTTTTCATTTTAATTATTAACCCTTTAGGTTGTGAGGTCACAAATATGCCATTAGAATGCTCTTAACTGAACATTCTAACGCTAATGTAACAATCACTACTGTTAATGGAAAGCAATGGAGTTCTAGAACACTGACAGAATTTCTGACAGAAAAACATTCCAAAAAACATACTCTTGAAAGGGTTAACGATTGTACTATGATAATACTATTACTTTGTGGGATGAATATCACCAGGAGAACTGCAAACTGTAATCTTCATACCCGTTTCCAGTGTATCAGTACAGCGGAAAGCTGTGGTAAGAACCACAAACAACACATGCACAACATACTATAACTGCATCTCCTTCCTCTGGGAAACCACTGCAGTATTTAATATTAATAGCATGTCAAACTTATGATAACGCATGGTTTTCAAATCTAATATGACTGAGGGCCATCTTCACAGTGGGCAGTTAATTGTGTGCTTGGTGGTGCTTTTAAACGTGTGGTAAAAACGCTTCTGGTGGTCTGCATGTTTGCCTGGGATTGAATCCAGTGCGGCTGAACCTTTATGTGTCATTGGTTTGATAAGAAATGTCTGAATTGCTTTACACAGGACTTCAGTATGGCAATACATTATTTTCCCAGATTATAAAAATATATATTCTTGAACAAAAGCCTGCAAAATGCACAGTTTATGCGAAAAGGAACATACTGCTGATACTTAAGTCATTCTACCTGAACTCAAGAGGAGGCAGTATCACTTAATTAGAAACACAAACGCCCACTCAACCACATGCACACACAAACAAGCACACACTTACACTAACATACACACACAAAAGCAAGTAGCCACTCACGCATACACTGACATACACATGTGTTCACACAAGCAAGCACACACTCACAAACACATACACCCACTCCACTCAACCACATGCACACACAAGCAAGCACACACTTACACTGACATACACACACAAAAGCAAGCAGACGCACACGTACTTACATACACGTGTTCACACAAGCAAGCACACACTCACAATCACATACACGCACTCCACTCAAACACATGCACACACAAGCAAGCACACACAAATACACTGACATACACACGTGTGAACACAAGCAAGCACACACACACAAATACACTCAGAAACACTCACAAACAAGTATGCATACACTGACACATACACTCACATACAGACACATACAAGCAAGCACACACAACATGTACTCTCTCACACACACATGTACACACAAGCATGCACACACACGCACGCATGCACGCACGCACGCACGCACACACAAGCACACAAGCACACCAACACACACAGAGGATTAGTCCAGTCAAGACTATTTTTACCACCCCTCCCCTGGAAGTGAGATCGGATTGAATGGAAAATCCAGCAATTAATCTGAGATGCCTCACCATCTGCCATGGCGCAGAGTCTTAGGCACTGCTACACACACCACACACACTGCAGTCACTGGCCAATCTGCCATCTACCGGAACTGTCAAAAGGCCAGTCCAGTCAAGCATAAGTGTGATATCTGCACATCCAAGTATTGCAGCACATCTGGGAATAACACCTTTATAGTGCCTTTATATATGTACGTGCACCTCTGTTCTGCATTATATATCTTTCTTTATATGTTTAACCTAGCAAAATATTTTTCAATTCATAAAAAGCACACAAACAAATGAAATGTTGCTTTTTAGCCATATTATGTGCAGTTGCGATAATACCAATAGGGTGGCAGTGAAGCATTATGGGTAAGGAACTGGTCTTGTCACGTAATGGTTGCAGGTACAAGACTCTGCCATTGTACCCTTGAGCAAAGTACTTAACCTGCATTGCTCCAGTATACATCCAGCTGTATAAATGGATGCAATGTAAATGCTATGTAAAAGTCGCTCTGGATAAGAATGCCTGCTAAATGCCTGTAATGTAATACGTAATGTATTCAAAAACATGTCTTACATTTGTTGATATGACTCAGCAAACAGTAATTGAATTCAAACTATACTGGGCGTAAAAAAACATGAACTATTTACACTGCACATTAGTCACAGAATTGCATTCTGATTCATTTTAGCCATATGAAAAGGTAAACATCAGATTCAAATCAAAGGTCTGAGACTTAGCCGATGAACTACCCCACCCTCTCTCTCAAGCATTAAAAGACTAATAATAATAATAACATCCATAATCTATTAATTTTCAGAGTACTATTTTTGCATATTCTTGATAAAGAACACAGTTGTGTGCAGTGAGGTTCTGACGGTACACACACACTGATACACACAGCAGGACTGAACTGAACATTTCCAAAAGTATGTGGACACCCCTTTCAATTAGTGGTTTTGGCTATTTCAGCCACACCCACTGGTGCATAAAATCAAGCATACAGCCATGAAATCTCCATTGACAAACACTGGCAGTAGAATGGGTCGTACTGAAGAGCTCAGTGACTTTCAACGTGGCACTGTCATTGGATGCCACCTTTTCCAACAAGTCAGTTTGTCAAATTTCTGCCCTGCTAGAGCTGCCCCAATCAACTGTAAGTCCTGTTATTATGAAGTGGAGATGTACAGGAGCAACAACAGGCTACACAAGCTCACAAAACAAGACCCTGCACAATGCCAAGTGTCGGCTGGAGTGGTGTAAAGCACACCACCATTGGACTCTGGAGCAGTGGAAACGCATTCTCTGGAGTGATTAATCTCTGGACACTTCACTATCTGCCAGTCTGACAGATGAATCTGGGTTTGGCTTATGCATGGGTGCCAACTGTAAAGTTTGGTGGAGGAGGAATAATGTTCTGCGGCAGATTTTCCTGGTTTGGGCTAGGCCCCTTAGTTCCAGTGAAGAGAAATATAAATGCTACAGCATACAATCACATATCTAGAGAATTGTCTGCTTCCAACTTTGTGGCAACAGTTTGGGGAAGGCCCTTTCCTGTTCCAGCAGGTCAATGCTCCCGTGCACAAACCAAGGTCCATAAAGAAATGGTTTACTGAATTTGGTGGGGAAGAACTTGACTGGGCTGCATAGGGCCCTGACCTCTACCCCACTAAACACCTTTGGGATTAATTGTAATGGCGACTATGAGCCAGGCCTTACGCCCAACATCAGTGCCCAACCTCACTAATGCTCTTGTGGCTGAATGGAAACTAATCCCTGCAGTCAAGTTCCAAAATCGACTGGAAAGCTTTCCTAGAAGTTTGAAGGCTGGTACAGCCGCAAAGGGGGGTCCAGCTCCATATTAATGGCCATGGGTTTGGGTTTTGGAATGAGATGTTCAACAAGTACACGTGGGTGTGATGTTCAGGTTTCCATACACTGTTGGAAATGTAGTGTAGTTGTGTGTGCAGTGAGGTTTCTGACAGACAGTAAAGGGGGGGGGGGGGGGGGAGGTGGCAGCGTGGATGAGCTGTGTGGGGACTCTGGCTTCCACTCTCATAGTGGACCTGTCACTATGGCAACATTATCCGTGGGAGATGGAGAGTGGAACCACGTCATGGTCTCCATGGAAACATGGCTCCCACCTCTCACTCCACGCACACATACACGCACACAGACACACTAACACGCACGCATACCCATGCACACAGACACACAAACAAACATGTACAATAAAAACACCACATAGCACAAGCACACACAATCACAAGCACACACACAAACATGCGCAAGGAAAACACTACGTAGCACAAACACACA
>CM077296.1:8742500-8787500 GCA_039654925.1 Anguilla pacifica
AGGTCAAAGAATCACTCCTACTGTCAAATGACCTTCTGTTACATCATGCACACTGACTTCTAGGGTCAACATCACTACGTGTGTCTGTGTGTGTGTGTGTGTGTGTGCTTATGTGTGTATGTGTGTGTGTGTGTACATGTGTGGTTGTGTGTGTGTGCACACATGTATATGAGTGCGTGTGTGTATGTGTGTGTGTGCGTGCATGTGTGTGTGTGTGTTCGTGTGTGCTTCTGTGTGTGTGTCTGTGCGCGCATGTATATGTGTGCGTGTATGTGTGTGCGTGTGTGTGAGTGTGCGCGCGCGTGTGTGTGCATATGTGTGTTTGTGTGCGTGCGTGTGCGCGCGCGTGTGTGATGTATGTACATGTGTGTGAGAAAGCAAGAAGCAAGAGAGCAACAGAGAAAGAAAAAGAGAAGCGTGAGATAGAGACAGAAAGAACAAGAGATGGAATGAGAGCAGGAGCAAAAGAGAAGAAAAGAGAGACAGAGGGAGAGGAGAGTCTCTGAGTCAGCACAGTAACAGCACTTCAAGCAGAAGCTCTTCAAGCATAATTCTGCAGAAAGGATGTAAGAAAAACAGAATACTACATGATGAATTAGGCCAGAATCTCACAACCTCAAATCCGAACCTAAAGACCTAAAACTAAACACCAAAAAACTTATAAACTAGCTCTGCTAATATTCCACTTCAAACCAAAGCAAAGCAAAAACTCTGTGGAGCATTCGCAATATACGACAAAACACAAAGAAAACCTGATCACCACCAAGCCCTAAAACAAGTTTACACAGGATGCAAATCAGAGACCATTTCTGACCAAGAGCAAGCTCATTTCCCACAGTTTCACTGACCTCAGCCTGACCACCTCACTGACCACAACCTCACTGACCACAGCCTGACTGACCACAACCCCTCTGACCACAACCTGACTACAACCTCACTGTTTCTGTGTGTGTGCACGTGTGCGTGCGTTTGTGAGTGCGTGTGTGTAATACACATGTGAAGTTTAACGCAGGGAGCTGAATTTCCGAGCGCCCAGTGGATTTAGAGAACAGCAGGTGAGGGATAGAAAGTCTCCTCATGTTTCAGTATACGGGCAATCTTCCCCGGAAAAAGCAAGGGTATAGAAGGGGTGGTAATGACACTCTAAATTCATTAGGACCCATCAAATGAATCGACTCTGTAATTCTGTCGTTGACAAATAAGAAAAAACAAGAGAAATTATTATGGATTAAGCAAACGAAAACACTATCTACTGACGTAAACAACAGCTCACAGATCCGTGCCTATGGAGGGATTATATTAAGACTATTTTCATCTTGATGTAATCAAATATGCGCTGGCCTTGGGTACAGTACACGGCAAAATGAATTGTTTCAAATCAAGTTTGATAGAATACATTTTACTCTGAGTAAATTTTATCCTGATAGAGTATATTGTACACTGAAAGAGGACATTTTGCGGTGATAAAGCACATTGTACGGACTGAGATAACATTTTACACTGATAGTGTACCTTTTATTGAGAGTATTTTACACTGAAAGAGTATGTTTTCATCCCATTTTGCCTCACATAAAAACTGGAAGTGATGAATTAATGTTTTATATATTACTGTAGCTACAGCTCCTGGAGAATCTCCATATAGAACAAGAATAAATGGCCATACTGTAGACTGATGGCTCTAAACTACATTAAAACTGCAAAACTGTAAAACAGATGATGGAGCACAGCTGCTCCTGGACAGAACTCTCCATCACAATCCCATCAGGAGGTCCATGCTGAGCCTGCAGCCTTGCCCAGCCACACCTAAAAAAAACAAACGGAAGCCAGCGTGGAATCCCAAAACGTCAGAGGAACTCTGGAATACCCCAAGGGATACACCAGCGAACACTGCTGTGGAATACACCAGGGAACACTGCTCTAGAATACACTAAAGAACACTGCTCTGGAATACACCAGGGAACACTGCTGTGGAATACACCAGGGAACACTGCTCTAGAATACACTAAAGAACACTGCTCTGGAATACACCAGGGAACACTGCTCTAGAATACACTAAAGAACACTGCTCTGGAATACACCAGGGAACACTGCTCTAGAATACACTAAAGAACACTGCTCTGGAATACACCAGGGAACACTGCTCTAGAATACACTAAAGAACACTGTTCTGGAACACACAAGGGAACACTGCTGAGGAATACACCAGGGAACACTGCTCTGGAATACACCAGGGAACACTGATCTGGAATACAACAGGAAACACTGCTCAGGAATACACCAGGGAACACTGCTCTGGAATACACCAGGGAATACTGCTCTAGAATACACCTGGGAACACTGCTCTGGAATACACCTGGGAACACTGCTCTGGAATACACCAGGGAACACTGCTCTGGAATACACCAGCTAACACTGCTCTGGAATACACCAGGGAACACTGCTCTAGAATACACTAAAGAACACTGCTCTGGAATACACCAGGGAACACTGTTCTGACATACACCGCTTCTCCTGAGTAAACTAGGGAACACCACATCAGCATACAGGTATTGACTGACTGGTTACTGAGAAAGGCATTGTTCCCAAATGTGTGGGAAATGCATTTTAAACATGTGCTTAAAGTTCAACCTCAAGCCCTCGCACAACCCACCAGAGGGCCAACCATAGAGCAGAGCCCCCGGCCCCAGGGGCCGCAGTGCACCAGAGTGTCAGCACAGCCCCTGGCCCCAGGGGCCACAGTGCACCAGAGTGACAGCAGAGCCCCCCAGCCCCAGGAGCCACAGTGCACCAGAGTGACAACAGAGCCCCCGGCCCCAGGGGCCACAGTGCACCAGAGTCAGCAGAGCCCCTGGCCCCAGGGGACACAGTGCAACAGAGTGTCAGTACAGCCCCTGGCCCCAGGGGCCACAGTGCACCAGAGTGACAGCAGAGCCCCCTGCCCCAGGGGCCACAGTGCACCAGAGTGTCAGCAGAGCCCCCCAGCCCCAGGGGCCACAGTGCACCAGAGTGACAGCAGAGCCCCCCAGCCCCAGGGGCCACAGTGCACCAGAGTCAACAGAGCCCCCGGCCCCAGGGGCCACAGTGCACCAGAGTGCCAGTACAGCCCCTGGCCCCAGGGGCCACAGTGCACCAGAGTGACAGCAGAGCCCCCGGCCCCAGGGGCCACAGTGCACCAGAGTGTCAGCAGAGCCCCCCAGCCCCAGGGGCCACAGTGCACCAGAGTGACAGCAGAGCCCCCGGCCCCAGGGGCCTCAGTGCACCAGAGTCAACAGAGCCCCCGGCCCCAGGGGCCACAGTGCACCAGAGTGTCAGTACAGCCCCTGGCCCCAGGGGCCACAGTGCACCAGAGTGACAGCAGAGCCCCTGGCCCCAGGGGCCACAGAGTGCCACAGCAGCAGAACTGCTTGTATGATGTTCATAATGTGAATTACCCAGAAGTACCTGCTGACTGTGAATGTCCCCTGGATCACAGTAGATAAAGAGCACATACATTTTTATAATTCATTAGGAATTTAGAATTTTGGGAATTTACATTACAGAATTTGAATTCTGAGCATGTCCATTGTCTGATGCTATATACAAACCGTGCTTGTAAAACTAGATTACCGCCTGTTAAAGAACTTACTACTGCTACGGCGAAGGAAAATATGTTATCAAAATTATTTACATTTAGAAAAAAACATAATTTTTGAAACTTCCAAGAATATTGAGGGATTGAGGAATCTGTGCCCTCTTTTTCCAAGAGTGCTGAGTTTACAGACAGAACACAATAAACATATACTGTTTACACAACACAAAATTAAAACAATCAATTAAACATTTGGCTACTAAAAATAAAACAAATGCATGTTTTATTTATATTACATTTTATAATTAACTATTCAAAATAAAATATTCTTAATTCTTTACACATTGTTTCAAATGCAGGGGCAAACCAACACTTACTACAAATATACTGAATTTTAATAGAGCTACAGTACAATAAAACAGAATAGTACATTGTGGAATTGTGCACTTGGCTAACACAAGAAACATGGCTAAACTAAGGGGAAAAAAATATTCCCATATGTGCCTATAGACTGTGTAGAATTAAAAAATCTTATTACAAAAGCCACACTTGGTAAAAGAATTGGGGTGTGGTGAATCTGATTCGTCCAAATATCTGTAAATCGGGTGAATCGCACATCGCTGTGTTATCATACAAATTATTTCTGAGGTATGATTCTTACAAGGACAGCGCGTGTTATATTGCGGTTTATATGAATGTTAATGCACTGTGCATCAGAGGAACGTTTATTCACATGCGCGCGTGCCGAGGAACCCGGCTCTCTGCCGCTTTTCAGCAAAAGAATAAACACGGACAGGACTTACCCATTGTAGGATCTTTATGAAGCCCAGTGGCTGTTTGACCACGGTGAACTGCCCGGTCGCGACCAACTGCAAACACAGAAAGAAAGAGTGAACAGAGGGCCTCCGAGGTGCGTGACAGCGCCACGAAAACGAGCGTTCCTGATACTGCACGAGAACTGCAATGAAAAATGAACAGGAACAAGTGCGCGAACAGCTGCACCACACGGAGGGGAGAGTTGCAGATGACGCCAGTAAGCGGCACACATCAGAAGCCGACACAGATGCCCATCATATTCACGACTTTACAAACGACGGCAGTCACGACTTAACAAACGACGGCAGTCGTATTCCAGTTAAATTTTAAAGCTGCGATATGATAACCCGTTCGTGTCAACTTGACCTATTACGTCTTTTCAAAACGCCCAACATTTCTGCGGGTATTTGGGGGTCACGGTGAGCATAGTCGTATATAATACAGCTGTGCACTTGTACAGGCCGGACCCTTTTAATTGTTTTTCACTTCTGGGCTGAGGACACCAGACGCCGACAAAGCACAGTTAGTGATTACGGATTGGGACGAAGAGCGAGGCTGAGGGAGACCGACAGTAGTTGCCAAAATTAGACAAAGCTGCTTATCCCCGTGGTTGTGTGGTGCATACACGACATAACACAGATTGTGAAGGCAGACGAACGCTTTCACTAGAATTTCCTCATTCTGCACAAATGCTTGTGCATTCACAGTATGTGTATTGTAAATCATTTCGGGTATTATGCGCAAAGTAGCTACATCTGTCTCCATTTACAAATACAACAAATAATGAAACGATACCTTGTCATGCCATTTTTTCACATCGCGATTTAGCAGATGAGACATAATCAACAACCCCCCCCCCCCCCCCCAAAAAAAAAAACAAAAAAACACACACACACAAACACAAACACACACACACGCACGCACAGTTAATCATTATCAGTGCCCCTTTGCGCCGTCGCTCCCTACCCATCCCCCGGTTACAGAAAAAACACTCCATAAAGACCTTGATAAACACACGAGCCTCCGGTGAGCCGCAAAAATCTCACACAGCACCCAGAAGGTCAATGTTATGACGTTTTAATGCCTGCACCCACTTGTCTTGAAGATCATTAATAAATGTAGACTATATGCATAATCATAATTTGTATAATTTTCATACTGTAAACGTAAGTACTCGCAAAAACACACAATATGGGCTAGTTTGTTCTTAAAATGCATATTATCAATCACAACCTATCTTACGCAGAAGTATGGCCGTCGTTATTTATGCGTCTGCCTGAGCCATTTCAATTTTTTTGTTATTGCACTAATTACCCATTAAATTACAACGAACAATGCAGTATGGTACATCTAGCCGGATTGCTCGATCACTGGTACAGGGATGTAAATATTTGCTCCACACACTCTCCGCTTTTTATATTAGCTATATTTTTCTTTCCAGGACATATGTCCAAGACAGCCGCTCATCACAACCTCTCATATCACTGCATTTCAGATACGGACGGTGGCTTTGTCATTCCTTGCCTATTTGTTATTATAATGGCCCCATTATAATTCAACCACATCTCTGTTCGGATCGTTTGAACCAGATGCACGCTATAATTCGTATTCATTGAACCAAAGGCTTTTTATATTATTCTACGTTAAATAAATATGGGAATTGCCGTTTGGGACAGCCCTACCTGGTTTACAACATCCATTTTAGTCGCCAGCTCGGAGATAAGAGGATCAAGCGAATGGAGGGAGGAGGCCGGACCTCCGCTGTAGTGCACGGTTTGCTACCTTATCAGTCCGCGTAAACAAATAGAACGGAGTGTGCGCGCGCATGCCCAAATTTCCCATTGGAAGTTAGCGACTCGGAGCCAGCGGATTCTGTTTGTAGCATGGAGGCAGGAGCAGTCAGAAGATGCAGAAACGAATATTAGGTCCAGTGCACCGCAGCTCTCGATTTCCCCATTGGCTATAATGGGAAAAAAAACTCCAGCCTTTTTCTACCAAACTAAGGGATTTACAGTCACATTTTGAACCCAGTTATATCCAAAATACATATAAGAATAATAATCAATGCGTTATTTTACTTGACACGATTCAATAACGAAGTTATAGCCGAGTTGTTTTATTCAACACTAGACTCTGGTTGGTCAATATATGACTCATCATTATCATCTGACACCATATGACTCACCATCCTGCCCAATGCAATTGGCAATTGCACATGGACTGATGAAGATGCACAGCTGGCACTGGCACTGGCACTGCCCTGGGTAGTAAAATTGCATCCTAATGGGGTCAGAGGTACAACAGGACCTCATCAGTCATAAACGAGCGTGAAAATTTAAAGTCCTTTCAGTTTTGGGGAGAAATTCCAATCGAAAATTTCAAGTTTTTTTACTTGAAAATATTGTAAAATGACTATGCTAAGGCATATCTATGATGCACTCATGCACTCAATGTATTCTCAGTCTCTACGCACTTTCCCCAAATTCGTGCACCTTTTACCTGTATTTGTCATTCTAAAATGTGTTCGGGACATTTCTGGGCGTGGCACTCTTTTCAGTTTGGTGAGGTGTGGGCGTGGCTACAGAGCCTGTGGTTTGGGATCAGATTCCAGCGAAGTGTTTGTTGCCAGTTAGCTGGTCCGACGGCAGATGCTAAGAAGCCTAGTGTTGCACGCCGCGACACATTGCTTTTCTTGACAGAAGAGTTGGACACGGAGATACAAGAATCCCGGAATGTCCCGGTGTTTATTTAGCAATTGCGAGAGAGAGAGGTATTTCCAATTAGGTATTTCAATAGATTTTTGAACAAATTACAGATGACAAATTCTTTCAAGTTCAATAGCTCCTAGACAAAAGGACCTAGGACCTTCAAACCACTTTTAAATTGTTCACAAACAATGGACACTGGATGCACAGCCTTTGCTTTGTGCATTTTTACCTCATGCAATTTTATATGAATATTTCCAATTAGGAATTTCAATAGATTTTTGAACAAATTACAGATGACAAATTCTTTCAAGTTCAAGAGCTCATAGACAAAAGGACCTAGGACCTTCAAACCACTTTGTGGTCACTACAAAAATAAGAAAAACAACTTTGCCTTTCACTCTCGCAGGATCTATGTAAAAAATAATAAAGCAACACAACAAACTAAAATAGCAAAGACAAAATAACAAAAACAACAAAACACTTTCCAGCCTTATTCGTGCTGGTACCTTCCTCTCTCTCTCCCTCTCGGGTTGTGTTTTCCTCAGTCACAGCCACCTACTGGGAAGAAAGCACACCTTAAATACCTGGATTAATTATTGATGCACTCCAGATGTATGTTCCCACTTAACCAGTAGGCGTGGTCCTCCGATTGCCCTGAACCTCTCCCAGAAACCGAGCACTGCCACAACTAGATACAGTGAAGGAGAAAAGACAAGCCGACAGGGCTCGTTTAAAAACTAAAGTCAACCTTGAAACTGCTTTTGCTCGGTGGCGTCACCAAGGGGATGAAAAGTGACAGGAGGTGGCTTGTTTTTTGTTAGACCAGTAAGTAACGTTACTTTTAGCTAGTTACGTTAGGCAGCTAGATGAATAACTTTTATATCAAATTCTGTTCTCCCAACAAGATGTCCTCCCCCCTATGAGAACTGCTGTCACTGTTCATAGTTACAATTTAGCTAGCTTGGCGATTCACCGGCATTTATTTCAATCAGGGGAACTGAATTTTATACAGCATGCATGCTATCTAGCTACATGTTGCCAACTTCACTAATAAAGCTACAAAAGTGACTAATGAATAGCTTAGTAAACATTCTATTCACAAGTACTAGGGCTTCCACTGATTTATAGAAAATGGTGCTAAATGAATATTTGCAAAATCTTTCAACATATTATTTCTAACTCTACACCTCAGAAATGTGTTATTAGATCACATTACATTTTATTTGACAGATTCTTTTATCCAAAGTAATGCACAATAACCTCATCCTGAAAGTCACTGGAACAACTGCAGAACACAGATAAGCTAGAGTTCGCATGAAGTACCAGTTTCAAGTTAAAATATTTCAGAAATATTATCCAGTTTTTTTCATTGGAACAAGGCTATGGAACAGCTATACAAACAACAAAACCAATGGTTATCATTTTATTTGATTATATAGAGCTGGGGAACATAGAACCCTGGGAACATAGGACCTTGGGAACACAGGACCCCGGGTAGAGCACATATGTAGAGCTGGGGAACATAGGACCCTGGGAACATAGGACCCTTTGCCATGTTCCCATTATGTGCCATATAAATCTGGGGAACATAGGACCCTTTGCCATGTTCCCATTATGTGCCATATATGTGCCATATAAATCTGGGGAACACAGGACCCTGGGAGCATAGGACCCTTTGCCATGTTCCCATTATGTGCCATATATGTGCCATATAAATCTGGGGAACATAGGACCCTGGGAACAGCGTCCGGAATAGCTGAATAGCTAAATACCGAACAAGGAAAAACACAAAATAGCTGCAACAGCATTACCGACTAGCTACCATACAATTTCCCCACACGCTAAGGAGTATGGAATCATTCATGTTGCTAAAAATGCTATTTTCAATATCTCTGACCACCTCACCTCTTCAATTTACATTTTGCTTGTAGCGCTCGAGGGTGTGTCCTCAACAGAGGTGTAGGTGGGGTTGAGGAGACTTGTTTTATTACAAACACAAAGTCTTAGAAGGGCTGCAAAATCATCCATAGTACACCTTTAACTTTCAAACCAAAACCAAAACAAAGAAGAAACGGTCCTCAAAGTTTATTTCACACAGCAGTGACTCAGCTCAAAATATCCACTGGCATACACTGAAGATACTTCAATACAAATAAGCCAGCAAATAACTAATTACATATCCAAACAAATTATTATAATTATTATATACCTCAACATATTATTAATGTAATATTAGTAGTCACAGTAAAAAACTATTTCCAACAATAGTGCAATGGTCTATGAAATCTTCATCTTTGCAGACTAGTTTTACAGTGGTTCCTATGGGGATACAACCAATATTCAAAAAGTTGACATTAGAAATTTAGAGATATACATCCATTAATTGCTACACACCAGAACGGCATCTGATTGCACATTAAATATAAAATAATTTATAGTGTAGATTTAAGCTCCAATCTCAGTGCCCTAGCCCACAAGGCTTGCCTGGTTCAATTTGATTTAATGTTTAAAGGTGCAGTATATGACCCCGTATCTCATTCTCCAGGGGTGTTTGACAGCGTGAGAATGGAACATATCAGAGAAGTGGCAGCGAAGAGCAGGAGAGAACAAGACAGGAGCCCAGCAGTGAAAGAGAACAAAATAACATGGACACTAAAACACCACAGTGTTTAGCACTACTGAAGAGACTTTGTTTCCCCGATATAATATTACAGATGCATAACAAATGTCTGTATGCATGTACCTACACCTGAGGATTTTCTTGGCAGGTAAGAGTAGTCAGCAATGGCATTTGGTAACAGAAACAAAGTTAATTTCTTCAAAACCAGTGGACAGTTCTCCAAGATGCTGGATATGACAGTAAATAACATCAAGCTAATGGGTTAGCCAAAGAAACACACACACATCATTTAACACACAACAAATAACTTCAGAGTTTTCCTGTGAAAAAGACTGTGGGATATTTCATAACATTTCCATGGTGTATATCAATTCTCAGGACTTTCGGGAATGGTTGGGGAACCATGATTAGTGTGGAATGGTACAGCACGTGTTGTCTCCCCCACTGTGTGGAATGGTACGGTCCGTGTAGTCCCCCCACTGTGTGGAATGGTACAGCCCGTGTAGTCTCCCCCCACAGTGTGGAATGGTACAGCCCGTGTAGTCTCCCCCCCACTGTGTGGAATGGTACGGCCCGTGTAGTCCCCCCACTGTGTGGAATGGTACAGCACGTGTTGTCTCCCCCACTGTGTGGAATGGTAGGGTCCGTGTAGTCCCCCCACTGTGTGGAATGGTACAGGCCCTGTGCATGCTGTTCAGAAGGTGCTGACGCAGGTCATCTCGTCGGCCAGCTCCTCTTCCGCGTGGCTCCTGATGGACTCCTCGTCGCTGTACAGGGCCCCCCCGTCCGGGTGACCCCCGAGACAGCCGCGCCCCCCCGCCCCTTTCCTCAGCAGGTCGCTGGCCACGTTCTCCATCTCGTCCAGGGTCATGTCGCAGGCGTCAGCGATCTCCCGTTTGGCGAAGGCCACGAACTTCGGGTCCTTGGCGTACAGACCCAGCCCCTCTGAGATCAGGACCTGGCAGAGAGGGGTACGCCGTCACTCTCCAGTACGAGCACGGGCGGGGCTGTGTCTCCAAAAACGACCCTGTCATCCTGACTATGGACGGGCAGGGCTCCAGAGTGCAGCCATTTCACTCGCTTTCCAGAGTAAAAATCTGCCTAGTGCCACTTCACAGGTTGCACCCGTGGGACTGGAATTTGGCTGGCCTGATCGACATTTTGATTTAAGTCTCTGCTGTGTCTGCGTAAGCAGGTCTGCTCTCCCTCCTGTAGAGTCTTTGTAGTTTCTCTGTGCAATAATTTTGACTATAATAGACAGAGCACGTTGGATGTGCCGGGTTATGACTGAAAAAGAATCACAGAAAGCGCTATATATGCAATGATATAATATGTCATATAGACCTTATGGTAACTTGATAAATGCATTTCACTAAGCGCTGAATGTTTACTTTTAATTGCCAATATATCCAATTGTCTGCTGTTTCACCCCGTGCAATGTATCTTTTGACATGTAAGCAGAAGACAGACTCCACTTGCTGTAAAAATAAAGTACATTAGGGGATCTGAGAACCTGCCAAGTTAGAGGAGGCTTACATGGTTAGTCTTGGTATGGACTCCTTGATCCTAGCCCGTGATTGGTCATAAATGGAATCTTTGCATGTGGTAATTAAATTAATCTCATAGGCTGGAACAACAGTTCTTTGTCTCTGAAAACTATATAAACCCATGTGTTGAACTTTATATTTCTGAAGACTGTACTTGTATCTCTTCCCGACCGCTCGTTTTATTAAATTATTAAAAGGAGCTCCTGATATGCATTATCATGACATTTATTGGGGTTTTTGTGAATGGATTTGTTTGTGCAAGTTTTTTTTAATTCATTTGAACTTCTACATTTTTTTCACACGGCACACCTGACCTCGCCTGACGGCACACCAGAGTGCTGCGGTACACCGGTTGGGAGACACCGCGTTAACCAATCAGCTTGCCTCACCACTCTTTTGTGCTAATATTGCTGCTCTGTATGGATTTCATTCAGTGAGCATCCGAAACGGAAGCCTTAGCGCCCGGTCGTCAGGGAGACGGGCGCGTGACGGACAGACTCACCGACTCCACCAGGCTGTCCGCGCTGCCTTTGTCAGCGTACTGGTAGGTGAGCTGGGAGGGGCCTCTCAGGCTGGTGTAGGCCCCGCCCGTGGCCACGCCCCCCCGGGGCCCCGTGTACCAGTCCTGGCGGGCGGAGCCTGCGTTCCCGTCCGCGTTCCCGTCCGCCCAGTCCGCGTCCGGCCCCGCCCCCTGGCCCTCCTCCTCCACCAGGATGAGAGGGGCGTACAGGAGGCGCCCGCGACGGGGGTTGGTGCCGCCGCCCACGGCCCAGGAGGCGGAGGAGGACGCCAGGGACGCCATGGACGCCACGCTGCCGCGGCGGGAGCCGCCGCTGACGTAGGTCTGGAGGGGGCGGGGCGAGACGGAGAGAGAGACCGCAGTTACGCGCCAGACCCTCAGCATCAGGGGGTTTGGAACTACACCCTTCATCTGTGTGTGTGTGAGTGTGTGCGCGCGTATGTTTGTTATCTGTGTGTGTACTCTGCTGAGTGGGGTGTTCTGATCAGAGGTGGGTAACCCGGCTTCAAAGAGTAAAAAGACTGACCGTGTATTTGCTCCACCAACATGCACTAAACCAGCTGATTACAATAATTAGGTCTCCTATCATGCTGAAGAGTTATGCTAATTAGAGTCAGCTGGTTTAGTGCATGGTGGTGGAGCAAATACATGGTCAGTCTTTTTACTCTTTGAAGCCGGGTTACCCACCTCTGGTTCTGATGGTAGGTGTCACCTGTGTGTGTGTGTGTGTGCGTGCATGTATGTTTGTTTGTTACCTGTGTGTGTGTGGGTGTGTGTGTGTGTTTGTTACCTGTGTGTGTACTCTGCTGAGTGGGGCGTTCTGATGGAAGTTATTTGGGATGTCCTCATTACTGCCCTGTCGCCTCAGACTCTGGACATTAAAAACAGGCTTTTGGCCTGGAAAGGGAGGAATAAGGAGGGAGGGAGGGATGGAGGGAGAGAAAACAGCAAAGTTAGGTTAAAGGATAAATCGGCACATGCACACATGTATACATGGAAAAGATATATTTAATGTGTTAAGAAAATTATTCAAGTGCTCTGACCACACTGGGTCTTATTTGGCTATTCTTCTAATATCATGCGCATGTTACAAAGCACTAAAATTGTCACATACATATAATGGATATCTCTGTATTAATAACATAAGCACTGTTTCCATGGACATGTATACATACGGATGCATACTGTATGTATATATACACAGACACACATCTGTACACATCCACATATCCAGTCAAACAGAGCTCGTTAGTCCCAGCTGTAGACCAGTGGTGGGTATGTCACAGTCTCTTTTAACCCTGACGGAATGTGATGCGGATGACAGAAAGAAAAAAAACGCAGTTCCAACCCGTGGGAGTCGCAGGAAGCAGACGCCGGCGAGGCGGCTGTTGAGGCTGGGTGTAGCCGTTGCCGTAGTTACTGGCGTGCGGCACGTGGCCGGCGGGCGGAGCGCTGTAGGCGTGTTCGCGATGTCCAAGGTACGGGGCTGGAGGATCCGGGAACCAATGCCTGAGAGACACATCCAGAAATATACTTTTAAAAAATTATGTTTGACAGCTACCACCCAACGTCTGTACGTTTTTTAATGCAATGCTTTTGTCCATTTTTTCTCCCAAGCTCAGAATGCTGAATTGTGTTTATCAGAGGCAATTACCACACACCCGCTCTCGATTCGGGAGAGTGCAGACAAGCTTGTGCTCTCCTCTGAAGCATGTGATGTGATGTCAGCCGTCGCTTCTCATCCACACCACACCTCACAAATCAGCCTCACACAGACCTGAGTCTGAGGAAGACTCAGCCCCACAGGCAGACTTGTGGCCATCTGATTCACAACTCAGGTTTGCGTGAACAAACACTGTCATCCTGGTCGACTGAAACCTTCCAAACCCAGGGCAACCACATTATGATGGATAATGTGCACTTGTTCCAGTGTGTAGATGGGCCCCACTGTGGAACAGGGCCTTAACAGACACCAGACCACGGGGCCCATCCACACACTGGAACAGTGCCTTAACCGATACCAGACCATGGGACCCATCCACACACTGGAACAGAGTCTTAACAGATACCAGACCATGGGACCCATCCACACACTGGAACAGAGCCTTAACAGACACCAGACCATGGGACCCATCCACACACTGGAACAGAGTCTTAACAGATACCAGACCATGGGACCCATCTACACACTGGAACAGTGCCTTAACAGATACCAGACCATGGGACCCATCCACACACTGGAACAGGGCCTTAACAGATACCAGACCATGGGGCCCATTCACACACTGGAACAGTGCCTTAACAAACCGCGGGACCCATCCCACACTAGGCCTTACCATTCCCCCACCAGATGGGGCCTACTGTCCAGACACAAATGTCCACTTTCTCTCTTCCCACTCCCCAATCTCTCTCTTCCCCTCTTTTTCTTCCCCCCTCTCTCTCTCACACACACGCACTCTTTCTCTCCCTCACCCCCCTCTACCTGTCTTGTGATGCTGTGCTCTCAGTGTCCTCTTCCCTGCTGTTGTAACCCTGCTCTCCAGAGTAGTTCTCCTCCATCATCTCCATCCCTTCCTCCTCACGAGGGAGGGAGGAATATCCGTCACCTACATCCCCCCTGGGGATGCTGAGCAGAGGGGGATGAGAGAGGGAGAGAGAGAGAGAGAGGGAGAGACAGAGAGAGAGAGAGAGAGAGAGAGAGATGTCATAGCCAGTGGGGTAAACCGTGGCAGTAAAACTGTACATAACTCATTTCCTGTTCAAACTGAAGGTCAGATCTTGTGTCGGACTGGAGCAAAATGAGGAGCAAAATAACCCAATGGCCATGTCCGCATGCAACCATGTGCAAGCTGAGGCTAGTGTTCGGTTATTATCCGGCTGTGAGGCTGTGGGTGGACCTGCTTCAGTATGACCTATGACCTCTGTGTTCATGACAGAGGAATATTCCCCCCGCCCACTTAGAGCCATGGTAACGCTCTTTCCACACACAGATTTAGCATAGGTGACAGAGGGGTGGAATAGTATGGAAGGAAGAGTGTGGATGGAATAGTACGGGTGGAATAGTATGGGCGGAATATTATGGCCAGAAGAGCATGGATGAAATAGTATGGGTGGAAGAGCATGGGTGGATTAGTATGGATGGAAGAGTGTGGATGGAACAGTACGGGTGGAATAGTATAGGTGTAATATTATGGGTGGAAGAGCATGGATGGAAGAGTATGGGCAGAATAGTATTGGTGGTATAGCATGGGTGGCTCTTGTCTGCTTACTAGGTAACCAACCTTAACTTCTGTGAAGGCAAAAAAATAATAAACAAGTAAAATTCAGTTTTCTTTTTAGAGAACAAGTGTTGTTGTAGCTGGCAGGTGTGTACCCCATCGCACAGGTGGGTACCCCATCTAATGGAGGGGGTTCCTCATCTTTGAGCATCTCCTCTGGTTGATTGAGGAAGTGGCAGCCAGCTGCACACTCTCCACTCCCAAATTTACTGTAACGGGACAGACCAGAGCCTGGGCCATCCACACAGGACTTTCAAAATGTGCACAAGGCTAAAATAAAAACAAAATTCCTGATTCCAACCACAAAACAGTGTCTTTAACACTGACTTATAATTAAAATTCTGTATTTAACATTAACATATAAAAAGCTGAGTCTTTAACACTGACTCATATTTTAAATTCAGTATTTAACATGAACTCTCATTTAAAGGCAAAATGTTGTGTTTTTGTCCACAAATACTAATTGGAAAGTTGTTGGAATCTAATCAGCATCCACCACAAAAGTTTGTTCACGTTGAACACGAGAATTGATATGCAGGTCAGATTATTTGCAGAAGAAAAAGTTGACCATGTCTTATAAAATCAGGCCAAAGTCTTTTTTGTGCATTAATGTTTTTTAATTGGCACTTGCATGTGGCTGAAGACCTGCACCTGTGTCGATTACCTGTTAGAGGCAGGTTTGGGTTGATGCGTGATGACATCACTCTCCACTGGGGGAGGAATATTTTCATACAGCTCCTCCTCTTCCACCACTGGCTCCTCCCACTGCATTATGCCCCCCCCGTTTGCAGTTTTCGACAGAGTGGCAGTGGTGACGGACGGGTGAGTCACTCCCCCGTTGGACAGGTTCTCTGCAGGGGGAGTTTCTGGGGGTGGGATTGGGGAGGGGGGCGGAGGAGTGCTGGGTGGGATGGGGGTGAAGGGGAGCCCAGGACTGCCAGGATCCATCTTATCAGGACTGGGGTACTCTGAGTGACCCACAAAATCACTTTCATTCTGTGAAGAGAGAGAGAATGAGAGAGAGGGAGGGGAAGACAGACGGAGAGAGAGAAAGACACAGAGATAGAGGCATACATAGTTTACATAGTGTACATAATTTGCGCAACCTATGCTTTGGCAGTATTTGTATTTGTAGGTGCTTGTGTTTGCCATGCCAATAGAGTGCTTTGAATTGACCTGAACTGAGAGAGAGAGGGCTATAACAAAACATTTTTACAGTGAGTGACATCACAGGATCACAACCTTGTAGAAAGTCTCGTCATCTTCATCCTCCATGTCCAGCACCACATCCTCCTCCTCTTCCTCTTCCAGGTCACAGGTCAGGGCCAGTCTCATCTCCGGCCCTAAGTCCTGCAGAGTTCTCAGCCCGGCCTGGGGAAGGTCCGTACAGGAAGGAAGAGAAGTCAGCTCACGGCCATCTGTACATACGTGACGTTTCAAAACTCACATGCTCTGTTCAACAGAATCTCTATCCTCCGCGCCAGGTAATGAAGGAACAAGTAGGAGAGGCGCACACAAACTTCAAAACCGCTGTTGTACAGAATAACAGACAGAGCTCAGGAGCCAGGACAGTCACAAACACAAAAGACCATTCCTCAGGAATCAGGAGAGCTGGAACACATGGAGCTGTTGAGCTCATTAGCACATGTTCTCACTCATCTTAGTAATTTCTGAAGTTAGACAGGCATCGGGTAGGGGTGAGGGGGGGTTGGGTGCTACAGATCAGTGGAGGTTGAGGTGAGTTGGAACCCGCCCTACCCTCACCCCCTTCACTTTAAAGCACTTTCAAATCCTGAGAAATTGATGCAGATGCTAAATAAATGCAATCTATTTTCATTCGTTACAATGAGACACAAGACAGAAGCCAGGGGGCATGTTCGGGTGAGGATACATTAATGTTTAAACCAATGGGAAATGTGGCTTCAGTTCAGGCATTGTGACATCACAGACTAACCCACTCACCTGCAGGGCCAAGGACTTGTTCTTTTTCTTCAGGGCCAGTTTCCTCTTGCGGAACTTCCGGAAGTAGTCCTGAATCAGGAAGCTGGCGTAGAATCTACCCACGGTCACTTCCTCCTCTGTGGCAGACAGAAGAGGCAGAGGAACCAGTCACTAGATTCCTTAATTCCTTTTCTGCTCAAATCAATTTACTCATCTCAATTTACTGATAAAATGAACTAATTGAAAGAAATCCTCACAGAAAATTATGGGCATTTTCCAGTTCATTAAAATTTGTTGTTTTTTTTTTTTGCATGGTTTAACCCCTTCTCAAGCACCCCTTTTTTGAATACAAGCCTGAAAATGCCCAAAATAAATTGGTTACTGTTCTCAAACCCTTTTGACTACATGCATGATCCTGGTCTCTTCTGAAAGGTAACCCATGGTTGTTTGTTTTCCAATAGTCAGAATTACACTAAGTATTACTGAAACAAAATAACAACAGTTGAAATCAGCCTCTTAGACCATCTCCCCCCCCTCTGTCTACCCTATATTCCTCTATACCTTTCACTACCTTTCCTTCCACATGTTAATTCTAGTGACAAAAGATTACATATCACCAGGGTGCTAAGTCCCAACCACTACATGTATTGTTAATCACTACTTGAGCTGTTGATGATTAAGAATCTAGACCTTTTCTTTGTTGGCGCTCTTTGCAAGTTGCAATGTACCAGGAGGGGAGTGTGGCACCTGTCACTCAAAGACGTTTTATGGACCTTTGGTCCACGTCACATTCCTCCCGTGTTTAATAATAATGAGATTCTGAAGCGCTCCCATCCAATCATCTGTGATTATGAGGATGACGGGCATAGACTGAACCACTGTCTTACCCTCCGGAGGAGGGATCACTTCGTCTAGAGTTTTGGCCTTGGTTCGCTTCCAGATCTTTTTGATGATGATCCTCAGCTCCTCGTTCTCCTGAACCACCGGCCCTGTGAGAGGCGAGAGGTGATGTCATTACGTAGCCAGAGATGACATCATCACACTGCAGGAAATGAGGTGGTAATCCCACATCCCAGTGCACTGCCTAGTCAAATTGCTGAATTTTCCAATTAACTCATTCCACCTGTATCCAATGAACATTTTACCTTAATGTCAACTCAGCAGAAAATAAATGCAAGTGTTATTACTTCTCTGAAGCGTAATTTGGAACACCAATTTTGGTGACTTCTGAAACCTCTGAACTTCAGAGGTTTCATGCATATCTCCAAACAAATCAAACCTCATTGTTATTTGAATCAAGTGAATCATTTGAATCGATGGTGAATGGTATGAAATACAATCTAAATGAGCAAGACCTCAGTACTTTATAAAGCCTCCACTCTCAACCTGATTGCTACTTTCTGATGACGGTCTGCCTGTATGGAAATACATCTGGTGGCAAATACCAAAATACCAAAATAATATTTTACATAAATAATGTCAGACTGAACAATATAACCAGTCCACAGAAAAGGCCTGGAATCGATCAACCTTTGTCCTTTGGTCCAACCTTTAAAGTAAATTAATTTGAATAAATCTTTTTTTTTCATTTCCTTTTGTCACAGTAATGGTATAAATATAGCTATGGAAAGATAAGTTAATTGTACAGTGGTATTTCTTTTTTAAAATACTAAATGCCAGTTTGTTTGGCTAACTTTACACTTATCACCAGAAATATGACCCATATTTAGTTATATTTCTCAAAAATATTTAAAATAATTTTTTGTTAATTGAAAAATGTTTAAAAGTGTTGAGAAGTGCTTAAGGGTATTTAAAAGTGTCATTGTCATCTTCACAAACACACTTTGGCCTGATCGGCAAAACAAAGTTAAATTTGTTTTGTCGTGAGAAAGTGCCTTTGCACATGTCACAGTCAGGGAATAACACTGATTGAGTACAGTGCCAAGACCGAGACACTCTCTTACATGGCTTCTAATCGCTAATAGAGCTAATGGGGCGTGCTGAAGGGCGTGGTTTCGGCCACTGAGGGGGTGTGGTTTCGGCCACTGAGGGGGCATGGTTTTGGCCACTGAGGGGGCGTGGTTTTGGCCACTGAGGGGCGTGGTTTTGGCCACTGAGGGGGCATGGTTTTGGCCACTGAGGGGGCATGGTTTTGGCCACTGAGGGGGCATGGTTTTAGCCCAGCGTAAGTGTGCTTCCTGTTGCTGGGGAATGGGGGCCGGCTGACCTTCTGTCTTAATCTTCAGGGCGGTCCTAACCAAGGCGAAGAGCGTGGCGTTGAATTTCACTGTCCCGTCAGTATTCAGGGGCATGTTCATGGCGACCAGCCTCTGCAGGAGAAGAGGAAGGGGGAGGGGTTTGTAATTGGATTGAGAGAAGCGGGAGAGGAGAGGTGACAGACCTCCCGTTAGTAAGTAGCAGTGACAGAGTGACTGTGTCAGCAGAGGCTAGGGCCACACAGAAATGACCCACGATAATTTCAACCCCCTCACCATATGAGTTACAGCATGGCTTCCCACAACAATCCCACCATGAGCTTAAGGACTCCTCACATTTCACACGCCCCACTCTTAAAATGCCACACCACCGTGAGTGTAGAGCGGTGTGGGTTAGCATAGAGTAGTGTGTTTGAGTGTAGAGTGCTGTCGGTTAGTATAGAGTGGTGTCAGTTAGTATAGAGTGGTGTGGGGTAGTACAGAGTAGTGTCAGTTAGTATAGAGTGGTGTGGGGTAGTATAGAGTGGTGTCAGTTAGTACAGAGTGGTGTGGGGTAGTATAGAGTGGTGTCAGTTAGTATAGAGTGGTGTGGGGTAGTATAGAGTGGTGTCAGTTAGTATAGAGTGGTGTGGGGTAGTATAGAGGGGTGTGTTTGAGTGTAGAGGGGTGAGGGTTAATATAGAGTAGTGAGTTTGAGTGTAGAGTGGTGTGGGATCATATTCAGCGGTGTGGGTGGGCACAGTGGGGCCAGGTGAGCCGGGTGGGGTGTGCAGACACAGGGCAGGCACAGCAGGGTGTCGGCACATGCAGGGCGGGGCAGTCTGAGCTTGGGGGTGGTGGTGGTGGAGGCAGTTACCCTGCAGGCAACGCGGTGAGGGCACAGCTTGCCGAACCCCAGAGGAGGCTGGATCCTGCGCAGCAGAGCCACAACGTCCAAGTGCTTTATACGCCCACTGCAAGGAGAACATAGCCTGCTGAAGAGTACAGCACTACTGCACAGCATAATACAACTACACAGCACTACTGCACAGCATAATACAACTACACAGCACTACTGCACAGCATAATACAACTACACAGCACTACTGCACAGCATAATACACCTACACAGCACTACTGCACAGCATAATACACCTACACAGCACTACTGCACAGCATAATACAGCTACACAGCACTACTGCACAGCATAATACAGCTACACAGCACTACTGCACAGCATAATACAACTACACAGCACTACTGCACAGCATAATACAACTACACAGCACTACTGCACAGCATAATACACATACACAGCACTACTGCACAGCATAATACAACTACACAGCACTACTGCACAGCATAATACAACTACACAGCACTACTGCACAGCATAATACAACTACACAGCACTACTGCACAGCATAATACAACTACACAGCACTACTGCACAGCATAATACAACTACACAGCACTACTGCACAGCCTAATACAACTACACAGCACTACTGCACAGCATAATACAACTACACAGCACTACTGCACAGCATAATACACATACACAGCACTACTGCACAGCATAATACAGCTACACAGCACTGCTGCACACCAACAAATCCACAACACTACCGCACTGCGTAATACAACTGCACTACACTACTGCACAGCAGCAACTACACAACACTACTGCACAGCAACAACAACTACACAACACTACTGCACAGCAACAACTACACATCACTACTGCACAGCAATAAGAACTACACACACCACCGCACAGCAACAACTACACAGCACTACTGCACAGCAATAAGAACTACACACACCACCGCACAGCAACAAAATCTACACAACACTACTGCACAGCCATAACAACTACACAGCACTACTGCACAGCCACAACAACTACACAACACTACCGCACAGCAACAATATCTACACAGCACTACTGCACAGCAACAACAAGTACACAACAGTACCGCATAGCAACAACAAGTACACAACACTACTGCACAGCAACAACATCTACACAACACTACCGCACACCAATAACAACTACACAACACTACTACACACCACTACTGCACAGCAATAACAACTACACAACACTACTGCACAGCCACAACATCTACACAGCACTACTGCACTGCATAATACAACTACACAACACTACCGCACACCAATAACAACTACACAACACTACTACACACTACTCCTGCACAGCACACAACAACCACACTAAGAAACCAGAGCACAAACACTGCTGTGCACAAGCACACAGTCTCACCTGGCCTCAGGGTCATATTCTGACCAGATTCTTTTGAACTCATCCAAGTGATGGGGGCCCAGGATGGACCAATCACGTGTCAAATAGTCAAAGTTGTCCATGATGACAGCGACAAACAAGTTTATAATCTAAACATAAGCAAAAACACACAACACATAAATAGTGATCACTCTCTCTCTCACACACACACACACACACACACTGCCTCTTTCTCACACAAACATATCCCCACTCTCAGACTCACACACATTCTCACCCATTATTTCTCTTTCCCTCTCTCTCTCTCTTGCAGAACACACACACACTTTCCCAAAAGTGCTTTATCGTGATGAAAAGTGCAATACACCTGATATTAAAACTAAAAACATTTAAATGGACAGGGGAGTGAAAAAACAGCTAAATACAAGTAATGCATATGCATGCCTATGTATCATTATTATGTCCTGTCAGATTTAATGCATAATGTGGTTATTTCTGGCTGGTTAATTTGGGATGTAGCTGCCCGGAGGCTGCATGGTGTTAGTTCTTCCCCCCTCAGCCTCCTCTCTCCCTCCCTCCCTCCCTCCCTCTCTCCCTCTCTCCCTCCCTCCCTCCTCTCTCTCTCACCAGGAAAGCGCAGAGCATGAAGAAGCTGATGAAGTACAGGTAGGCGAAGTTGCTCCCGCAGGTGAACTCCTCTCCGGGCTCATAGTCTGACTCTGGGTCACAGCGTTTCCCTGGCAGGCAGGCCAGCATGATCTCCTGCCACGCCTCTCCAGTGGCACACCTGCGCCACACAGGGTTCCTCTGCGTTAATGCTCACATCTTCATTAATATTCTTATTATCGATATTAATATTCGCCCAGCGTGTGGTTTTGGGGTTGGCCGAGCAGGGCCCTGCCGAGGCCACCTGACTCACCTGAACAGCACCAAAACAGCCTGCGGAAAGGTCTGGAAGTTGGTGTTCCTGTTGATGTCTGTGTTGTCCAACAAGGCAACCTTCCCAAAGGTCTGGAGGAACAGGAGAAAGCAGAAGAAGGTCAGATGAACACAGGCTGCAGCCATCTCTGGTGCAAAGAGCGGGAGGGGTTAGACAGACAGACTCAGACAGGCAGACAGACAGACTCAGACAGGCAGGCAGACAGACAGGCAGTCAGGCAAGCTGGCAGACAGAGACAGACAGACAGAAAGACAAACAGACAGGCAGGCAGACAGGCAGACAGGCAGGCAGACAGGCAGACAGAGACAGACAGACAGGCAGACTGGCAGGTCAGGCAGACAGTCAGGCAGAGACAGACAGACAGACCCACCTGCATGCCAATGACAGCATAAATGAAGAAGATCATGGCAATGAGGAGAGCGACATAAGGCAGAGCCTGAAAGAGAGGGAGAGAGAGACAGGGTAGGTCAGGAACCAGGAAAGGACGTTATTATTATTATTATTATTAGTAATAGTAGTAGTAGCAGTAGTAGCAGAAGTAGCAGGAGTAGTAGTAGTAGTAGTAGCAGTAGTAGCAGCTGTAGCAGGAGTAGTAGTAGCAGTAGTAGCAGTAGTAGCAGAAGTAGCAGGAGTAGTAGTAGTAGTAGTAGCAGCAGTAGCAGGAGTAGTAGTAGCAGTAGTAGCAGTAGTAGCAGCAGTAGCAGGAGTAGTAGTAGTAGTAGTAGCAGTAGTAGCAGCAGTAGCAGGAGTAGTAGTAGCAGTAGTAGCAGCAGTAGCAGGAGTAGTAGTAGTAGTAGTAGTAGTAGCAGAAGTAGCAGGAGTAGTAGTAGTAGTAGTAATAGTAGTAGCAGCAGTAGTAGTAGTAGTAGTAGTAGTAGTAGTAGTAGTAGCAGCAGTAGTAGTAGTAGTAGTAGTAGTAGTAGCAGAAGTAGCAGGAGTAGTAGTAGTAGTAGTAATAGTAGTAGCAGCAGTAGTAGCAGGAGTAGTAGTAGTAGCAGTAGTAGCAGTAGTAGCAGCAGTAGCAGGAGTAGCAGCAGTAGCAGGAGTAGCAGGAGTAGTAGTAGTAGCAGTAGTAGCAGCAGTAGCAGTAGTAGCAGTAGTAGCAGCAGTAGCAGGAGTAGCAGGAGTAGTAGTAGTAGTAGTATTACTATTATTAGCATACAGGTTGGACTAATGTTCAGTTGTTCAGTACATTCTCCTTTGTTCAAATAAAGTTGTTCAAAGAAAGGTTCCATGCCAAAAACATGCAATGAACTATCAGTGGGCATGGTTTTTCGCCAAGAAACCGTTAAACCTTCCACACAATCACAAAATTAAAAATAGTAAAATATTGATAAGGCTTATCTTTTTGGCTATTTAGGGCATTTGGCCTGGACCCCTTCGTTGCTGCTTGCAGCTACATTTTTATATTTGTGATGATGATCACCGATGATGATCATGAGTGTGATTACTATTATATGGATCATGGTTATGACTACTATCAAAATTATTTTGATTATTAATGTGATTGTGATACGAAAGAACACTATGTTTATGATTGCGTTGACATGACGATGATTGTCATGATGATATGACGATGATAATTAAAGCAATGACAGAGGTATCAGTAAGTGTATGTCAAATGCACAAGGACCACGGTAGTTAAGGGAATCTTCTATATTTTTTAAGAAAAGGTAAATGTAGCAGTGCTGACAAATTATTACAGTAACATCCATAATTAAACAAAATTGGATTAAGTGCAGCCTTCAGTATTTAGATGTGATGTTTCTTAATGGTAGAAGCCCAATGATAAGATGCAAAAATACTGTGATGGGTGATCCCTTTCCTGGAGTGTTTAGGTTTTTTCTATGTTGCTGAATTTTTTTTCATAGCATGCTCTGATCTTGAGCGTACACAAAGAACACAAGAGCCCCCTTAGCTTCGGACCTGGAGGGATTTTACAAAGGACCAGAGGAGGGTGCGAATGCCCTCCCCCTTATTGAGCAGCTTGACCAATCGCATCACTCGGAACAATCGGAAAAAAGTGATGGACACTCGAGAGCTTTCCTCCCCCTGAGAGAGAGAGAGACAAAGGGAGAAAGAGAGAGAGGTGGCGAGAGAGGGAGAGACGGGAGAGACAGGGGAGAGGAGAGAGGGAGAGAGGGAGAGAGAAAGATAAGGATGGATATAGAAACAGGGATAAAGATGTGTAAATCATTTTAATGGACAGCAAAATGTAGTTGAGACCATTTTGTGAGGGGGGAAGGCAATCTGTTCCAGACATATTTACCTCTCCCTCATGCCCTCCACCCTGAAACAGAGAAAGAAACATCAGAAGCCATTCCGGAGACACCACGTGCAGAAGGATCAAATGAGAAAAGACACAGAGAACACAGATTAAAAATGAAATAAAAGTTCTGCATTCATTGAACTGAACATATATCCTGCTGGTATGCAAGCAACTTCAACTTCCTCTTGTTAAATGAGATTAAATATCAGTTTTCTCTGAAATGTTTGATGTTTGATATTTACAAGGCAGTATAATAGTCTTTTTGCACTCCCACAATGTATAACTGTATGCTCACTGTTTACAAACAAATAAAAAACGGAATCAATGTTCAATCTATATCAGCAATACAATGCACCACTAGACAGGTATTCAACATTTTCATTTACCGTGACTCACGCTGCATTATCAGGTAAGTAATATCACATTATACAGAATAAATTCAGTTTTTCAGCTGTATGTAATTCAAAATAAAACCTTAAATTGTGAGTATTTATTGGAGAAAAATAAAAACAGAAAATTCTGGGCCCTAACCAATTTCTAAAGATGGAAAAATGGCCCCGGTAGCAATGATGTCATAGCACCGGCACCAATGCAGCCCACTCACGCTGAACTCTGACACCACGATGTCCACCACGCTGCCCACCACGATCAGGGCATCGAACGAGTTCCAGGCGTCCATGAAGTAGTGCTGAAAAACAATGCTGCTTAGCTCACCATGACAAAACAGAGAAACTTTGCCACACTTTTTCACATTCAGAACACGTAGGCGGCGGTGTAGTATAACGGCTAAGGAGTTGGTCTTGTAACCTAAAGGTCGCAGGTTCGATTCCCCGGTAGGACACCCTTGAGCAAGGTACTTAACCTGCATTGCTCCAGTATATATCCAGCTGTATAACTGGATACAATGTCGCTCTGGATAAGAGTGCCTGCTAAAAAAAAAAATGCGTGCCTGAAGAAAAGTATATATGTGTGTGTGTGTGTGTGTGTGTGTGTGTGTGTGTGTGTGTGTGTGTGTGCATGCGCATTTGCGTGTGTACTAAATAATAATTTATGTATGTTTTATTATAAAAAACATTTAAACATAGAGAGAGAAACCTCCTCACCCTGAATCTGAGGGCCAGGAGCTTGAGCACCATCTCCACGGTGAAAAGTCCAGTGAAAGCCATGTTGAGAATATCCATCACAAAGTTGAAGAGTTTGGACTGCTCATAATGCTAAAGAACACACAGGTATGCTCTATTACATACACTTGCTAATTTATAAAGTTATCATTATAGTGAAGACATTTCAACTTGAACAGGAACTATTTTTGATCATTTTATAGTTATGACTGTTGGTATATTTACAGTCAAAGCTCCCGGTGCAAAGGCAGCGGCGTACCTGCACTGCCAGAGTGACGGTGTTGAGAAGGATCAGGACAAACATGATGTATTCAAACCCGGAGGAGTTCACGATGGACCAGAACTTGAACTGGGTCGGGTTCTTTGGAATGTAGACCTTAATCGGCTGAGACTTCAGTGCATAATATATACACTGCCTCTGAAAGAAGATGAAAGGGGGAGAGTGACAGAGAGAGAGGGAGAGAGAGATTAAAAATAATGAATTGGGCAGGTATGCCAATCCTGCCAAGGTACGCCCCTATACAGCACAGTTTGGCACTTTTCAGGGTTCCCCACAGAAATAACCACAACAGCCACAGACACTCAGCCCATAAAAACATTAAATTCTGTACATTCTGACCCCATTTCAACAGACAGAATTCACAAACAACTTCACACGTCCACACAATAAAGCCCCAAACTAAGGGGATTTTTGCTTTTTTCCTTCTTCTTTTTCTTGCCTGATTACATCATCTCAAATACTCCAGGCCCCAAAAAAATGCTGGACCTGGTTATACTCGTACCTGGTTCTTGTCTAGCTCGCAGTTCTTGTACTCCTGTTCTCCCTGCTCCCTGAAGGTGATGATGACAAAGCCCACAAAGATGTTCATCATGAAGAAGGCGATGACGATTATGTAGACGATGAAGAAGATGGAAATGTCTACACGGTAGTTATAGATGGGGCCTTTGTTCTCAGCATTGGCATCAATAGCTTGGTACAGAATACTGAGAGAGAGACAGAGGGGCCAAAGAGAAGGCAGAGAAAGAGAAAATAAATATATCATTAAGATACAGCACTTCACAACGTATTGGGAAATATACAAATTTTTGTCACTTTCCCATATTGGAATACATTTTTTTATTGCAATTAAAAAATACACCGCTGTGGAATATATTCATCATTACACTTTCAAAAAAGTATGAATTTAATGTGATGTTGATTTTTAGAGCGTACATGTCTACAATTAATATTTTTCTGTTTATCAGATTACATTAATCTTCTACAATCTGGTCATACTTGATACATTTCCCTTAAGAAAGAAAGTTCCTGCTTTGAATATAAATTTCAAACAGCAATATCAATGTGCGTATTGAGAGCACAGCTTCTATTAACAAGACACCAAACATCATTAATATGATAATACTTTACAGTATTATGTTATGATTGAATAATTTAATACCATATTATGATTCTTCAACATTTTATCTTTCATTTTTAACGTTACTGTTGCTGTTCATACATACATGTTAATTACCAAACATGAAAAATATAAAATGTGATTCATTTTATAAATACTTATGAAAGCACAATCTCACAGCAAAAGATGTTCTGTAATCTACCACAGGAGTGATATTGAACTCCTGGATATTCAACTCCTGCCATGAGGAGAGCAGAAGGACTGCATGAGTTGAATATCTGTTTAATCGATAGTGTCTTTGGGACAGCACTCATTTGAAGCAGCACACGCACACGGGCCAGCCTTCGAAGGTGGACACGGTGTAGAGAGCCATCATGCCCATCAGCACGTTGTCGAAGTTGAAGTCGCTGTTGTACCACACTCTCTCCTTCATGGTGGGGTGTGCCACGTCCCCGTCCTTGTACACGACGAAGGTCCCCCTGAGCAGCATTACAAGGAACACAAGCCAGCCAATCAAACAGCAGGGTTCCAGAACTGCCCTCCTATTGCATATAACTGGCATTAGGATTATACACCTGGCAAAGTTTCATTCACACTGAGGGCATTAGGATTATACACCAAGCAATGCACACATCATTCACACTGAGGGCATTAGGATTATACAACTGGCAAAGCACAAATCATTCACACTGAGGGCATTAGGATTATACACCAAGCAATGCACACATCATTCACACTGAGGGCATTAGGATTATACACCCAGCAATGCTCACATCATTCACACTGAGGGCATTAGGATTATACACCCAGCAATGCACACATCATTCACACCGAGGCATTAGGATTATACACCAAGTATAGTACACATCATTCACACTGAGGGCATTAGGATTATACACCAAGCAATGCACACATCATTCACACTGAGGGCATTAGGATTATACACCAGGCAATGCAGACATCATTCACACTGAGGGCATTAGGATTATACACCCAGCAATTCACACATCATTCACACTGAGGGCATTAGGATTATACACCAAGTATAGTACACATCATTCACACTGAGGGTATTAGGATTATACACCAAGCAATGCACACATCATTCACACTGAGGGCATTAGGATTATACAACTGGCAAAGCACAAATCATTCACAATGAGGGCATTAGGATTATACACCAAGCAATGCACACATCATTCACACTGAGGGCATTAGGATTATACACCCAGCAATGCACACATCATTCACACTGAGGGCATTAGGATTATACACCCAGCAATGCACACATCATTCACACTGAGGGCATTAGGATTATACACCCAGCAATGCACACATCATTCACACCGAGGCATTAGGATTATACACCAAGTATAGTACACATCATTCACACTGAGGGCATTAGGATTATACACCAAGCAATGCACACATCATTCACACTGAGGGCATTAGGATTATACACCAAGCAATGTAGACATCATTCACACTGAGGGCATTAGGATTATACACCCAGCAATGCACACATCATTCACACTGAGGGCATTAGGATTATACACCCAGCAATGCACACATCATTCACACTGAGGGCATTAGGATTATACACCCAGCAATTCACACATCATTCACACTGAGGGCATTAGGATTATACACCTGGAAAAGCATCATTCACACTACAGGGAGCAGGAGATAAAGCAGCTCACACAAGCTGGGCACAATCAAAGGGGAATGGAAAATAAAGAAGGGGACGACCACGGAGGTGAAGCATCAAACTGGGGGGGGGGGCAGTCGTACTCCTGGAGATGTTTCTGGTCTTTACTCCATCCAAATTTGGCTGATCAAAACCTGAAGAGTCTGAGGGTGAAACTCTCATTACCCCTAGCACATGGGTTAAGGGTTCAGATGGAGCAAAAGACAGAAATGTGTGTGGCCCTTCTGGACCAGGCTCCTCCGCTAATGGCTATACCTTGTCCTGAGGGCCGTAACAGGGGAGAGCAGTTAGCAGTGGGTGCTATTCGCTACTCTACACAGCTAGCTCACTCACTTGCATTCCTCCGGAGTGTGCTTAGCTTCATCAGTGCAGCTGAAAAATTTACCCTGAGACACAAACAGCTCATAAAACCAGAGACAACCATCACATCTCTCAAAACAGGGCCCACAAAGATCAGAAAACTTAGTACACAAATGCTGAAAGACTGGGGTATTCACAACCAATCCGTACCGAGTGATACTTTCCACCGTTTCTCCACCGTAAGTATGGAGACTTTCTACTTATACTGTGTTTTCATATAGATGGATAGCAGAACATTCAGGAAATAACTTGTTTTCCTAGTTTTAAGCAGAGCAGAGGTGCAGCTCTAATGGATAATAATGCAGTAAAATTCAGAGCGGAGGTGCAGATCTAATGGATAGAAATGCAGTAAAATTCAGAGCGGAGGTGCAGCTCTAATGGATAATAATGCAGTCAAATTCAGAGCACCTGCAGCTCTAATGATAAGAATGCAGTAAAATTAAGAGCAGAGTTGCAGCTCTAATGGATAATAATGCAGTAAAATTCAGAGAGGAGGTGCAGCTCTAATGGATAATAATGCAGTAAAATTCAGAGCACCTGCAGCTCTAATGGATAATAATGCAGTAAAATTCAGAGCGGAGGTGCAGCTCTAATGGATAATAATGCAGTAAAATTCAGAGCAGAGGTGCAGCTCTACTGTATAATAATGCAGTAAAATTCAGAGAGGAGGTGCAGCTCTAATGGATAATAATGCAGTAAAATTCAGAGCACCTGCAGCTCTAATGGATAATAATGCAGTAAAATTCAGAGCAGAGGTACAGCTCTAATGGATAATAATGCAGTAAAATTCAGAGCAGAGGTGCAGCTCTAATGGATAATAATGCAGTAAAATTCAGAGCAGAGGTGCAGCTCTAATGGATAATAATGCAGTAAAATTCAGAGCAGAGGTGCAGCTCTAATGATAAGAATGCAGGCAGTGCAGCGCTGTGGTCATACTGAGCATGTGCAGGCTGCGCACCTTGAAGAGCTGCACTCCGATGCAAGCGAACATGAACTGCAGCAGCGTGGCGACGATCATGATGTTCCCAATGGTCCTGATGGCCACGAAGACGCACTGCACCACGTTCTGCACAGAAACACACACACACCATCAGATACACACACACACACACTGCACCACGTTCTACACAGAAACACACACACACAGCGTCAGATACACACACACACACACACGCACTGCACCACGTTCTGCACAGAAACACACACACACAGCATCAGATACACACACACACACACACACACACACACACACACTGCACCACGTTCTACACAGAAACACACACACACAGCGTCAGATACATACACACACACACACACACACACACACACACACTGCACCACATTCTGCACAGAAACACACACACACCATCAGATACATACACACACACACACACGCTGCACCACGTTCTGCACAGAAACACACACCCACACCCACACACCGACACACACACACACTCTGCACCACGTTCTGCACAGAAACACACACACACCATCAGATACACACACACACACACACACACACACTCTGCACCACGTTCTGCACAGAAACACACACACACCATCAGATACATACACACACACACTGCACCACATTCAGCACAGAAACACACACACATCGTCAGACACACACACACACACACACACACACTGCACCACGTTCTGCACAGAAACACACACACATCGTCAGACACACACACACACACACACTGCACCACATTCAGCACAGAAACACACACACACCATCAGATACATACACACACACACTGCACCACATTCAGCACAGAAACACACACACATCGTCAGACACACACACACACACACACTGCACCACGTTCTGCACAGAAACACACACATCGTCAGACACACACACACACACACACACTGCACCACGGTCTGCACAGAAACACACACACATCGTCAGACACACACACCCACACACACTCTGCACCACGTTCTGCACAGAAACACACACACACACACACACACACACACACACGCTTCCCTACTTTCTGTACAGAAACACACATAGACACACTGCACAACATTCTGTACAGAGACTCACACATACACTGGACTACGTTCTGTACAGGCACATGCACACACCGCACTACGTTCCATACAGAAGCACACACACACACACTGCACTACGTTCTGTACAGAAACACACACACACACACACACACACACACACACACTGCACTATGTTCTGTACAGAAACACACACACACACATACACACACTGCAGTACGTTCTGTAGAGGCACATGCACACACCGCACTACGTTCCATACAGAAGCACACACACACCGCACTACGTTCCATACAGAAGCACACACACACTGCACTACGTTCTGTACAGAGACACACACACACACATGCACACACTGCACTACGTTCCGTACAGAAACACACACACACACACACACACTGCACTACGTTCTGTACAGAAACACACACACACACATACACACACTGCACTACATTCTGTACAGAGAGACACACACACTGCACTACGTTCTGTACAGAAACACACACACACACATACACACACTGCACTACGTTCTGTACAGAGACACACGCACATACACACACATACACTGGACTACATTCTGTACAGAGAGACACACACACTGCACTACGTTCTGCACAGAGACACACACACATATACACACACACACACACATACACATAGACGGTACCTTCAGTCCCTTGGCTCTGTTAATAGCTCGAAGGGGCCTGAGAACTCTTAACACCCTAAAAATCTTCACCACGGAGATTGCGCTTGAACTAAGAGAGAGAGAGACAGCCACAGGAGTAGACAGGTACAAATAAAGATGTAACCTACTGCAATCACTACAATGTACTGCTATGGTCTTATAAGGTCTGTGTTAGGCAGACATTTTAATTCAAATGTGATTAACCATCCTGTGACCCTTGCCAATATTCCTAGAGCGAGCCATTCACATTTTGAATAACTGAACACAACCATGGGGGAGAAGAAATATGGAATCTATTTTCAGGTTATACTCATCATATTAAACATTATGATAAAACGTGGTGCTTGGGATGATAGTGTGATGCTCTCCATGTGCTTAAGTCAATGCTATAATCAAGCCTGGTGTTTTTTACTAAAGTAATAAAGGCATCATTTTTTACGAGAAGTGTGACCTTTACTGGCACGTCCTGTGAAAGTCATTGAACAGCTCTTCCTCACAAACTTTCCCTAGCGATACGTCTTTGGCATTGGATGCTTTTGTAAATCTCAAAGCTTCAGCATGTTATTAACATGAATGAGATATTAATAACATTGTTACAGCACAACAGTACAGTAACACACAGGGATTTTCTGTTGCGGGTGTCGGACACTCACTGCAGGAAGAAGGAGACCAGGGACACACTGACGACCAGCAGATCCAGCAGGTTGAACCAGTTCCTGCAGAAAGACCCTTTGTGCAAAAATCCCCCGTACACGGTCATCTAGGGGGAGAGACGGGAGGAGGAAAGTGCCGAAAACAACACATCACTTTGGGACAAATATACACTGAGACTGCACCACCCAAATTCGCTCCCACTTGCAGTGCCGGAAAGCTTCTGGCCACCCGCGGCAAGCCTTGGAACTTGATGTGGTCATCACTGTCCTCGAACTTTGACCCCTGGTTTGACTCACCATTTGGGCAGTTCCTGCCAACAACTCATTTACACTTTGCAATCTGCCTGTTGATAATGTGTGTTTTAGGACTACGGTGGATTCCTCTGAGACACGAACCTTCAGCAAGATTTCCACCGTGAATATGGAGGTGAAGGCGTAGTCGGCATAACCCAGGACCTTATGGGAGAGAGGAAATTGATAAGAAATTAAAGAGATATTCCATTATAACTGAAGCTACGATGCAGCCTGCTGGTAAGTCTTTCCCTGGTATTCGCTGAACCAGCCATGAGCCATGGTTTTTATCCCTCATATCAAAAGGACATGGAGCCGTTTCTTAGAGTATGTTATCAACATTGGTATTTATGGTATTATTCTATCCAGTATGATAGAGAAATCGACAAAGACATAAAAAGAAAGGCAGTTACTCATGTTGTTCTTGGAAGAGGGGTTTGTAATTCACTAACATGTGAAGGGGAGGCCTGTATCTTATATGCAAAGGAAGGGCCTGTGTCTGACATTATTCCTGAATGAGTGCGCTCTGATTGGATCTTCTGCCTGTCTCTCACATTATTCCTGAATGAGTGCGCTCTGATTGGTTCTTTTGCCTGTCTCTCACATTATTCCTGAATGAGTGCGCTCTGATTGGTTCTTCTGCCTGTTTCTCATATTATTCCTGAATGAGTGCGCTCTGATTGGTTCTTCTGCCTGTTTCTCACATTATTCCTGAATGAGTGTGCCCTGATTGGTTCTTTTGCCTGTTTCTCATATTATTCCTGAATGAGTGCGCTCTGATGGTTCTTCTGCCTGTCTCTCACATTATTCCTGAATGAGTGTGAACTGATTGGTTCTTCTGCCTGTCTCTCACATTATTCCTGAATGAGTGTGCTCTGATTGGTTCTTCTGCCTGTTTCTCATATTATTCTCGAATGAGTGCGCTCTGATTGGTTCTTCTGCCTGTTTCTCACATTATCCCTGAATGAGTGTGCCCTGATTGGTTCTTCTGCCTGTTTCTCACATTATTCCTGAATGCGTGCGCTCTGATTGGTTCTTCTGCCTGTTTCTCACATTATTCCTGAATGGGTGTGCCCTGATTGGTTCTTCTGCCTGTCTCTCACATTATTCCTGAATGAGTGTGCACTGATTGGTTCTTCTGCCTGTTTCTCACATTATTCCTGAATGAGTGCGCTCTGATCGGGTCTTCTGCAGCCAGGGAGATGCTACTGAGGATGATGAAGACCAGGATGAGGTTGGTGAAGATGTGGTGATGAATCAAGGCGTGGCAGCCTGTCCGAATCCTAAAATTAGTGGTGGAAGACGTTAGCACCTCCCGTAAGAAAAGCGACACGAACACTGTCACACACAGGGTGAGACTGTTCATTTCTCAGTGAAAGATGGAATTATGAGGTGGTACATGAGGGTACAGCTCACTGGAGAGTGATGAGGGACATTTTCTTTTGGTGCAAAACTTAGATGAGACACTAAGAAGAGAGAACTGCTTTTGTTACAGTAAAATAGCAGTGTAACATTTCCAAATGCATACATACTGCTAATAAAAATATGTAATTTCATAAATACATTCCTTCCCCCATTCTTTTTGGTAAACTGCTGATATCACGCAGGTAGGCATTTGTGCTGTGGTAATGATGCCTTTCAGTCAAGTTTTCATGGCCTTACATAGACCATGGAGGAACTCACGGTTTGGTCTTATATAGCATTGGGAGAGACTCACGGATTGGTTTTACAAAGCATTGGGAGAGACTCGCGGATTGGTTTTACAATGACTGTGGAGTGACTCACGGATTGGTCTTGCCGAGACAATAGAAGGCACTGCCATCAGGTATGGGGACGATCTTCTCTTTCGGAGGTGCAAAGTCAGTCACCTTTAACGCTGAACCTTTTCAACAAACAGGAGAGTAATGAAGAAATCATGAAAGAGCACTAATTTTTCCCTTTACTAAATGAATCTCCACTGCTTTCCACTGATTACAAAAATAACAAACAGAAGCATCTCTCTTTTTAAAGTGGTTTTTCCTCTTTTTCCCCCCAGATTGGAATGCCCAGCTGTACACATATCACTCTTCACTACAACCTCCACTTGTAATCAAAGAGAGGGCAGGTAGGTCTGCGCTTATGGAGTTAAATCAGTGTCAACTGCTACCCTGGTCCTAAACTGTGTGTCACTCCTTGGAGTGAAGTGGACCCAAAGTGCAGAGAAGCACGTGAGACGGGGGAGAAAACGAAAAGAACACTTTTAATAAGAAGAACCAAAATAACAAACAGGGAGCGAACTAGAAGACCTAAACACTACACTGAAGGAAAGCAAATAATACAGGAAACCACCAGAGAACAGCTAACAAACACGACATAAGTAACCAGGAATCACAATAGACAGGCACTAGAAATGAGGCTGAGGAAACGAGGTATAGCAACAACAAAAAAACAAGCAAAGCCTGAAAAAACACAGGGAACTTAAAGAACAATCAGATGAGACTACAGAGAACAATCAGATGAGACTACAGAGAACAATCAGATGAGACTACAGAGAACAATCAGATGAGACTAATGACTAACAACATACAGGTGAGGGAACCTAATTAAACAATGAAACAATAATAGAAATATTGACCGGGGAACAAGTGAAACAACTAGACACAAGGGAAATACAGTAGGTAAGGACAGCACAACAAAGAAGGGAAGCTTAGCAGGGGACACAACGGGAATGGCTAGGATGGGGGGGGGGGGGGGGCAACTAGGTCTCTGGCATCCAGGAACTGTGACATCCTGGCATTTTCATCCAAAATCCCAGTTCCTCTCTGTGATTCACAGCTTGTATTTACAGCTGGAGCTGTGTTCACTGGCTAGCTAATTATACTGTATCAGTACCCAGCTGGTTACTTACTGCTAGCTGACCATCAACCTTTATGCCAACACATCATACAAATTGACTCATACAACAACACCAATAAATAACATTATAATAACATTATAGGATATACGGCTCCCATACTTCCTGGCCCTAACCAGCTGTCAGTCATCAACATGCTTATCTTGCGCGCATCAGAATCATAACAATTTTGAACATCGTACCCAGAAATATGTGCATAATGACCTTGAGCTTCAGCATATGACCGCACACGTGAGGATTGTGTCCATGATTACAAAAAGTAAACAGACATATCAGGATGTGTATATATTAGGAGTGCAGTTGTTTTATGCACAAACTCTGAATCAGAGACAAACAGTGAATTATACTGACGGTGACTTCTGACACAGATTTAATTCCATATACAGTACTGTGCAAAAGTCTTAGGCACCCTAGATTTTTAAATATAATATATAGTATATATTTGGTCTTAGATGTTTATTTTTTGTTTCCTGCATTAGTGTGTCAGTAGAAAAGAGCTAATTTGAGATTTCTAAACATGAATTTTCCAAAAATGAAATTTTACAGATACATTTTTGGATTTTGTTAAATAAAGTAATATTTTAAGTAACAGACTACTTTTCAGATAAAAACCTGATCAAGGGTCTCTGGGATTACCTGGAGAGTCAGAAGCAAGCGAAACAGCCAAAATCTACAGAAGAACTGTGGCAAGTTCTCCAAAATGCTTGGAACAACCTACCAGCCGATTTTCTTATAAAACTGCAGGACAGTGTACCTAAGAGAACTGATGTAGTTTTAAAGGCGAAGGGTGGTCACACCAAACATTGACTTTTTCGATATTTATAACCTTTCATTTCATTATTTTTGAAAGCATCTTAGCTGTACAGCATTTTTTTACAGGTGCCTAAGACTTTTGCACAGTACTGTACATGTGTAGGGTGGGGGTGGGGTTAAAATGGTAAATGGTAAATGGACTGCATTTATATAGCGCTTTTATCCAAAGCGCTTTACAATTGATGCCTCTCATTCGCCAGAGCGAGTTAGGGGTCAGGGGTTAGGTGTCTTGCTCAAGGACACTTCGACATGCCCAGGGCGGGGTTTGAACCGGCAACCCTCCGACTGCCAGACAATCGGTCTTACCTCCTGAGCTATGTCGCCCTCACTCTAGGGTTACTTTAGGTGTCTGTCTTATTCAAAATAAAAATAAAAAACATAAGAATAAAATGACTCCTCCCATCAACATGGCAGCTTCTTTCTAAATTCTTCCCCCAACACATGCAATGCCAACCACTGCTTCTATTCAACACCGCAGGCTAAAAGTCAGGTTCAAACAGACATGAGTCTGAGGAAGACGCATCACGTGCAGCTCAGCAAGTGGACTTAAAGGCACCCAACTGAACAGTGGGGGGTCACTGATGCATGATGGGATGCTGACAGACGGGCCAGTTGAGACCCTCCTGTCCGTGGGTGACGGTAGAGCCCATTGTGCTATCGCCCTGTGGGGCTGCCAGCCACAGTTGGCACTGGTATGGCTTGGATGTGGTAACAGACAGCTCCACACACTGGAACAGCGCCTTAACTGACCATGGGGCTCATCCACACACTGGAACAGTGCCTTAACAGGATGGGAGACCCTGAAACCCTGTTTCTCCCTTTTAAAAGGACTGGCTCACCACCTTCGCCGTCATCCAGGTCGTCCTCCTCTTCCTCTTCCATCTGTTTAGAGTGTGAGGAAGGAAGCAGAGATTAGAAGAGCGGAACACAGAGCGGGCTTGTAGCACGCATGCATCCATGATGACATAAACAGGGATGGCCATAAATGGACAGGTTCAAAAGAGGGTTGGCTTGGCCTGGAAAGACGTGCAGGGCAGCTGACTCAGGAGCCATATGTAATCCCCCCTCAAGGGTTCACTAGTTTACCAGGGTCCCTTCTATATTTGTTACCCTCTCTGTGTTTTGCCTGTCTGAATAAAGCAAAAGATAGATGAGGGCTGACTGTCCTGTTCTCCTTTAAAAAAAGAGAATTCCCTCTCCCACTCCACCAGCATACAAAACCACCTCTCCAGGCAAGATCAATAGAACACAGAAAAGTATTTGAAACCAAAACAAATACGTATTTGATCCAGGTCTGGAAGGTACTGATGGTAGGAGTGAGGCATAATGGTTAGGGAATGGGGTTCATAACTCAGAGGTTGCGGGTTTGATTCCAAGATGGGGCACAGCCATTGTACCCTTGAGCAAGGCGCCCTGAACTGCTTCAGTGAATGTCCAGCTGCATAAACACATGGTATATAAACTCTAAGCTGTCACTGTGGATGAGAATGTGAACTGAATGTAGTGACTGTAATGTTCAGAGCCATAAAGAGCTCCACTGGTCTTGTGCCCAAGCAATCCAAAGGGAAAAGTCACATGGGACACAGGTGACATCACTAACCGTAACAAAAAGAAACACTTCACCTTTCTCTTTTCCCCGTCCTCATCATCCTCATCCTCTTCGTCATCCTCGTCTTCTTCCTCCTCTTCATCATCAGACTTCTCGCTACAAAACAGGAAGTGCAACCCCTTCCATCGGCCCATAAAAACATAACTCCCTGTCTAATTCCATCCTACTGAGCATGAGCAGAGTGTATCTCTCCACTCCTTCTCTCTTGTTCATTCCTCCTTCATTAGCAGCATAGCAGCCAGGCTCATAATGGGTGGAGCTACCAGGTACTGTCTTTCACTGACTAGAGCCAATCACAAGAAAGAAGTAACTCTGTGTGGCATTTGGGCCACCAGAGAGCCAGATTGGACTCAGTTGTGCCAGCTGGTGGAGAGAGCACGCACCTGGGCTGCCTTAGCTAATCAGGCCAGGTGCTTAAACGTGTGCTGCCCTCCACAGTTCGCAGCCGAGACCGGGAGCTCACACAAAGAACGCAGTTATGATTTTCATTTTACTCTGAAATTGTGTTTGAGAAAAAAAGAAAACGGAAGCAATCCTCAGCTGGGATGCTGGAGGAGCTGGACCTGGCCGGGAAGGCGGGTCAGCTACGGGCAATGCACGGAAAAGTGGTCGTGCCATTTTACTTTCTTTTGTCTTTGTTATTTTAGCTTGTTTTTTTAGTTTATTGTTTTTGCGTGGAAGCCGTGAGGGGGAAGGGTGAAGATGGGCATTTATTTTATTTCGTGTTTATGTGGGTGCACGCTCTCTCTCGAGCCAAGTGGCAAGCAACGGTGTTCCCCGGCACACCCACATCTCCCTCCCAGGGGTGTCATGCTGGCATGTGAAAGTTTGGTTTGAGGGTTGCAAGTCACTGGCAACACGTAATAGCTCCACCCACTTTTGGTGTTTGTGATGGTTCATGTCCTCATTTAGCCCCTCCCACTCACCTTAATGTCCCGCCCCTCAAACTGTCCTCACCGTAGTGCTGCTTCTCTCCTGTCCCCACCCCCATATCCTCTGCCCCCACCCTCACCGCTCTGACAGTTTTTGTATCTCTACCCCAATCGCCGTCTTGCTTACTCTACGTTTTTGCCAACAGAAGCCAAATTGTCCACAGCAATAGCCAAGAAGACGTTCAGCAGGATATCTGACGAGAGAGGCAGTTAAGGGAGGACCTGAAGCCCAAGCGAAAGAAAGAAAGAGGGATAGAAGAGGGATAAAACAGACAACGTATGGTGGGGAGACAGTGAAAGAGGCACAAAGACTGGCAAAGAGAGAAAAAGAGGGATGGAGAGGGAAAGATAGAGAAATGGAGGAATGGAAATAGAGGGATGATGACACAGAGATTCTGAAAGGAAGAGAAAGTGACTGAGATGGCGATAGAGATGGCGATAGAGAGGTGTAAAATAAGCCAGCATGTTCACTGAAAGGATACAGTTTCCGCAGATGAATAGAATGACAAAGTATATGCTGACGATCATTCCCAGAATGCTGGGGCCTCCGTATGCCATGATACCATCATACATCACAGAGTTCCAGTCCTCACCGGTCAAGATCTGCACAGGGAAACAGACAGAGAGGGATACAGGATCAATTCTAAACTGATCGACACACAGGGGAGAGGGACAGGGAGTTAGGCCTACTGCCTTAAAGATGAGGTGTCGGCAGTACTGAAGTGGTAAATGGAGCATTTTGCGCACGCATGCCTGTGTCTGCCGCACACGCGGTAACGACTCGCCTGGCATGCCTATGGCATGCGTGGGCGGGGCCGTGAGTACAGTCAGGCGTGTGCTTTGTCACCTGGAAGCAGGTGAGGAGCGCCTGGGGGAAGGTGTCGAAGGTGCTCCGCTTGGTCTGCGTCTCGTCGAAGTTGTATTTGCCGCCGAAGAGCTGCATCCCCAGCAGGGCAAAGATGATGAGGAAGAGGAAGAGCAGGAGCAGCAGGGAGGCGATGGACTTCATGGAGTTGAGCAGCGAGGTCACCAGGTTGGACAGAGACGACCAGTGCCTGAGAGAGAGGGAAGTGCAGCTCTCAGCCTCTTCCTGCTCTTCTCTCTCTTACTCTCTCAAGGCAAAATTAAATGCTGATACTTTGTGCATTAAGAAACAGCCACCAATTGTGCACTGACTAGCAACAAGTTAAACATTTTTTATTGATTCTGCTGGCAGTAACTGAGCTTAAGTACCCTGCAAACAGAAGTGACACCAGGGGAATCATATCTCAAGTGCACCTGAAATGCACTTCAACCACAATCACAACTACACTTCAACCACACCATCTCAACTGCACGTCAACCACACTGCAACTACACAATCACAATTACACTTCAACCACACCATCTCAACTGCATGTCAACCACACCTCAACTACACAAATTAAACTGCACTTTAACCACACCTCAACAACACAACTTCAACTGCACCACAACTACACCACAACCACATGACCTCAACTGCATCTCAACCACACAACCTCAACTGCATCTCAACCACACAACCTCAACTGCACAATGACCACACCTCAACCACATGATCTCAACTGCATCTCAACCACTCCTCAAACAACCTCAAATGCATCTCAACCACACCTCAACCACACAATTTCAGCTGCACCATGGTTTTTTTTAAGGGTTTACAGTCAAAAGACTTGTCAAATTTTGCCATTTCCTGTTTCCATATAAAGCGTCTTTTTAACAGTGTCTCCACAATGAAAACTCAGTTGGATTTTAAAAAAAAATCTTTGTCATTAATACGTTTCTTAGCGGTCGGCAGGAGGGGCGGGGTCTTACCGCGTAACCCTGAATATGCGAAGCAGTCGAACGCAGCGGAGAACGGCGATGCCGATCGGCGGCATGACCTCCAGCTCCACCAGGATGGTCTCCAGGATTCCACCGCACACCACGAAGCAGTCGAAGCGGTTGAAGAAGGCCTTGAAGTACACTCTGAAACCCAGGCTGTACATCTTCATGAGCATCTCCAGGGTGAAGAGAGACAGCAGGATCCGATTGGCTGTTTCTGAAAAAAGAAGAGGGGGGAGGATTATTACACTGCAGTTATCACCCAATTAACAAAAAGGCTCAACAAGACAAAGTGGAAAAGGGGATCACTGATTGGCTGGTACATGGCAGTGTGTCATAGCCTGAGGGACAGGATGTAACCAATCACAATTTACTAATATTATATAAAGAACATGAACTATATAGATTTTGGCTACAGGCTTTTTACAATTGTATTGTTCCATAAGATTATCATCATAAGGTATCAGAGACCCCATAGGGTCCTTTCCTCCACTCCTCAAAAAGAAGCACAAGATTCTCCACCGGAGGTCTCATACCCATTTGGAAATGGAAGTTCTGCAGAAGCCTGATAACGATCCATTCATTTGAATCAGGTGTGTTTGAGCAGGGAGACATCTAAAACGTGCAGGGCAGTGGGTCCCCAGGACCAGGGTTGAGAAACACTGTAGACCCTTCCACCACAGTAATGGTGAAGCCACACTATACGCGGCGACGGCCGCCTGTAGCCGCGCCACGTCCCCACAATCGGCTGTTTGTGGGCGTGTCACCTATTTTTGACAGACAGTTGTGTTCGTTAAATGTTGACCGGGTTTAATGTCGTGTTTCATATTCATTGTCCTGTCTGAATAAAAATCATTTTTGCAGTAACCTACATCCAAAAGATGTTAGTCTGCTGCCTAGCTAGGCTGTTTAATGTCTGGCTGGTGAGTAACAACCAACAACAAAAACATTGTCTGGCTAATTAGCCAGATAATGCCTTCAGAGTTATATCTGGTTAGCTAGCTAGGTGGCTGGTAGAAACGAACAACTAACAACTAATACATTAGGAAGATTTGTTTTGTTTGTTATTGTTTGTTGTTACTCACTACAGCTAGACATTAGACAGCCTAGCTAGGCAGCTTATTAACATTTTTTCAGAGCTAAGTTACTGCAAAAATTATTTTTATTCAGACTGGACAGTGATAGTAGCTAACGGCGATAACTACATTTCAGAGCCACCGACAATTTCAGAGACTTTTCTCCACGCTGCCTTCCTCTTATCAATGTCTCTGTAGGAGATTTTATTAAGTTTGGAAACCCGATACGGCAATTACGAGTTAGGTCCTCCATTGTGGAACGATAGAATGTGGAACTAAAATGAGAAAAAAATAGGGACAATTTACTTGACGGATCATTAGATCAAATCAGATTGGTTACCGCGACGCGGCGAGGGGGTCAAAGTTGAATTTTTTCCATCTCCCTCGCCGCCTCGCCGCCTCTCGCCGCGCCGCCGGCAATCCCAACATGCATTGCGGGGTCTGGCCGCCACCCATCATTGAAAATGAATGGAGGCGGCGCCGCCGCGCGGCGGGGCCGCGTATCGTGTGGCTTCACCGTAAGTCTCCTGCCTCTCCCTCCTGTGCATCTTGAGTGTGGTACAGTCTTAGGGTCTGTGAAGCAGGGCGGTTCAGTCTTAGGGCCGTGAAGCAGGGCAGTTCAGTCTTAGGGCCGTGAAGCAGGGCAGTTCAGTCTTAGGGCTGTGAAGCAGGATGGCTCAGTCTTATATCTGTGAAGCAGGGCGGCTCAGTCTTAGGGCTGTGAAGCAGGGCGGCTCACTCTTAGGGCTGTGAAACAGGGCGGCTCAGTCTTAGGGCTGTGAGGCAGGACGGTTCAGTCTAGGGTCTGGGAAGCAGGGCGGCTCAGTTTTAGGGCTGTGAAGCAGGGCGGCTCAGTCTAGGGTCTGTGAAGCAGGGCGGCTCAGTCTAGGGTCTGGGAAGCAGGGTGGCTCAGTCTTAGGGCTATGAAGCAGGGCGGCTCAGTCTTAGGGCTGTGAAGCAGGGCAGCTCAGTCTTAGGGCTGTGAAGCAGGGCAGTTCAGTCTTAGGGCTGGGAAGCAGGGCGGCTCAGTCTTAGGCCTGTGAAGCAGGGCGGCTCAGTCTTAGGGCTGTGAAGCAGGGTGGCTCAGTCTTAGGGCTGTGAAGCAGGGCAGCTCAGTCTAGGTTCTGGGAAGCAGGGCAGTTCAGTCTAGGGTCTGGGAAGCAGGGCGGCTCAGTCTAAGGTCTGGGAAGCAGGGCGGCCCAGTCTTAGGGCTTTATACCCAATGGTTTCTATATTATTTCAAGTAACTTGGCTCTGTATTTTTTCATCTTACCATCTGAAGAGAATGCGGTCATTCAAAATTTGTGTGTCACATAGTGTCAAATAACAAAAATCACCTCATGGAAGAAAACATCAAAAAAAGAGAGGGAGAGAGCACAGGAAAGATAAGGAAAGAGAGCAAGCATGAGAGATACCATTAGAGAGAGAGACAGAGAGGGAGAGATCAGGAGAAAGGGAGAGAGAGAGCAGGAGAGACAAGAGAGTGAGAGAGAGAGAGCTTCAGACCAGCACTGCTTCACAACAGCCCATTAGAGTCAACCAAATTACAAAACACATCAAAAACTCCTATCAGGACAATTGGAACAAAGAAACACAATCCCAAAATAAACTGAATTGTTATCGGGCCCTAAATAGAAAACACACACAGGCAGAGTATCTCTTTTCTGTCAGAGATACAAAGCAGAGACGGATCCTGACCAAGTACAGGCTGAGTGACCACACGCTTGCAACTGAAATAGGCAGATAGAAAAACTCATGGGTACCTAAACAAGAGCGAATGTGTGCTCACTGCAAGACAGGAGAGGTGGAACCAGAGATGCACTTCCTCCTTACTTGCACAAAATATTTACAAATTAGAAAAAAATATTTCCAAAAATTATCCCAAATGATAAATCATTTAAATTTCGTATCAAAGGTAGAAAAATGTGCAATTCGGTTAGGGGAAGGATCAACATCCCCCAAGTGCAGCACAGTTCATTTCAGCCTGTCATAACCTGTGGGACAGTGAGTGGCCACCCACCCCATATAAACATGTACATATTTATTGATTTACTTCTGTTGCTGTCAATGCTGTTATTGTTATATATTGTTACATTTATCACTATTATTTTAATATTATTATTATTATTATTTTACATATTATATATGCATGCTTTGGCAATAATGACATTTGTATTTCATTCCAATAAAGCAACTTAAATTGAAAAAAATTGAGAGCTGGAGAGAGAGAGGGAGAGACAGAGCAAGAAAGAGAGAGCAGGAGATAGAGAGAGAGGAAGAGTGAAAGAGAACAGGAGAGACAAACGGAGAGAGAGAGAGAGCGAGAGAGAGAGCAGGAGAGACAGAGGGAGAGAGCGAGAGAAAGAGCAGGAGAGAGAGGGAGAGAGTGAGCGAGAGAGCAGGAGAGATAGGGAGAGAGAGAGAGAAGGTGAGAAAGTGAGAGAGAGAGAGCACAGGAGAGACAGAGGGAGGGAGCGAGAGAGAGAGCAGGAGAGAGAGGGAGAGAGTGAGCGAGAGAGCAGGAGAGACAGGGGGAGAGTGAGAGAGAGAGCAGGAGAGAGAGGGAGAGAGAGAGAGAGAGAGAGGAGAGACAAAGTGAGAGAGAGAGAGCACAGGAGAGATAGAGAGAGAGAGAGATAGAGAGAGAGAGAGAGAGAGTACAGGAGAGACAGAGAGAGAGAGAGAGAGAGAGATAGAGAGAGAGAGAGAGTACAGGAGAGACAGAGGGAGGCAGAGCGGGGGGGGGGGCTTTGCTCACCCTGCAGGCGCGTCAGCCACTCGGGCTGGTTGTAGTGCTCAGAGGCGCTGGCGGCCGTGTTCAGGAACACCAGCAGCAGCACCAGCCAGTAGAAGAGTGAGGACTTGACGGCGGCTCGGCAGGACTTGCGGATGGCGAAGTTGATGCGGCACAGCTGCT
>CM077296.1:8795000-8870000 GCA_039654925.1 Anguilla pacifica
GCTGGAATGCCCAACGTGGTAGGTGCAATCGACTGCACTCACGTCCAAACAGTTCCACCGAGTTTTACTGGAGTCCTCCGCAGAAACAGAAAGCATCCATATTAAATGGACATTCAGGCAACATGGGACGTGTAACACATCATCATCATGTGACAGTCAAGTTCCCTGGTTCGATTTACAGCAGTTTGATTTTCAGAAGCAGCAGTATAGTAATGTGAATTGTGTGAATAGCTTCTTTTCACTTAAAGATTCAACAAAACAAAACATGTAATTTGACGAGGGGTGCCCAACCTTTTGGATAATACCATATAATAAAGAAGAGGAATAAAATGTACCAACGTTTAATAAAGCAGGATAGCCAAGTGCAATAATGCAGGTTAGTAAAGTGTAATAATGGAGGATAGTAAAGTGCAATAATGCAGGTTAGTATAGTTTAATAATGGAGGATAGTAAAGTGCAATAATGCAGGATAGTTAAGTAATAAAACAGGATAGCAAAGTGTAATAATGCAGGATAGGAAAGTACAATATTGCAGGATAGTAAAGTGTAATAAAGCAGGATAGTGAAGTGTAATAATGCAGGATAGTTAAGTAATAAAACAGGATAGTAAAGTACAGTAAAGCAGCATAACATAATAGAACAGGATAATAGTCTAATAAAGAAGGGTGATCAAGTGTAATAATGTTTAATAAAGCAGGATAGTAATCTTTAATAAAACAGGATAGTAAAGTGTAATAAAAAAGGTTAATAAATTGAGGGAGAACAATCAGTTCTCTGTGCAGCTGCAAAACTTGATATTCTTTTCTGAAAGCAGGAAATAATGAAAGTGAAGCATCTGTGTGTGGATGAACAGCAGAGAGGAGGAGAGTCACTGGAGAGAAGGATGGAGCAGGGAAGAAGAGGGAGAGGAAAAGACAGACCAGCGTACCCAACGATGACGATGACAAAATCCAGCAAATTCCAGCCATTTCGCGTGTAAGCACTGGGGTGCATCACCAGCCCATAGGCCAGGATCTTCATGAAGGTCTCAATGGTGAAGATGATCATAAACACATACTCCACTTGCTCCTACAGACGAGAGGAGGAAAACACAGAAAGATGATAACTGGAAAGCACTTCCATTTATTCAATAGCGCCATCTGACAATTCAGTTAATATTTAACAAACAGGAAATGTCTAAAACCAGTATTTATTTATTTTAGCTTTTTTCTCTACTAATTTTGGAATGCTAAGTGACATCACGGCCTCTTCCATGGCCACGCCCCCCAAGCATGTGACATAGCGAGAGGCTAGACATACAAGCAGTGCAGCTGAGGATGAATCTACAGCTGGCACAGATGAAATTGAACCTACAGGCAGCACAACTGAGGCTGAACCTAGAGGCAGCGCAGTTGAGCTTGAATATATAAGCCTCACCGCTAAATGGCTAAATCCACAGGTAGCAAAATTGAGGTTGATTCTTTTGAACTTTTGAGTTCTCTTCTTTCTAGTTTTTTTTTTGTTGTTCTAACTACCTGCCCCAAAGTAAAATGAGCCAACACAGACACAGGGAAAAGGAGTGAAGCGAGGCTTCAAAAACCCACGATGGCCTAGAACTTTCAAACACAAACAAACTCTTACGCCCTCCGCCTGACCCTAATCCACAGCACAACACCCCACTCCCTGGGTCAGAGAGAACAGAGGAAGCCAGCGAGCTGTTTGATCTGAAAACCACCCCACAGCTCACTGTAGCCCAAAGGCCCTGCCCATACTGCACCTCTCCCAAGCTCAAAAAAATTAATCAATTTTAGATCTTTTTTTTTCTTTCTTTTTTCTCCATAACTGTACGGTGCACCAGGTCTGTCAGCACACAGATCACCATGGCAACCAGCCAGTTAAGCTGATCTGACCCAAGGCCCCAGCACGATTCTAATTAGATTGCCAAACTTTTAACCCCATGACTAAGACACACTAATTCCACACGACAGAGTGACAACCCCTCTAGGGTTAAATGTCGTCCTGCACTGAAGAGCCAGGATCTGAAATCTGCTCCCCAGAGTGCCAAGGCTTGCAATTCACTGGCAGAAATTTAATTTCAAACCGCCTTTTGGCAAACAGGACAATGAACTTTTGGGGAAAAAAAGTCTGTTTTTGAAAGATAGACCTCACCAGTCTGATGATTTATGTAATCAGAGAGCTGTCTAATAGTAGGTCAAAACAAAGACAGAACCAAGATGGAGAGAGATGCTCAGTCCGAATTGTAGAACAGTTTCTCTTTATGTATTTTGTATGTGTGTGTGTGTGTGTGTGTGTGAGACAGAGAGAGAGAGAGAGAATGTGAGAGAAAAGGGATTTACAATACTTCAAAGCACACTGGAAATTGAATAATTCTGCTCAATGCAATAAATCAAATTTTACTTTGTGGGCGTGTGCATGCATGCTTGTGCGTGTGCATGTTTGTGTGCATGTGTGTCTGTGTGCGCATGCATGTGTGTGGAGGTGATGGCTGATTGTGTTAGACTCACCGGTTGATGAATGGTTGTTAGAGACTCGACTCACCATGTGATGGCTGATTAGGTCAGAGGCTCACCAGGTGATGGTTGGTTGTTAGAGACTCACCAGGTGATGGCAGATTGTGTTACAGACTCACCAAGTTATGGTTGGTTGTTAGACTCACCAGGTTATGGTTGGTTGCGTTAGAATCCTCTTCAGGAAAAGGAATGGCCACACCCAAGGCCACACAGTTGGCAAAGATGGCGAGCAAAATGAAGATATCAAATGGCCTGAGAGAGTGCGGTTAAGGTGGAACAGGGAAGGCTGTGTACATACATCCACGGTAATTACAGGTGCAAAGAACACACAATGGTAAGAGAGTATCAGTACTGTTGGTCCTGAGAATTAGTGCTGTTACTCCAATGTACCAGTACTGTTACTTACAAGTACCAATACAATTACTCACGCCAGGAAACAGATTCCCAGGAACGCCAACCCAAACTATTTCCTGTTTCCATAAAAATACAATAATGGGAAAAGAGAAAAACATTCAGGCTACATAACTTGGATGCACAGAAAGTGTTTTCTGTCTGCGGACAAGGTGATACAAAGATCAGAAATCACTTTGGTGTGGAGTACATCAGTGCACACTGCTTCTTGAAATGACACTTCTCCTCTGAAACATGTGATGTCAGCAGCTGCTTCTTCTCACACAGCCGTCCTGAAGCAGCTTGAGTCAGCAGGGGTCGCTATAGAGGGATTGAGACGCTGTGCTTCTGGTTATCCACACAATGGAACAGAGCCTTAGCAGATACCAGACCATGGGATCCATCTACACACTGGAACACATACCAGATTGCGGGGCCCATCCACACACTGGAACACATACCAGATTGTGGGGCCCATCCACACACTGGAACACATACCAGATTGTGGGGCCCATCCACACACTGGAACACATACCAGATTGTGGGGCCCATCCACACACTGGAACAGTGCCTTAACAGATACCAGACATTGAGGGGCCGAAACAGGACCAGCATTTGTGGCTCTCAAAACTTTAAAAATTTACATTAAAAAAACTCAATAACAATGTCTGTTTCAAAATATAATGCCATTCGGGTGGGGGGGGGGAGGTTCCGGATTTGGGGGGGAAAGGATACTTCCACTCCACGATGGCGAGGGCGGCCATGCGGATGGGGTTGGTGAGCGTGAGGCAGAAGAGGGCGCGGGGGGCCCGTAGCCCCGCCCCTGCGACCTGCACCTGCTTCTTCCCGTACTGCGTCCGGCGCCGCTGCGTGGTGGCAGAGCTGGCGGCCGAGTTCATGGTCTCCGAGCGCGTCAGCGTCGAGCCGCCATTTTCATCCATCTCCTGCCACGGGTTCTTTTTGGCAAACTCCGCTCCTCCCCCTCCCCCTCCCTCTCCACCACCGGCGAACCAGTCCTGGCCAGCTGGTTACAACAGCAGAGAGAGGGAGAGAGGGAAGGAGGGAGGGAGGGAGAGAAGGAGGGGGGGGGGGGAGAAAGTGTAAAATAATTTAGCCATATGAGGCTGGGAGGATACGGCATGTCACAAAGTAGGAGAAAAACAAAGCAAATGTACTACTTGATACTAAAATGAACCCCACAATACCACATTAATCCTCAATTAATGAAACATACCCATTCATTAATTACGTTTCATTTTACTGTTATGTAGCCCATAATACCACATTAAAACTCATTAAGCTGTAACGTAACCCACACCACACCACACCTCACTATAGTGCTCTATAATATCCCACAATACAGTACTTCACTGAACCTCACATCACCACACAGAAATATGCTCGATGCTTTCATGTAGGCTAATAATAATAATAATAATTTTACAGTACAGTAGCACATACAAAACTATATATTAAATGGGTGGCATCTGTTATGACATCTGAACGTCATACATGTGTATACAGTGCTATAATAGTCTAAAACCCTTCATTCCAGGGGGCGCCAGCTAATGCCGCGGCAATGCGCAACTTGCCGTATTGCTGAGGACATCTGTGACCTAATTTGTGTGATCAGCGCGAAAGATCCTGTAAGCAACCTGTTAACTCACTGACTGGACATCTATCCGGCAGCACAATGCATACTAATGACGTGTAAAAATGCATATGATAAAAGAATATTCCCTACTATGAATAACAAAGTTTTGTATGAAACAGATCACAATAGCCGATAATTGCTAAATATACGCTACTTTTCACAAGCTACTTGAAATTAAAAAGTTCGATCATTCTAGAAGCAGTGGTTGCAGTTATGATGATCGCGAATTTTTCCATTTGCCCTTCCGCCAGGAAAACTCTGGGGTGCCTTGACAAAACAGAAACAGTTCCAGCACCCTGAACAAAGGTTGTTGTTTTCTCATGCATACGAGGTGACGCGTACTGCGCCGTGCATGGACAGAGGACCAAAACGTTCACCACTACCTAACAAGACAGGATGACTGAGTTCAACAAATAAAACAGAGGCGATGTAACGGTGTTGGTGCTTATCGATAGAGCTGAAACTGCAAGCAGGCGGATCTGGTTTCCAGATCGTTAATTTTGCAGGTGAACACGGGTATATACCGTTTAAGAGTTACTTCGCTATACATTAATGCACACTTTCTGTATAGATAGCTAACAAGCAGATAAAGTAATTTGACGCAGTAAGCTCAGTTGTCAAAGACTGTTAGTAGGCTACTTACCTCTGTTGTTCTGTTCATACATGTTGAAATTCAGCACGAGGGTGCTCTTTACCGTTCCAAAAAACACTAGATTTCCACTTTATCGCAGAACTTCAGTCTCAGAGTAGATTGTTCTGACATATTACGAAGAAGTGGCGCTGGGAACCCAGCACCTTACAAGGCTCCGTTTTTCAGGGAAACCCTGCATCCGCACCTGCTCGGCATCCCGTTGCTCCTTTCTGAATTTAAAATATTCAACACCAGTTACGCATGTGCACTTATTATAACCTTACATACGTTATTAAATATAAAATCTGAAAAGGATTTAGCATTAAGTCTATCCTCTCTCTGCTGCTAGGTGTATTCAGCCACCTGTTGAGGATTAGAGGCTAGTGCTGCGCTTTGAAGGGCCGCGTGAAAAGGGCGGGGTATGGAAGCAGGTTAAATTCCAGTCAATATCCGCCCTGTAAATGTATTTTTTAGATTTACAGAGCGGAATTTTATTACAGGAGGCTAAATTGCAAGGGGGAATTAAATAGCTATTTTCTGTTAGTATTTCCGTATATAACAAAGATGATTTTATTAGTGTAGAAATGCTAAATATTCTTTTCCTTAAACGATTCATAATACTACAATGCAAAAGAAACACAGGTTAATGAAAACCTATCGTACAGCTACTCTAGTCGATAAAGAAAATAAAATGTCATACATAAGTAGACATTCTTGGCTATATTTATGTAGTCCTTCGCGCACATACAAAAATAGCTAGTGTTAGTATAATGTAATTTTGTTCTATGCAGTAAGAAAATCACTTATGCAGAAGGAAGTGTTTGTTGTGATATTTCATAATCTGAAGAGAAACACGTTTTCACCGTACACAAATGTCAAGTTACTCACGCATACAAAGCACTGTAAGTCATTAACACACTAGCAAAATGTAGGCCTGCCATTAATGACCACATTCTCTTCGCATGGTAAGACGAAAAAAACACAGGGACAAAGAATTTAGGAAGCATTGGGTAGCAGCATTGGAATACAGCATGTTTCATTTGTGTTAGCTAAGGTAACCAATGTTGTTTATTGTAACTTCGCGTAATTTTGATATCAGTACTTTTAATGGCAGGCCTAGATTGTACTAGTGTTAATAGTTAATAGACTTATAGTGCTTTGTATGTGGGAGTAACGTGGCATTTCTGTACGTTGAAAACGTGTTTTTCTTCGGATATAATTTCAATTTGCAAAGTGTTTGTTATGAGAAAGTGATAACAGTAATGCATATAAATGTAGACTGTGGGAATGCGTACACATTGGGATGGCAGGTATGCCATCGCGCCAAGTTACGCTTGGCGGGGGCATGCCCCATACCTATACAGCACCGAGAGTTTGGCACTTTTCATGGTTCCCCACAGAAATAACCACAACAGCCACAGACACTCAGCACTTAAAAACATTAAATTCTGTACATTCTCACCCCATTTCAACAGACAGAATTCATAAACAACTTCACATGTCCATACAATAAAGCCCCAAACTAAGGGGATTTTGCATTTTCTCCTTCTTCCTGCCGCCAATCCCATTAACATGTCTCCCCATTGAACATTTTACCGACACCAGCCAAATCTTCACCTACACTAATATTCAGTTAAACATCACGCACCGCCACAAATCACAATGCAAAGTCCTTTCTGTATTAATGCATTTTATCACCTGCAACATGTATATGACATGACAACAGATTCAGAATACACAAGGCAATGTTGAAAACTTTTCAAAATAATGCACTGCATGAAGAACACAAATGTGCGTTAATAAGTGCCATTTTTTTGCAAGTAAAAGGCAGCCATTAGTATTTTCACATGAAGCAGAAATACTAAAATTACTTAAAATGGCCCTTCATAATAATGTAAAATCAGTAAACAGTAAAATGGTTTAAATACATTACATATGAGCATATGTTCTGGCCCCTTCCTTTGTATGTCAGCATAATAAAGCCAAGCATATTGAGGCCTTCTCCAAACACAGAGTAGAATACGACCCAACAATGTTTATGATGCAGTGTCCATGGTTCCTAACAGACCTGGTTCAAATACGTATTTGTTTCGGATTCAAATACTTTTCCACGCTTTACTGATCTTGTCTGGCGTATTGGAACCAATGGAATACTCTCAATATTGGCAGGCTCAATTACACCAGGCAAGATCAATAGAGCACAGAAAAGTTTCTGAATGCAAAACAAATACGTATTTGACCCAGGTCTGGTTCCTAAACTCTGACCAGCTTACACAAAACATTCTGAAAACAATTTACAATCTCATTTCTGACATGAATACTACTCACCCACCTCCAGACAAATCTTGGCAAAACCCTCCCACATGTAGGAACCTATCCAGCAGATTAATAATACCAAAGTACACTTAAATTTTTCACCCATCTTGACAATAAATCTGGTTAAAGAATAAATGTGGCTGTGTCTAACTGCAATAGCATTATATAATAATACCTTAAGGACTTAAGTGTCTAGATGTAATAGTCCAGTATGAAAGACCAGAGACATAAACTGCCCTCCATTCTGTTCAACACCAGAGCACACACCACACAACCTTCATTCAGTGTGCAAACTTCTCATTTTACTGAGCCATTGGAGAATGGGGAACTGAGACACTTAACATGAACAAAGATATGAGTATATTCATCTCACTTCGCAATTTAAATAAACATGCATTTAAAAAAGTGTAAGCAACATAGGCCTTATCACAGAAGTTCAACCCAAAAGTCTAGAAATTCTTTCAGAAAAATTGTTGGGATGATTGGCACTTTCTAAGACTACATAATCTGACTCGCATTGGAAGAGCGGTTTCAGATCTAACTGCAAAAACAGCTCCGTAGTATGAGTGGGAAAAATGGCATTAGTTGCTGTAAGTTCGTTTTGCTCCAAGACACCAAAATTGCTCTCTGAAATCATTTCTGCATCTGTGTCATGTGAAAAACTTCAGTCCTCAGAATCTGTCTGGCTGCTGCAACCCACAGCTGAACTAATACAGTTTACAAGCTCTGTGCTCAAAATGACGACATTCAATACAACACATTGACTAGTGTATGGTAAGAAGATCAGATACAATCCAAAGCCAATCTCTGTAGAGAATCCTTCAAATCCATACAAAACATAAAGTTAACCAAGTAAACACCTTTCTTCTACAGTGAAACGTTTTGGTGAAAATCTAAATGTGTGAAACAGTCAGAAAATGTGGTTCACACTCACACTGTGAATCATGAAAAGAAGCCATTTGACCACAGAGGGTCATTAAAAGATTCTCTGACTGTCGGGAGAAAATATATCTGTTCATAATTTACTGAACTTCTGGACAATTTAGCAGTGTGCTTCAAGCACTCTCCACAGTTAATGAGTTTTGTCTTCCTAGTTCTGGGCAATAACCTCCAGCAGACGGTCTGTGCTCTACCCAACACCATTTAAGAAACCAGATGCCACCGTTTAAGAGAGCAGATGCCACACCAGAGACCCCACGCGTGCGATTACTGTTCTGACCCAAATGCCTTACAGTTACTGTGATGTGCAACAGTTCATTTAAAAATAAAACATACAAAAAAAAAAAAAAAAAAAAAAATCATGGAGTGCCACCGCCACCAGAGCCAGTGACATGTGATGCCAGAGATCTTCCTGACAGGGTTGTGGGAGGGGCTTGCTTCTTGGAAAACGGCAGCTGGTCCCCATCTCCTCCCATTGGCTGACCCCTGTCTCCTCTTCTGCTGATTGGCTGGCCCCCGGGCCTAAGAGCCGGCCTCCTGCTCCTGCCCCAGAGCCTCCAGGAGCAGCCCCATGGGGGTCCTCTTCAGCCCGATGCTCTCCAGCTTGTTCTCCAGCTTGTTCTTCAGACTGCGTAGACGCACCGAGGCGTGGATCAGAATCACTGCAGGAAAGAGACACAGTCACTGAGTTCTCAGAGACAGAGGCAGTGGAAAAATACCTATGGCACTCCCTACACCACCATCATCATCATCTCTAATTCCAAACCCAACCCTAAACCTAAAAAAATTTCAGGAATCGATAAATCGATTCATTACCGAATGAGTGGAAAGAGGAGAGCTAGAGCTGGGGTTTGGGTCAGGGCAAGGCTAAGGGTGAACAGGATTCGGTAGAATACTGACGTAGGATCGGGAAGGCAATCCCAAACAGGAAGACGGCCACGCCCCCGAGCACGGACAGCAGCAGGTAGGCCCCGCCCAGGATGGCGGAGAGGCAGAGGCCCGGGTGTGTGCGGCGGAAACGGCGGACTGCGGCCTGGTTCTCCGCAGCCCACACGAAGCCCAGGAACACCAGCGCCACCACCAGGGCGCCCAGGAGCAGCTGCAGCGGCCGGAAGTACCTAGCACAGAGAACAGTCTGTTAAAGCACAGAGAGCACAGTCTATTAAAGCACAGAGAACACAGTCTGTTAAAGCACAGATAGCACAGTCTATTAAAGCACCAACAGCACAAACTATTGAAACAGACAGCACAGCCTATTTAAGCAGAGAGAGCACAGACTATTGAAACACAACACACTTCTTCTGGCTAGCGATATTTGCATGTTCAAAACCAAGTTAGCTGGTTGCAAGCTATTTAGGCCACGTCACAGAAAACATAAACAATGCCATCACCCAAGTGGCAGGAATTAAAAGGTTCGCGTTGATTTACAGACACTGTCAACAGTACAGAACTATCTAGTTTATTCGACTCAAGTTAACTCCGTTAATTGCCACTGACCATTAGTCTGCTAGCTGGAAAGGAAGCTAGTAGAAAAAATAAATCAGTGTCTGACGCAGGGCGGTCACAGATTACAATGGAAAACAGTAGCAAAGTTAGCTATTTGAATTAAACCAACAGCGTTCACAAAGGAAGAACAAAGGAGGGGGTCCCGCGAACAGCCAACCTGCATGTTGTTAGGTGCTAGAAATTCTAATGCGTTATATAGTGGGTTCCTTTGCAGCACAATCAAAAACATCATCAGTTAGCAAAAAAAACAAGCTAATTTAGCCACAGGAAAGCGTGGCACTTATCCTTACCCAACTATAACCAGGAATATGGCGGCTGACGCGAAATAGTTGGACTGATAGTAAAGCAAGTTGTTGATAATCCGATTATTCCATCGCTCCAAATTCTTGACATCTGGTACTGAGAACCGGGCTGACCCCAAGAGAAAATCATCCAGAGTCCGGAGAGGCGGCGGCTGTACGTCCGCCATCTTCAGGGAAAGGTTCAAAACAAGCACGTACCGACGTCGGATGGGGGTGTGCTCATACCCAGCCTATGACTGAATTGTGAATAACATGGATGGTTCCTCTTCACAAATATTCTAGCTACATTTGCCAATCCATGATTTATATGACCTGGGTTCACCCTGGGACAGGTCGTTTCAAATAAACTGCTTCCACGATTGACCGAAAGTGTGTTAATTGATTTTGCAAAAGCCAATAATGGAATGGCCTTAGAATGTGCGTGCCTATGTGGCATTGCACATATACTAACACGTTTCAGGAGTATTGTTGGGAAATACCTTAATAGAAGTGCCATAGGCTTTTAGAATTTAAAGCAATACATGCCTGTTTGAATCGTTCTAATCATGCAGCAGCTACTTGTGGACAGCTATTTATTCTTTTTTATTATCATTATTTTTGTTACTTCTGGACCTCTGTGAAATACCTCGATATGTGAACCGCACTGAACTGTACAAGAACATTTGTGAGACCCAAAGAACAGTATCAAAGGTATCTGTGAAGCAAACAACATCCGCTGGCACCATTTATGCATTTCCGTTTGTCCCATTTCAAACAGCTCCGTAAAGCTGGTAATTGTTGCTGGCAACAATTGGAGACTTTCGGTTAGAGTATTTCAAAATAAAAGCTCGGTAAATGCAATGATTTCTTAAGTGCGACTTTGTCGTTTTTCCTCTTGTTACTAATACAGTTGGATATAATTGCACTTTACGTTCTCATATTTAAACCTATATCTTTAACACTGTGCAGTCACAATTGTGAAATCACGTTCCCAGCGGTGTTTTAGTGTAGCCCGGCCATGCGTTGCCATACACTGTCAATTCAGTACTGGCTCATTTGCATACCAGATTACTGCAAAAACTAAAAATTGTTACCAAATTAAAGGGGGTATACATTTACTCTACAGACCCATATCTTCAAGATTATACAATCATTTCTGTGAAATCATGTTCCCAGTAACTGTTGCTGGTGTTTTAGTGTAGCCTAGCCATGCATTGCCATACACTGCCAGTTCAGTACTGGCTCATTTGCATACCAGATTACTGCCAAAACTAATGAATGAATGAACTAATCATTGCATTTATATAGCACTTTTCTGAACACTCAAAGTGCTTTACATGGAGTGGGAACTCAGCTCACCTGCCACCAATGTGTAGCACCCACCTGGGTGATGCATGGCAGCCATTTTGCACCAGAATTCTCACCACAAATTAGCTAAGGGGGTAAGGGGGAGAACATTTTTTTTTTTTTAGCTAAATAAATCACGGGATGATTAGGTGGCAAGTTTTGAGAGAGCCAGGTTGGGAATTTAGCCAGGACACCAGGGAACCCCTTACTCTGCGAGAAGTGTCATGGGGTCTTTAATGACCTCGGTTTAACGTCTCATCCGAAGGACTGAGTAAACTAAAAATTGTTACCAAATGAGAAGGGGTATCATTTTACTCTACAGACCCATACCTTTACCTTCATGCAGTCATTTCTATGCAAATTCATTATACAGCCAGAAAACACGGGTGATTCCGGTGTACATGACCATCTGCTTTAAAAGGTACCTTCGTCTGTAGGTTTGATGGCATTCATGTCGGCAGCTCAAAAAGCGACATGCGACTCCCTTGAACTGTAAACGAGAGAGGAGCAGCTTTAATATGTACCGGGGTCCCAGTTGTTGAGCATCTTCTCACTCACACGTACACTGTAAGAAAGGTCGCTGTTTGGAGCTGCCAGCACCAGGGTCAGAGCACATGAAACATGCACAGTATTGTAAAATGTATTAACATAAAAAGCAAAGTCATTTGTGTAGAACCACAGCTAGTTACTCCTCTAAACCACTCGGACCCAGACCTTTTTCACACCATGGTCCAAAGACGCATCTCTTCAGACTGTACCTGGACTCTCTCTACTCTGCAGGTCATTCCCAATCTAGGACGGCTCTTTGGTATCCTTCTATGTTGTTCCCCTAGCACTTTCAAGTTACACTTATCTACATCCAGCACTTGTATCGTTATCTTTATGTAGCTCGTTGTCATGGCTTCTTATTTGATCATAACTTTCGAAGTCCCACTGACAGGGAAAACCTGAAATAATTGGGGACTAATGCACAAAAGCACTGTAGTGAAGTGATTTAGGGCACTTTATTCTGTCAAGGCTGTTTTATCAGAGAGCCTTGGCAAAGTTTCACAAGTTATACACTGAAGCTTTTGAGCCATTTAGCATTTTGAAATATGTTCTTGTATTTAGCTCAGACCTGCTGCCAAGACCTCCTGGCATCGCTGGGTTTGCAGCTAGAGAGATGGAGAGAATTATTGCCAAGCCCATAAATCATTTCTCATGGCGATAATGCAATCTATTTAATACGACTGAAGACAAAATACCGTTCTTTACCATCAAGGAGGGATGGAGCAGTGTTCATCCGTATGCTTACGTATTGACAAGGTCTGCAATTTTCATTGCTCGTCATCTTCTGACATGAGAATGACTCGCTTCTTGAAAGGGAAACGCATTGCTCTTGCCTCTCCCCGCAATACCGTGTGACGAACTCGTTGTTACAAACGCCGCCCCTTTCAGGTGAACACGCAGGGAAAATCCCGGGTTGACAGATGACGTTTGTAACCAGCTTTGTGATTCCAATCATCCTTGATTTCCATGGTTAGGATTTGTTGAGCTGGCTAACTTGGACTTGGTTGAGCTTCTTTCATGATTCAGGCTGCACGATCTTGTCACAAAGTCGACCGATTCTTCGGACAACCGAAGGTTTTCTAAAATTACCAGAGCTGAAACGTACATAAAACAGTTTATTTATCCATAAGTCAGAAATGCAGGCACTGAGATTTTACATAGTTGTAGGACATTTACATCTATATTATCTGGACACGCTATGAAAAAAATTGACAAACGCTTTACCAGCATACTACCTAAACAATAGTGACAAAAAGATCACCCTATTAAGCCACACAGCTGATCTTAAATAGGCCCACAATTAGACACACCTAGAAACATTCCAACCAATCAGTCACCTGCAATACATTATGCGCACTTAAGGTCAGTTCATGAAAATGGTGATTAAAGCTCACTATACAAACCTTTAAAATATCTGGAGAAAACAAAAACACACCTCTTGTCTCTAAAGCGAAGACTACTCCTTCACAGATCTCTTCAGATTTACTAAGATAATAGCTGTTTTATTATTACAGCTGTTATCTATGAAATACTATTTCAAACTATTGCAGCTTCCCTTCCCCACTCAGTAATTTTTCACTGATGAGCAATGAGATCAGAGACAATCCTGTTGAATGAAAATTAAGAATTATTCTCCTTGTCACCACAAAAAGGTAATTAAGTTCTGTGGACCTATCTTGTTAAATTAAGGTATACTACAGTTAGAGCACATGCAGTCTGATTGTACTACGCAGCACAATACACCAGGACCATACCGAATGAGAGGACATTACGCCATGAAGGAGAGCAGTCTAAACTAAACTGTAACAGAGGTAAAAGAGGTAATGTTCAGATAAAAAAATTACACACTTCTGAAATAGTGCCACTTTGTAGCAACCTGCAATACGTCATCACACGTGACGTGAGGTTCCAGAGCGCAATAGAAACAGCAAGTATGGTTGCCTAGGAACAGAAAGTTCATTTGCAAATTATTTCTCATCAGCATCACAATTAACTCTAATCAGACTAACAAAAAATGCAAAAAAAAAAATTGTCCTACGTACAAATCCCATATCAACAGCATATGCATAAGATATAATCCATTGAAACTGTGGGGTTGGGTGGTGTGGCAGGAACAGAGTTCCAGATATTCCATAATTAGGTGCCATCGATCTGTTCGATGCTTCAGAACAAGAAAGGCTGCAGTTTTTAGTCGTTAAAAGGACGCTCGGGACAAAAGGAAAGCTGAGTCAAAAAAATAACTTTTAAAGAGCAGAAGCCTCCGGTAGTTCATCCATCACTGTGTGCTTCAAGGAACTTGCGACTGGGGGAAGAACAGAAAACGGAATTGGACTGTCAAACACTTCACCTACCTGCTAACGTCTGCACTTTAAAACTGCAGAGAAAATAAAATCCCTGTTTAGTGCCACGTAGCTGATGACACCCAGCTATGATATTACTGGCACAACAATTTAAAACTCCATTAAGCTTAAGAACACTGAGTGAATGGGTCTTACAATGAATTTGTAGAAACAAGTATACAGTGGTCCACCAGATTCTGGTCAAAGAGAAAACAGGTAAAATGTGGTACATGACACATAGACATTCAGAATGGTTGTGGGGTGTAAAATAATAGGACAGAATAAAAACAACTAGGCCCAAACTTTCACCATGAAACTCTTTTATTCCTTAAAAACATTGTTTTTCTTTGCTGTACCATAAATAAAGTAATCAAAATTACATTACATTAATACGTATCTTTTGTAGGTTGGGTGACTTTACACTCACTGATAAACATTATGTACACTTATTTCAAAATTCAGCTGGTCCTCCTCTGATGCTTTTTTACAGACAAGAGCCAACAGAGAGAGAAGAAATACTAGAGAACAGAATGAGGGAATTAGGATATTCAAAGCCTCGTGGCAGAAAGACAGAGGCTTCAGTTAACAGAACAGTACCCAGCAACAACACTGTTCTTTTTTCCCATGATTTTCTATCTATATTGCATAGAGCATCACACCTCAAAGTCCCTTTAAATCAAACAGGACGGTGAAAACCTGACGATACAGATTTTTAGCGCCCAATGCTGTCGGAAGAAAAACGTATAAACTCATGCATTACTTCCTCAGTACAGAAATGATTCCTGAGTCCTGTATAAAATTCATTAAATGCTTGTATTGAAAGACGGTTCCTGATCAGACTGTTTAAACTTGACGATGAATCGCCCTCCTTACAAACTCAGATTAAGCTTCACATACTGGACAATAATATCTGCTGTACAAGTGCGATGAACATGAAAATACAGTACTGACTAGTCCAAACCCAGAGCCAGACGCACTTACGCTCACTTAATCAATGTGCAGATAAATACAAATGAATAGCAATCGGCCTCCGTGTCTATGGGAGCTCTGTGCAGATTAGTGTCTTCTGATCAGCAGCCTGTACAGCGGCCCCTTCCCCTTTCCTGTCAGACTGATTAGGTCAGGGAGTGCACAGACGGGCCCAGGTTGGAGTTCTAGCCTATGGTGCTACTGGTACTGTCCGAACCCACGGCCCCCCTGGTGGTCTGGGTCCTTCGGCGGCAGCTGGCTGGGATCGTCCACAAGGGGGCTCACTGGAGTGGACAGAGACAGGCATTAATTACTGTTAGCCGCTAACTTTACACATGTCTAAATATATTTCATACATATAACTGTAACGGTTAACTCTGTACTAACCCAATAAAATGGATATTGCTACGTCAACTATTGTCATGTTAGAGTACGTTTTACTCTGACAGAGTGCATTTTACACTGATAGAGCATATTTTACACCAATCAAGGACATCTTAAAAGGAAGAATATGTTTTTATCCCTTGTGGACTCCTATAAACACACAAGAGTTGAATTGGCACTGAAGATTTTACTGTGTATACACTTCCCATTAATTACTGCTAACTTCAAACCTCATAAATGAGTATTCTTTGTAACTCTGCAATGACCACAGGTTTCCACACGACCAATGTCATATGGCTCTAATATACCTTCATCAGTAACTTAGCTGGGTGCACTGAAACATCCTTCGTTCTAAGAAAGATGCTGGTCTCATTTCTGTCTCCCTCTATCCTCTCTCTCCCTCCCTCCTTCTCTCTCTTGAATCCTGTCCTTCCCTCCCTCCCTCCCTCCCTCTCTCCCTCCGTCTCTCACTGTTCTGGAACTGCGGTGCTGTGTATCTGGTGAGCAGGATCCCAACGCCCTCGATCAGAGCCAACAGAATCCCCCCCATCATTGCCGAGCCCATCATCGCCAGCGGACCACCTGAGAGAGAGACAGACGGAGAGACTACAGTTACCAGCCAGCAAGTGAGGTGAATTAACTTTGTAATAAAGTGCATTTGCTTGGTCAATTGAGTGCCAAGAAAAACCAGCAGACCCTACAGCCTTCCAGGACCAATGGAGTAACAGGTAAAATGTTACACGGCAGACACGATGCAGAGAAGGACGAAGAGATGGACAGGTGGATGCAGAGAAGGCCAGAGAGATGGACAGTGAGGGGTAGTGAAACAGAGGATGTAGAGAAGGACAGAGAGATGGAGAGGGAAAGGTAGTGAAACAGAGGATGCAGAGAGGACAGAGAGGTGGACAGGGATGGGCAGTGAAACAGAGGATGTAGAGAAAGACAGAGAGGTGGACAGGGATGGGTAATGAAACAGAGGATGCAGAGAGGACAGAGAGACGGACAGGGATGGGTAGTGAAACAGAGGATGTAGAGAAGGAGAGAAAGGTGGACAGGGATGGGTAGTGAAAGAGGATGTAGAGAAAGACAGAGAGATGGAAAGGGATGGGTAGTGAAAAAGAGGATGTATAGAAGGACAGACAGGTGGACAGGGACGGGTAGTGAAACAGAAGGTGTACAGAAGGACAGACAGGTGGACAGGGATGGGTAGAGAAACAGAAGATGTAGAGAAGGACAGAGAGGTGGACAGGGGTGGGTAATGGAGCAGAAGATGTAGAGAAGAACAGGGGTGGGCTTTGGCAGTAGATAATCCTCAGACTGACTGCGAGATGCCAGCACTGCCCCAGTCATGGCCCCGCTGGCGATGGAGTTCCAGGGGTCCTCCTTCCCACGGAGACGCACCAGGCCGCAGTCGATGGTGGAGAAGAGACCCCCCCACACGGCAAAGCTGCCTGGGGAGGACAACGGAACTATGGATGCTCAGCTTTACACTGCGCACAGGGACAGCACGGCTACCTTATCCAATCACATAACAGTGCCACACTGCCTTATCCAGCCACATCTCCACTGCCTCTGTTAAAAACCCAAAGTTATTAATTACCATATCCGCGATGTGTTATATCACTACTCAGCTGTAAAAATAACTCTTAGGATCTGGGCTTATTGCATTAACACCTAGGCTGTGCTCTCATTATTTGAAATGATCTGAAGTGCTTATGAGTTTGTGACTGACATATCAAAAACTGTTCCAAAAGGCAAGTACAGAAAAGCAATTTCCATAGAAACTCCCCAGATTCACTCCTGCACAAATGGAAGCTGGGGAAATTGTAGCACACATTGATACATCACCAGACCTGGGTCAAATACGTATTTGTTTTGGATTCAAATACTTTTCTATGCTTTACTGATCTTGTCTGGTGTATTGGAACCAATGAAATACTCTCAAACCAAGTGCAAATCATGCCTTCTGGTCATACTGGCAGGCTCAATTACACCAGGCAAGATCAACAGAGCACAGAAAAGTATTTGAGTCCAAAACAAATACATATTTGTCCCAGGTCTGTTCAGTTTGTACAGCACACTCACACTTGTGGAGTGCAGTGCTCACCTTTACACACCTGTATGAGTGCATGGCAGCACACGTACACCTGCACGGGAGCAAACATTGCCAAATGCACAAGTACCTGCACACTTGCCTTTTGGAAGAGGATTAAGGCCTCTCACACATGCTCTTCATCTGCCCTACAGTGGGCCGTACCACAACCCCCCCTGTTTCTAGGAGGCAGTTGCTATAGCAGCAGCCGAATGCACCAGACAGAAGAGAGAAGGCGGGATTTCTCACCTCCTATCTGCGGAGCTCTGACCCTCACAGCGTTGGCACTACCTTTCAGCCTGTGGCGTATGCCCTGCATGGACCAGAACACACACACAGCAAAAACACACATATTACTGCAGCCCTTTAACAAAGCATCCTCCAATCACAGTACGTACATCACTGGAATTTACTATAGCCCATACTCCCATGGCTTTACAGAGGCTGAAAAATTTTGTTGATGCAATAAACGCGATTACATCAGGGTTAAAATCTGCAGTGCAGGGGATGGCTGACCCTGGAGCTGGAGAGCCACAGGTTCTACTGACTTTTGTTTTCTCCATAAAATCAGTAATGACTTTAGACCTGAGAAACTAGGTGAGGTGAGATGACTGTGCACCCAACCAATTTCATTTATTGATTTGATGCTCAGTGACAATGAATGCCAGCCCATGACCAGGGCTGGGGACCCCAGCACACCCTGCGGCTCTCCAGGACCAGGGCTGGGGACCCCAGCACATCCTGTGGCTCTCCAGGGCCAGGGCTGGGGACCCCTGCAGACCCTGCGGCTCTCCAGGACCAGGGCTGGGGACCCCAGCAGACCCTGTGGCTCTTCAGGACCAGGGCTGGTTATGCCAGTGTGCTTTTCTCTCCATGTCAGTGCTCCCAGCTGTGGAAAATGCATTGTCAGACTGGGACTCACCATCGGTGCGTTCCGGAAGCCTTTAATTGACTGGAAGACGCCACCACCGATGGCCCCCATGGTAAACGCACCCCCACAGTCATCTACAATCCTCCAGGGACTGGGTGGCGAGGCCACATGTTCACACAGTGTGATGCAAAAGACATTTAAAAAAACAAATACGGGGAAACAGGAAACAGAACCAATTGTGCATTTGAGAGTCAGTACAGGACAGCAAAAACAGTTGGTACCAAAATATAAGGGAGGAGGGCGTACGTGAACATACTAAAAATGTAAGAGATTCATTACATTATCATTTTATGTGGTAATTTTGTATTAATAATATTATCACTTCATGATCTCACGTCATGTCACGACGATGACAGAACAGGACAGGCCGCACAGCTGATCACGACAAAGTTTAGAGTTGCAGTTGACGACCCACTAAGACTTTCCTATCGACTTTATATACTAAATTTGTTAACTCGTGGATGACTGGTTAAACCTGTTATTGGGGACAATACGCATTTTTCGTCAGCAACAACCCTGCTTCCCTTGTCAGGTATAGTGTCTGGGGAAAGGTAAACAATAAGGGACATGTTTGCGGATGACTACAGCTTGTCATTACAGCATTTTATTCACAAGCAGACGTTTATAGTAAGAAGTTATGTGCCTGTGTTTGCTAGCTAAAACAACAAGGCTGCAGACAACGCCCTGAGCCCGGTGTTCTTGCAGGTATTTTCACATCACTCAACGGTGTAACATCAGTCAAACTCACTGTTTCACTACACCTGGCTAGTTCAAAAAATAAACAAGCTAGCTAATGCAACCAATTTAGCTAGCTCTAAAATTAAGTGGTAAGGACAAATAAATGTTACTCCCTGTACTACAAGCTTTGAGTCATTTATAAAATACGTTCTGAGAAAACATGATGCGTTCGCACACGAAACTTCCGAGATCCTATCCATGTCCGGCACGACAGCTAGTAAATGTATCAGTTTTATTTACCAGGGCTCTCGAGCGTACTCCTCCATATTGGACCGCTAGGTATGTGAGGTCATTCAGCTGAGACGGATATAAGGGGTTCAGACAAATTGGGGTTGTTGTATGTATGTCTATGGTTGTTGTGGTTATTTTGGGATTGTCCGTTTAATGTACCCGCTGCACATATTCAGCCATTGCTAACTTACATCACACATAGACATTAGTTTAAGCACATATCCACTACCCAATTAATTTGGTATTAACTGAAACAGTCGGTTTTGAGGTGCACCTATACTACAACAGAACTCTGGTTGGTTTCGCATGCGAACGACGATTGGCTGTGATATTCACTTGGACGTCTTTCCTAATTATACGTCATTTTTAAGGGACATATGTGTCTGTGTGCGTTCAGTCGCTTTGCACAGTTACCTGCTTACATTAAATAAAGGTAAATATTTTCTGATATTTATGCTCTATTTCTATAGTGACGTGAACTTATTGAAATTGTGTTTCACTATTTTAGAGTTTAAGCCTTTTTTGGGACTAGCTAACCCAAAAAAATATATTTTCTACCGAGCTAGCCTCTGTTGTGAACTGCGAACGGATAATGTATGGGAAAATTGTATGAGAGTGCGCATTCTTTCTGTTTGAAAATGTTTAGTTTAGGTTGCATTAAAGTTATTTAGTTCGTACTAATGTAGCTTGCTACCTCTTCATCCAGCTACAACATGAAGATGGTGTCAGTTTTGAACTTCTGAATTGGCAGTCCTCACTAGCTTCATAATGTTATATTGTATCCTCGTTTAGAAGTTTACTGAAAACAGGATTGTGCGTGCTGCGATTCAAAACTCAGTCTTTATGATATACATTTATTGGAGAGTATATGCAGTAAACTGATTGAACATGGTCTATGTCTGGCTGGGTCGATCATTTAGAAGGTTGCAAGAAGATGTCATTTAAAAAATAAAACTATTTAATAAAAATTTTTTCTTAGCAAGGATGCCGCTGCCCCCTGCTTTATTGGCTCGTCTGGCCAAGAGAGGAATATTAAAACAGTCTGATCACGGTAATTTACCCTTGTTTTCCGTTAAACCACGCAATCACATACGCATTTAAGTCAAAAACAAAAATGGTAATCAACGTGTGCTGTGCACATCCCCTTTTTATGTATTGTGTGTCGTAATTTGTGTCTATCGTGTGCATTCAGAATCCAGTTTAAAATGCCAGGGATCGGTTTCCAGCGCATATTAAGCTTGTGTTCCCGTTTAGAAACGGAAGAAGAGATTATCGCTGAAGACTATGACGACAACAACGTGGACTACGAGGCCACCAGAGCTGAGAATTTACCTTCTAACTGGTACAAAGTGTTTGACCCTGCTTGGTAAGATCTCTTCATTACTGTCTGGCCCTGTGTTTTCCTGGCACTGTTGCCAGTTTCTCACAGTTGTTAGGTTTCTTATCACGTCTTTGCACACTATAGTTAATAAAAGCTACGTCTATCTCTTTTTCTCCTCAGTGGTCTACCATATTACTGGAATGTGGAAACTGATTTAGTCTGCTGGCTATCTCCGAATGACCCTGCTTCTGTGATTACCAAGGCCGCAAAGAGATTACGAGGTGCGGTACTATGCCAGAGAAGGCAAGAGTAAATGAGAATTAACAGTCAATCTGTGAGTTTTTTGTGCATCAATATCTCCTGGCCCAATGATGCTACCTAGCAGCCTTTTGTGGATGTCTGTGAAAACGAGTTTTCTGAAGTAATGAAACAGCCAGTTCTGGCAAACTGGGACTGCTCAAGCTGGATCATGGATAAGGGCATCCTCGGAAAAAAATTATCGGCCATTCTTCTGTGAAACTGTCGCGGGTTACTTGACGAACAGGGGAATATCTAAACATGGGGGTTCTAATGAACTATGCAGTCCCAGTCTCTGGCATTGGGCATTAATTTGAATGTTCAGGGATCGGGGTTTGTTGTGTACAACATAGCCTTACCTTTTTGCTAGCCAGTATGTTTGTGTTTATTGTGATAATCATTTCAGCACTGCCTTTGAAGTGGTTAAGATGTCCCTCATTGGCACAAATGTGTTTTTTTCCAACTGTCTGTAAATGGTGCTATAAGTGTGCTCTGTGAGACAGGCTGTCTGTAAATAGTGCTGTACAGTGTGCTCTGAGAGACAGGCTGTCTGTAAATAGTGCTGTACAGTGTGCTCTGTGAGACAGATCTATCTCTGTTTCTCTCCTAACCTTGTGCAGCGATCGAGGGTGGAGAGGAGCGAGGGGAGAAGCTGTTTGAGAAGGTGGAGAGGGAGCGTGACCGCGACAGAGACCGGGACCGAGAAAGAGACCGAGACCGGGAGGACGTGAGGGAGAGGCGGCAGCAGCGCAGAGACGACATCGCCCCCTATGGGAAGGGGAAGAGAGGTACAGCACCGGAGTCCTGGGCCGACACAGGCACAAACGCATCAAGCTGGGTTACAGTGAGGACAGGCAGCGATGGAACGGTTTCATGAACCTCAGCATGTGGGAGTGGAGCTACAATCAGCTGTCATTCAGACTTTGCTCTTCGAACTGAAGCACAGTGATTGGTTCAGTCTGAACTGAAGTGTAGTGATTGGTTCAGTTTAGTTAAAGCATGTGGCTCCTTTGCCACTTTCTCCCATCAGTTCAGGAAAGTTTCTGTAAAGATTCTGTAAAGAGTGCCACAGTTTGTAGTCCCAAAACCCGGAAGTGAATTAGCATTTTTGAGCCATGGGATCCCTCTAGATTTCCAATGCTTTTTCCCCATAGGGATTTAGATTTCTGCAGAAAATAAGATCTGTGGTTAACACAAGCTTTAGAGTGATTTGCACTTTGTTAACTCTCATTAATATCTCAACCGTGAATTTCAAAGCTGTTATGTGTTTTAAAAATGTCATTTGCTAACAAGTTATATTGTTACTGTAAAAATATATTGAATCTACAACAACGGTCACATTCCACCAAGTTTCCATACTAGTCTGCCTGCACGTGACAACTGCTGTTGTTTCAATAGAGCAAAGCCTTGGTGGAAAAAATCTCTGTGTTAACCTACAAAAACACGTCAAAACATGACGATTACCATAGCACTTGATAATAATAAATTTACATGTACTATATTCATAGACATTTCCAAAGCTTTTGACAGAGGTAATTGTGTTTTATGGAACAAACTTCAGAAATATGATTTTCAATGCAGTGTCTGAATGATTAAAAATGATGTCTTTATTGGAGAACTATTAGTTTGAGTAATGGTTTGCTATTCTGCCAAAGCCAGATTATTCCATGGGGTCCCCCAGGGGTCCATTCTTGACCTGTGACTTGGGGCTCATTCCAGTTGACCTGTTAAATGCTTCTTGAAGGAGCTAGGAACAGGGAGGAGCAAGGAAACACAAGTGCATACTTCGTGGAAGTATTTTTTTTGGAATGCGTGACGTATAAATGACTGACCTGTAAATCTACCTCTCGCCATCTCCCACGTCTGTAATTGACATGGCTTCAAACTTGCGCTTGAAAGAGCAAGGACGTTCCATTTGCCCAATACCCGTTTCCTCGATTCCTCTGTCCTTGCGTCCTTTCCTCGCTTCCTTTCTTTGTGTCCTATGATGGGTGGAGCTAAGGAGCTAGGAAAGGATGCAAGGAGTTTAAAAATAAGCAGTTAGAAAGAGCCCAGTCTCCTCGCATACTGAGTTCCTAACCCGACCCTCCTCTTCCTCAGGGAGGGACCGTAAGGGCGAGGAGATGGACCCCATGGACCCCAGCGCATATTCGGATGCACCCCGGTAATGCCCATCTCTCATTCTCTCTCTCTCTCTCTCTCCCCCCCCCCTTCAGTACCAGAAGTCAGTGAAAAGCAATGGAAAAAGAACCCAAAGGCAAAGATTAAGCTGCAAATGGCTCAGTGTTGGAGGGCGGAGCCAGGTTTGAGTGGCATTTTAGGGGGTGGTTACCTTAGTAGGATATCCAACCTCCTGCTTGTTACCAAACGGGCAGATCATGAGTCAGCCATTGTGACCTCAGCAGCTAGGGAACATGAAATGGGCCTTAAACAGATTAACTTTAGAATGGCCAAAGTCCCTGTTTAAATGAGTTTTTCCCCTCACAAACCTTGGCCCTCCCTCTCTCTCTTCCAGGGGAACGTGGTCGACTGGCCTGCCCAAGCGGAACGAAGCGAAGACTGGAGCGGACACCACTGCAGCGGGGCCCCTGTTCCAGCAGAGGCCGTACCCGAGCCCGGGGGCCGTTCTGAGGGCCAACGCCGAGCTCACCAAGCTTAAGGAGAGGGAAGCAGATATGTTGTAGTATATTTGTAAATATTTGTCATTGCTCAGCAGTAAAATTAAGTTCTAACCGTGAAACGAAACTGCATTCGGTTATTTACGAAGCAGTCCAGAATAAACCTCATTACAGTGGAACCATTCTTTATACTTTTATATTTGACAAAATACGTGACTGGGAATTGTTTTGTTGTTTGAAAACGCTGAGTGGGCTTTTCAGCAGTGGAATTGGGTCAGAAGGTGCCTCCTGGTGGTGTTCTGCAGTACACAGCAACATTTGCGAATGTGTTGATTCACACTGCTGCCGTTTGAAATGCACCACTGTGCTGTGCTAAAGAAAGTGTTCTTGGTAATGAATTGTGCTGTGGATCAGGGGTGTCAAACTGCAGTCCTGGAGGCCCCCAGTGTCTGCTGGCTTTTGGTGTATTTCAACATGGGTGCTTGATTTAAGTCCTTGATTGGGTAAAGAGACTGCACACCTTGCTCTCAAGGCCTTAACTGGCAGCTGATGGAAAGGAAACCACAAATATGCGGCGGCCCTCCAGGACTGGAGTTAAACCTGCAGACGCTGCGGCTCCCCAGGACTGGAGTTAAACCTGCAGACGCTGCGGCCCTCCAGGACTGGAGGTAAACCTGCAGACGCTGTGGCCCTCCAGGACTGGAGTTAAACATGCAGACGCTGCGGCCCTCCAGGACGAGTTAAACCTGCAGACGCTGCGGCCCTCCAGGACTGGAGTTAAACCTGCAGACGCTGTGGCCCTCCAGGACTGGAGTTAAACCAGCAGACGCTGCGGCCCTCGAGGACTGGAGTTAAACCCGCAGACACTGCGGCCCTCCAGGACTGGAGTTAAACCTGCAGACGCTGTGGCCCTCCAGGGCTGGAGTTTGACACCCATGCTGTAGATACTCGTTATTACCTGCTTTAATGCTGTTGTCCATCTCTTTATTGGCATGTGTGAATTAAGCTTTTAAATAAAAAGAACTCAAATGTGTCTGAGCTTCTTTCCAGCTTACCTGAGCAAAACATACCTCCTGGTGGGTGGGGGTGGTTGACAAATAAATTCTGAGGGTTTGGGGGGATGAGACGCTTTTCAAAAATCATCAAAGCAGCTGCTGTAATGTTTAATGTCATACTGGCAGCTTGCAGTTGAAGGGGGGTGGTACTTAGAATGCACAAGACAGAAAATGTTACCGAGACAACATTGAGTTAATTATCTATTCGCCAACTACATCGATGTGAATGTGATTACAATTGTTTAAAACATTATTTCCAGCATCAAATTAGCAAAGCTATCTGTATCCCCACTGTGAAGCCTAATGTTATGTTGATTACGTGAGGAAGAGATACTGTGGATATTTGCACTGTGGCATGAATTATTAGCAGCTGGCCAAGTTTGATACAGTAGCCTGTTCCCTGAGGTAATTCTCTACATTTACATTGATATGAACAATGTGGTTACAACGGTCTGTCAAGTTAAAACAACGAACGTTAGAAACACACTGTACGAGTAGGCAACACTATTTTCAGCATCCATTTGGCAAAGCTACATCCCTACTGTGAAATGTAATGTTGATTATTTAAATTTATTCAAAGCTGTTGAATGTTAATCAAGTTCAAGTACTGCTTTAAGTTGAATGTTGGCAACCCGCTGTTCATGCAGTTGCAATATCTCCCTTCTACGTAATCTCTGCTTTAAACCTGTTCTTTAAACATTTTCGCTATTTCAAGTGAAAAAACAAGGTCGTTTTTTGGTGCAGAAATGTTTTTCTTGATACAGCAGTTTAACTTTCATTCACCATCAGGATTTCAGTTGAATGTGATCTCTAAATCTGACGTTGGATGTGTTGCCATATTTTTACTGCGACAGAGCGGGATTCCAAAAACTTCAAATAAACCAGTACAACAAAGCTATTTACTTAATTTATTTGATGCTTAAGTGCAGGCTCAAGTGTGTACAGTATACAGTGTTAATACAGCTGAGGCCAAAGTTTTACATACACCTAGGCTAAAGATATTCAGACTCAGTTTTCACAACTTCACACATTTCATGTTACCATACATTGCTTTTGGCAAGTCAGGTTAAGCAATTACAAGGCAATGCCACCAAATACTAACAAAGTCAATGTAAACTTTTGACCCACTGAAAATCTGATATAGTACATAAAAGTTGAAATAAATCTGTCTCTTAGCTATTATTTTGAAATGACCTCCTATAGAAATGAAGTAGATGCCCTAATTGACTTAGCACAGGAAATGTATGGTACCGTGAAAAAAGTGGAATTGTGGAAAAATTCAAGTTTGAATGTCTTTAGCCCAGGTGTATGTAAACTTCTGGGCTCAACTGTACATTCTCCACGTCAGGGCTGCAGACGAGCAGTCTGGTGATCACTTCTATGTGGCTGCCCTCTGATCTCCAGCCCTGATCCTTTTCACTTTAAGGCATGCCAGCGACAAGCGTTTCGTCTTTGAATGATTTTATTATAATAAAAAAACATTAAATAACATCCATATGAAATCTTACATCATTACATCAGGTCTCCTGAAGTTACAAATACAATACAAAAATAAGAGGCTACAAGGAAAATGATGTCTGTGTGACCACATACTGCGTGTTTGTGTGTGTGTGTGTGTGTGTGTGTGTGTGTGTGTGTGAGAGAGAGAGAGTGTGTGACTGCTTCTGGGGGAAGCCTGGTCTGGTCAGAGTGCTCCACCTGTCAAAAACCTGCTTCAACAGACACCCCGCTCAACCAACACCAGCACCAACTGATGCCCAGCTCAACCAACACCAGTACCAGCTTATGCCCCAGCTCAACCAACACCAGTGCCAGCTTATGCCCCAGCTCAACCAACACCAGTGCCAGCTGATGCCCAGCTCAACCAACACCAGTACCAGCTTATGCCCCAGCTCAACCAACACCAGTGCCAGCTTATGCCCCAGCTCAACCAACACCAGTGCCAGCTGATGCCCAGCTCAACCAACACCAGCACCAACTGATGCCCAGCTCAACCAACACCAGTGCCAGCTTATGCCCCAGCTCAACCAACACCAGTACCAGCTTATGCCCCAGCTCAACCAACACCAGTACCAGCTTATGCCCCAGCTCAACCAACACCAGTACCAACTGATGCCCAGCTCAACCAACACCAGTACCAGCTTATGCCCCAGCTCAACCAACACCAGCGCCAGCTGATGCCCAGCTCAACCAACACCAGCACCAACTGATGCCCCTGCTCAACCAACACCAGCATGCCCAACCCCCCTCCCGTATACTCCCCTCATGACTGGAGAGGATCTACGGAGAGACTGAACGAGCAGGTATGTGGCAAGAGAGCTCAACTTTAAGAAAGCCCTGATATAGAGCGCACCTATCACCTGTTTTTGCCTGGGCACACAGTGCATGCAATTTCCATCCCAAAACTCTATCTCTGTAATTCAGTCCTCCGGCCACTAGAGGTCAAGACAAATGCATCCATTTTATTCAGTAGTAACCTGGTGTTGTTGGTCAAATACAGCCTTTTCGGGGAACCCAACAAAATTTCAGATGTTGTCATTTTAGCTTTTCACTGAAGAGGAAAAGCATTCTGAACCAAAAATATCTCTCTCATGATGGAATAACTATAACATAATTAACAGCACAACACATTAACAAGAACTGTGTATTTGTTGACACGAAAATTTAAAATCTGTACCTTCCTTGCAAAGTTTTTACTTTCATATCATTTGCAGCCGTAACGGGGTGGTTAACCTGTTCTCGTCACTGACTGAAAGCTCTGAAGTTTTAGTAAAATGGGTGACATCGATCCGTTTACAGAGCACCCAATACTGCACATGTCTGTAAAGCAAAAGGTTCACCACGGTCTTAATTACTAAGGGACTTCCCCATCCAATTTATTATGCTTTTACTGTGGCCGTTTTTACCTGGGGGGCCTATAGAGACCAGCAGGGCACTGGAGCTGTATTACCTGGGGGGGGGGGGCATACAGATACAAGGAGGGCCCTGCTGGTTGCACGAGCGTAGGGAAGAACGTCCGTTCCACCCCCAACCCCCCCCTCATTCCGTGGATGGACAGTTAAGATGGAGAAGGGGCGGCGTGTGCAGTGGTGGTGGGCGGGGCCTCGGTTGTCGAGGGCGCCCGGGTAGTGGTGGGCGGGGCCTCGGTTGTCGAGGGCGCCTGGGTAGCGGTGGCTGGGGCCTCGGTTGTCGAGGGCGCCCGGGTGGTGGTGGGCGGGGCCTCAGTTGTCAACGCCGCCCAGGTAGTGGCAGATGGAGTCGTAGTCCAGGGCGTGGACGCGCTCCTCCTCTCTCTCCAGCTGCACCAGGGCCTGGCACTTCTCCCTGTCCCTCTGCAGGATCCGGCCCACCTGCGGACAGAACCACGGCAACAGGGACCCCGTCAGCAACGTCCCGGGCAGAACACTGACAGAACCCCGACAGAACCCCAAAAACAACCCCGACGGAACACCGACCTGCCCTCTGTGCTTCCCCGTCACCACCATGATGAAGTCGGAGTCCTTCCTGGGAACCACCGTCTCCAGCATCCTCTGCTTCACGTCTGCACACAGACAGAGGGGTCAGCCCCAGACAGGAGCAGGCACTGAGGCTGCGTGTGTGTGGGAGCGTAAGTGTGTACGTGTGTGCGAGCGAGCAAGCATGCGTGCTAGAGTGTGTGTGTGTGTGTGTGTGTGTGTGAGCGAGTGTTCACGCATGTGTGAGCGAGTGTGTGCGTGTGAGAGTGTGTGTGTGAGCATGCGTGCTAGAGTGTGTGTGTGTGTGTGTGTGTGTGTGAGCGAGTGTTCACGCATGTGTGAGCGAGTGTGTGCGTGTGAGAGTGTGTGTGTGAGCATGCGTGAGAGTGTGTGTGTGTGTGTGAGCGAGTGTGTACATGTGCAGGCGAGAATGTGCGTGCGAGCGAAGGTGTGTGTGGGCGCGAGCGAGTGTGTGTGCGAGCGAAAGTGCATTTGTGCATGCGAGTGTGTGTGTGTGTGTGTGTGTGTGAGAGCGAGTGTGTGTGTGCGAGTGAGTGTGTGAGAGCACGAGCGAGAGTGTGTGTGTATGTAAGCGAGTGTGTACACATGCGAGCGAGCGTGCGTGTGAGCGCGAGTGTGTGTGTGCGTGTGAGAGTGTGAGCGCGAGTGTGTGTGCGCGTGTGAGCGAGCGTGCGTGTGAGCGCGGGTGTGTGTGTGTGCGCGTGTGTGAGCGAGCGTGCGTGTGAGCGCGAGTGTGTGTGCGCGTGTGAGCGAGCGTGCGTGTGAGCGCGAGTGTGTGTGTGTGTGCGTGTGAGCGAGCGTGCGTGTGAGCGCGGGTGTGTGTGTGTGCGCGTGTGTGAGCGAGCGTGCGTGTGAGCGCGAGTGTGTGTGCGCGTGTGAGCGAGCGTGCGTGTGAGCGCGGGTGTGTGTGTGTGTGCGCGTGTGAGCGAGCGTGCGTGTGAGCGCGGGTGTGTGTGTGTGTGCGCGTGTGTGAGCGAGCGTGCGTGTGAGCGCGAGTGTGTGTGCGCGTGTGAGCGAGCGTGCGTGTGAGCGCGGGTGTGTGTGTGTGTGCGCGTGTGAGCGAGCGTGCGTGTGAGTTCGAGTGTGTGCGCGTGTGAGCGAGCGTGCGTGTGAGCGCGGGTGTGTGTGTGTGTGCGTGTGAGCGAGCGTGCGTGTGAGAGTGTGTGTGTGTGTGTGTGTGTGCGTGTGAGCGAGCGTGCGTGTGAGAGTGTGTGCACTGCGCTCCGTACTCACCCTCCAGCAGCCTGCCCTCCTCGGTGCGGCACACGCAGGTGTCTGGAGTCAGAACATCCTCTATTCTCATCTGCGCAATCAGTCAGTCAATCAATCAGTCAGTCAGCCAACCAACACGCCCACCCTAGTTCACAATAAATACATCTTCAAGGATTAACAAACTAAAATCGCTCCTTGTCTGTAAAATTATGCATACAGAAAGAGAGAGTTGGGGTGTGTGTTAGTCTTTGTGTGTGTTGGGCTGTGTGTATGAGAGACAGAGAGAGTGTGTGTGAGTGTGTGTGAGCAAGCAAGCGTGCGTGCATGTGTGTAAAATTGTGTACCTTGGAGTTGTAGTACTTTCCCCCCTTGAAGGTCTTGTCAATGAACCGCACTCTGAGGTCTCTCTGGAGCCAGGACGGGGTGGGCGGGGGAAGACGAGGCTCCTTCACCGGTAGGGCCTTTTCCCTGATGTCATAAATGGAGGCGGGGCATGGGCATGGGCAGGGCAGGGAACGAAAGCAGTGTCGTATGTAGATACGTAAGAGCGAGCTTAGGGTACGTGTGTCCCAAATAAAGAAACTGAAAGGGTCAGAATATGAATATTTTATATTTGAGCAGTCCTATGAAGCTGCATAACAGAGACAGATAGGGTTATGTCCTCCTGATGGGTATAATAGCATATATCAGTCTCTATTATTTAGCAGTATTAGACTTTACCATACAGATATCCTGCAGTTACTATGGACTTTCCCTAGCTTGGTTTCACATTCATAATAAATATGACACACCGAGAATTAAATCTGTTTCACTTCATACTGAGGGAAAAAAAAACATAAATGGAAGTTCATAAAACATGAGAGCATGTAAAAATATATTGGCATTTTTAGAAAATGACATGATGTTCGCAAAAGTATTTGTTTAGAAGAAGCAATCTGGAGTAGCTGGAGTTAAAGCTGCAGTAGGCAACTGTCTCAACGGTCGTGATGTTGTGAAAACATTTTTGGAATCGTGCCACCCGTTGGCCCCGCCCACAGAGGAAGAGAAGGTGGAGTACGGTGGGGATTCACAGTCCTACCTTTCACCGCTGCATTCCTGGTGCTTCCTCTTTAGATTATCCCTCCCTCCATCCCTCTCTCTGTCTGCATGCCTCTCCTTCCTCTTCTCCTCCTGCCCGTTGCTCCTCAGCTCCGCTCTCTCTTTCTCCCGCTCTCTCTCCTTCTCCCGTTCTCTCTCCTTCTCCTTCTCCTTGTGGGCTCTGCTAAGACGACCTGTGGCAGAAAAGAGGGGGTTAGAAAAAAGACAAAACAAAAAATAGACAGACGAAGCGGTGTGTTCTTATCCTAAAAATAAGAGAACCATCGAACCCTTTGTTTTCACCTCAAGATCAGCAACCAACAGAGCGTTGCAGTGATGACAACTTTTTGTAGGACAACCCAGACTTTTCTTCCGCCATGGGTTCCCTCGACAGATGTCCAATGCTTTCTCCCCCCATAGAGATTTCGTTTTCTGCCGAAAATAATGTCTGCGGTTAACGAACGCCTAAGAGAGGTTCATGTTTCGTTCTGAGATAAATTACACCCATTAATATCTTGACCGTGAATTTCGAAGCCATTACGTGCTTTAAAAAAGCAAGTTGCTAACAAGTTGCTGTTACAATGGTCGCATTTCTGGCAACCGCCGTTCAAGTTTCCATACTAGCCCATCAGCACGCAACCGCCATAAGAGTTTCAATATAGCAACATACTAAATGAAAGCACACAACATTACATTACATCACAGGCATTTAGCAGACGCTCTTATCCAGAGCGACTTACACTACATCCATTTATACAGCTGGATATATACTGGAGCAAAGTACCTTGCTCAAGGGTACACCGGGGAATCGAACCTGCGACTTTTAGGTTACAAGACCAAATCCTTAGCCATTATACTACACTGTCGTCCATAACAGCTTCGAAATCCACGGTTAAAATATCAATGAGTGAAATTTATCTCGCAAAACAAAACGTGGAACTCTCTTAGACGAGGGGAACCCATGGCTCAAAAATGCGAACTTACTTCCGGGTTTTAGGGCTACAAACTGTAACACTCTATTCAGACACAAGAAACAAACTGCAGTGAGTTAAATTAAGTGTGATCCACTGCTCTCATAAAGCAAATAAGGGAGGAGTGTAAATGCATCAAACTCTGTGCTGGGGGTCCCAGCAGACCCTGCGGCTCTCCAGGACCAGGGCTGGGGACCCTAGCAGACCCTGCGGCTCTCCAGGACCAGGGCTGGGGACCCCAGCAAAAATTCAATGGGGTGTGCCAGAGCAGCGTGCCCCCATAAAATGCATGGATCCTCCAAGTTCTGAGTTTGATCAATACAGAGGTGCACACGGCAGTACAACATCAGGGACTACTTATAAGCATAAACAAACGTCACAGCATGAGTGTTTCCATTTCATATGGTGTGTGTGTTTGTGTATGCATGTATGCGTGTGTATATGCGTGGTGTGTGCGCGAGTGTATGTGTGCGTGTGTATGCGAGCGTGTGTGTGTGTGTGTGTGTGAGAGAAAGAGTGGGTGTTTGTACAAAACAACACATAGCTCTAATTACAGAAAACAGAATGTGCAGCCATGCTGTTTTGGGTAGAAGTGGAAGCAACCTGCTGGCTCAGATAAGCCACCAATGTTATCTATGGAAACATAACACTTAACAAAACGACACCTCGGCGTACTGCGTCAAGGCTCAGATGATATAGCTGCTCACATGTAAATGTGAAAGTAAATCTGCAAAGCTTTCTAAAAACCTGTTTTCGCTTTGTCATTATATGGGGTATTGTGTGTAGATTGATCAGAATAAAAATGAATTTAATCAATTTTAGAATAAGGCTGTAACATAACAAAATGTGGAAAAAGTTAAGTGGTCAGAATACTTTCCAAAGGCACTGTATGTATATGTATATGTATATGTATATGTGTGTGTGTGTGTGTGTGTATATATATATATATGCAGACTGTCAGCTTTAATTTCAGGTTATTTACTTTCAAAATGGGAGATCTGTGTAGGAATTACAGCCCTTTTCATACAGTCCCACCATTTTAGGGGAGCAAAAGCAATTGGACAGTTGGCTGCTCAGCTGCTTCTTGGCCAATTGTGTGTCTTTGCAGCATTAGTACATGCACAAGAAAGCTAACAAAAGTTCTAGAGTTGATTCTGTGTGTAGAATTTGCATTTGGAGTCTGTTGCTGTTGTCTCTCGACACAAGGACCAAAGAAGTGCCAATGCTAGTAAAGCAGGCCATTTTGAGGCAGAAAAATCTGAATAAATCCATCAGAGACACAGCCAAACATGAGTGTTAAAATCCACTGCTTGGTACATTGATATAGGAATAATCAACTGTTTGATTGTTAAGCAGCAAGAATGCACATTGTTAAGCAGCAACGGCAAACGACCTGGAAGACCACGAAAAGACCACTTACATTACATTACATTCATTTGGCAGACGCTTTTATCCAAAGCGAAGTACAAAAAGTGCATTTCATGGTCATAGACAACTGCTAAACACAGGTTCAGTAAGGTACAATACTTATTTTGTACAGCTATTTCTAGCCAAGAACACAGTTCACACAGTGAACACTATTCTGACCTAACCTCTGCAAAGCCAGCTAGGCAGAAGTATAAGTGGATGACTGAAGAATTCATCAAATTGTTAAGAAAAAGCCCTTTTCAACCTTTGAACAGATTGAGAACACTCACAAGGATGTAGACACAGATGTGTACTATAAAAGAGAAGACAACACCAGAATAACCTCAGAGGGTTCACTGCAAGATGCAAGCCATTGGGAAGCCCTAAGAACAGCTGGTTCAGAGTTTGCTAAAAAAAAAAAAGTACATTAAAAAAACTGTACAGTGCTGGAACAAAGTTGTATGGACAGATGAGCCAAATGTTAACCCGTATGAATGTGATGGAAAGAGGAAAGTGTGCAGAAAGAAAGGAACTGCTCATGATCCAAAGGACCTTCTTCATCTGTGAAACATGGTGGTGGGGGTGTCATGGCTTGGGCATGAATGGCTGCCACTGGAACTGGCTGGAACATCTCTGATGTGACTGCTGAGGCAGCAGCAGGATTAATTCTGAAGCGTACAGAAACATCTTATCGGCTCAGACCCAACCAAACGCCTCAAAGCTCATCCACCTTGCTGCAGGACAATGACCCCCAAACATGCTGGTAAAACAACCGAAACGACTGAATATTCCAGGGTCAAAAAGCAGAATGTTCTGGACTGGCCATGTCGATCTCCCATGTTGAATCCGACTGAACACGCGTTTCACTTGCTGAAGACAAGACTGAAGGCAAAAACGCCCCAAGAACAAGCAGGAACTGAAGATGGCTGCAGTACAGGCCTGGCAGAGCATCACCAGGGAAGAAACACAGCATCTGCTGATGTCTATGGGTCACAGACTTCAGGCAGTCGTTGAATGCAATGTATTTACAACCAAGTTCCAAATCTGAACACTTAATTTCTGATTATGTTCATTTGTCCCATTACCTTCCCCCTCCTAAAATGGGGGGAACTATGTATAAAAAGGGCCGTAATTCTGACACAGATCACATGATATGGATGCAAATTCCCTCACAATAAAGTCCGCACCTTAACCTTATTTCCATTGTTTTATTTAAAATTCAGTCTGCTGGAGTACCTACCCAAAACAACAAATTTGTGTCACTGTCCCGATACTTTTGCATTTAACCGTATATATATACACAAACATACACGCACACATAAGTAACACATATACACACACAAAAACATATATACAGAAAACACATGCATGTATACATTCATACAAAATATTCATTTTACAATTTCTAGTTTCGAGCAATAAAATAAATCGGACTATGTAAGATAATTCATAGTTAATATTCAATTGCACAATCTTACCGCAGACACTTTGCATGATTAAGGACACTTGTTAAGATTAAATATTTATCAAATATTTAATTACCAGACAGTATTAAATGTGGGTGATATCAGTAACTTACTGAGGTCCTTGCTGTTCTTGTCATACTCTTTGCGACCAACCAATTGCACAGAATACTGGCTGACTGTCACAGTCTTCCCACCAATGCTGAGCTTCACCATCAGCCGGGCGTTGTCTGGATCCACCCCTTCGATCTGAGAAGCAGCACAAGAGAGAGGGAGAGAGAGGGAGAACACAGTCAGAATCAAATTCTCAATTTCAGAGGTTACCGTTTCCCTCATCACTGTTCTGAGGCAGTGAATTTATGTTTGGTTCAAAGAGAACCAAACCTATCAACACCTGAGGAGGTTACAGGGTTTAGCAGTTAGCCATGAGAAGGGTACAGGGTGGTATGGCTGCTTAGCTTCAGCAGTTAGCCATGAGAAGGGTACAGGGCGGTATGGCTGCTTAGCGTCAGCAGTTAGCCATGAGAAGGGTACAGGGTGGTATGGCTGCTTAGCGTCAGCAGTTAGCCATGAGAAGGGTACAGGGTGGTATGGCTGCTTAGCTTCAGCAGTTAGCCATGAGAAGGGTACAGGGCGGTATGGCTGCTTAGCTTCAGCAGTTAGCCATGAGAAGGGTACAGGGCGGTATGGCTGCTTAGCTTCAGCAGTTAGCATTAGAACATTACAGGGTGGTCTGACTGCTTAGCTTCAGCAGTTAGCCATTAGAACATTGCAGGGCGGTATGGCTGCTTAGCTTCAGCAGTTAGCATTAGAACATTACAGGGTGGTCTGACTGCTTAGCTTTAGCAGTTAGCCATTAGAACATTGCAGGGCGGTATGGCTGCTTAGCCTCAGCAGTTAGCTAATGGATGAGTACAGAGTGGTCTGGACGAACTAGCACACCTTCCCGTAGAGGTCCTTGTGGGCTCCAGACTGCACCAGGACGCAGCCCCCGGGCCCAAGCACCAAGGCCTCCTCGTCCTTGTCCTTCTCCTGGCCCGGTTTAGGTGGCCGGCGGGGCCCGCTGGGCTCCAGGTCCTTCAGGGCTGACCGATCTGCTCCCAGGCCCAGACCCTTCGGACGCAGCTGGTTCTCGATCGGCTTCACGTCCCTGAGAGGGAGAGAGAAACGGGAACCCTGAGAGAGAGTGTGTGTGTGTGTGTGCCTGTAAGAGTGTGTATTTGTGTGTGAGTGACTGTGAGACGGTGTGTGTGCCAGAAATTATGTATGGCTATCTTAAGTGTGCCAGCGCTACAGTGGGGATTGCCCTATGGCTATGGTAAGTGTGTCAGTGCTACAGCACTGCAGTGGGGATTGCCCTATGGCTATGGTAAGTGTGTCAGTGCTACAGCACTGCAGTGAGGATTGCCCTATGGCTATGGTAAGTGTGTCAGTGCTACAGCACTGCAGTGGGGATTGCCCTATGGCTATGGTAAGTGTGTCAGTGCTACAGCACTGCAGTGAGGATTGCCCTATGGCTATGGTAAGTGTGTCAGTGCTACAGCACTGCAGTGGGGATTGCCCAATGGCTATGGTAAGTGTGTTAGTGGGGATGGTAAGTGTGTTAATGCTACAGCACTGCAGTGGGGAAAGCCCCATGGCTGTGGTAAGTATGTTAGTGCTACAGAACTGCAGTGGGGAATGCCCCATGGCTGTGGTAAGTATGTTAGTGCTACAGAACTGCAGTGGGGAAAGCCCTATGGCTGCGGTAAGTGTGCTAGTGCTACAGAACTGCAGTGGGGAATGCCCTATGGCTGTGGGAAGTGTGCAGAGAATGCCAGTGAAACTCACTGTTTGAAGGTCTTGCCAATGCCCTCTCCTTCCTTCCAGCCCATCCCCTTCAGCATGGCCATCCCATAGGCCTCAACAGGAACACTGTCATAGTCTGCTGCTGTGGACTAATACACAACCCAATTACACACACACACCACCCAATTACACACACCACCCAATTACACACACAATCCATTTACACACACAACCCAACTACATACACAGACACATTATGCTATATCTATATGCAGCACATTATACTATACCCAGCACATCACACTAAAGCTAGCCCGTCACATTAAAGCCAGGATGTTAAGCTAAAGCCAGGACATGACACTACAGCCAGCAATGCTAAGCTGCTGCTATGCTAAAGCCAGCTGCCCACCCTTTGTTCATCCGCCACCCTCCCCCCCCCCACCCCCTTGTTTCCTGGCAACTGGATTTAAGTCGCACCTGGCAAGCCCAGGTCCCAGTGGTGTGACAAAGACGCAGGATGAGTGAGTGAGTGAGTGAAGAGAGAGAGAGGGACAGCGTGAGAAAGGGAAAGCCAGGAAGAGAGAGAGGGAAAGACAGATAAAGAGAAGGAGTGGGACAAGGAGAGGTTGGGAAAGAGCAGGGAATGTGCCGACTCTGCACATCTGATATTAGCATGAGGTGGTGAGGAGGGGGCTTCAGCATCATGAGGAACAACGGCTCACGTACACCAGCATGTGTCCTTTCAGTGACACACACACACACGCATACCTACCTACACACACATGTACATACGCACGCACGCACACACGCACACCCAGGCACGATTCAGAGAATGCTAAATTCACAGATTCAGAAACACATCCTCAGACACACACACCCTCTGACAGACAGACCCATGTGAGAAAACTCAGAAAACAGTTCCCTTTCACACACTCGAGTGCAATGATCTCACAATTTCTCATCCTTGTTGATCTCGGTTCAGGTTGGCTGGTGGTAAGATGCTGCAGTCAGCAAAGTGCTCTCCCACACCCCCTTCCCCCTTCTCTCTCTATCACCCTCCCCCCCAGCCCCTGCTCCCTCTCTCTCTCTTCCTCTCTCCCTCCACACCTCTGTCCCCTCCCTCCCGCACAGATATTCATCACCAATGGGTCTGGTTTAAGTGAAACCATACTGCAGTATAGTATTTGAATTAAAATAATTCAAAAATCAGTGCATTCTATTTCCATACCAGTTTTCCCATTTGCAGTGAAAATACTAATGCAGTAAAAGACAGTCAACACCACCGCATTTTACATAGGAAATGTAGTCCATTACAATAAAACTCCAACTCAGGTGCTGGACGTGCAAACTCAGTTTGTGCTAAGAGTCACTGCCCCTTTTCACATGCAGCCTGACCCATACTGTCCAGCTCTTGACTGCCCCTTGTATGACGCTGCCTCTTGAACAGACCTCCTCCACCCCTGTTCCTAAAACCAGAGTCTCCACACACCTCCTCCACCCCTCCTCCTAAACCTGAGTCTCTGCAGACCTCCTCCATCCTGCTCCTCAAATCTGAGTCTCAACAGACCTCCGCCACCCCTGCTCCTCAAACCTGAGTCTCTGTAGACCTCTTCCACCCCTGCTCCAAAATCCGGAGTCTCTGCAGACACCCTCAACCCGACTCACCGACTCAGGCCGTAGGTCAACCTTGACCTGGTCTCCATCCTCAATTCCGCCCGGGACCTGGTTCTGCATCAGCAGGGGGATGGACAGGTTGGGGTCCGCCTGCTCCCCCCTATCCCACTGCTCCTGCCGCCTCTGGGACTCTGAACCCAAAACACAGGGACAGAACGCTCAGCTTTCTCAACACCCCCATTTTATTCACCTCAACACCCCCATTTTATACCCCCAACATCCCCATTTTTTTTTTTTGTTGTTGCCATTTTTCTCCCATTTTCTTCATAATTTAGTCGTTATACCAATTCCCCGTATGCATCACGGTCCTGGTCGATGCGCTATACTCTGACGGTCTGGGGAGGGTGTAGACTACCACATGCCAGCCTTCGATACATGTGGAGTCGCCAGCCGCTTCTTTTCACCTGACGGAGAGAAGTTTCACTGGGAGAGCGTAACGTGTGCGGAGGTTCAGGGAGGGGATCTCCCCCAGATCCCCTCTCTACTGAACAGGCGCCCCGACCAACCAGTAGGAGTCGCTAATGCAGCGATCAGGACTCATACCCTCACCGGCTTCCCACCTGCCAACTGTGTTCATAGGAACGTCTGACCAAGCTGGAAGTACTGCAGCCGGGGATTGAACCCGGGTCTCTGCGGTGGTAGGCGAGTGCTTATACCTCTACACTACCCAGACGGCCCCAACACCCCCATTTTATTCCCAAAGAGGGAGCCTCAGAGGAACCCAGACTATAGGAACACACTGCACCACAGGTTAAAAGCCGTTCTGAAGAGGTCTGCCTGCGGGAGCAATCTCAAAGTGCTGACATCAGAAGAATCTCTGCCAGGCAGGGGAAGAGGACTCCAGAGCCTTCAGAGGGGGAATAAAATTTAAATACGAGTTCTTTATTTATGTGCCAAATGATATTTTCTATTCTATTCGAGTTAGAGCTGTGTAAAGGTGTGATTTCCCAGCACTACATTCTTCTGCAGTTTTCAAAGCTTTTGCACAGCATTACTAAGAGCCCATGTATTTAGGATCCCCTACAGTCCCCAGTAAAAGCAAAACGGTGGCAGTGGGAAAGGGAGCACAGACTGCTCTCCTCACACAGTCCTTTCTCTTACTGCTGGAAGAACAGGTCAGACCGCTTTGAGCAGCCGACCGCAGACCCGGGTGAGATCACCATACAGGTTCTCACACCGTACACGTCTCACGCCCTTAAAATCGCCCTCACTGCCGTCATCCAACGGCCACAACGCAGCGATACGACATCGATACGTAATGATGACCTTCGATGAGCTCCTTGACTGCCTGGGACTCCACGGAATCCTGCTCCTGAGGGGGTCGAAGGTCGCCATCCTCCCCGGTGCCCTTTCTGGAGCCTTCCGGCCTGTACCAGCGGTTCTTATTGATTAGGGGGATTATCAGCTCTTTAGCCTTCTCCACTGGCTTGGTACTACAGAGAGGAGAGGACAGAAAAAAAGAGGGGGAGAGACAGGGGAGGGAGAAAGACGAGGAGAGATGGAGGCAGAGATGAAAGAGATAGACAGGGGGGAGAGAAAGGGGGAGAGAGACATGGGAAGGAGTGAGGGAGAGGGAGAGAGAGAGAGAGAGATTGGAGGGAGAGCTATAAAAAGTACTCACAGATGATATCAATGGGTACCTGCCTGATTCTAAATAAATAAATAAATAAATAAATAAATAAAAATTTCAGTGAAATACATGTTTGATATTGTAAAAGACCTGTGAGTAAAATAACACATGCAAATGGGAAAGTCCAAACAGCACAAGCACGTACAACCAGCACGCTAATTAATAGCACTAAGCAGCGGACTGGATTCATAGCACCAATCAATCAGAACTCAAAGCAGCTCACAGACTGAATGAGCCTCAGTGCAGCCACTACAGATACACGGAAGACATTTGATTGATAGGAGGCCTCGGAGATCAATGCACATTGGCTAGGCTGAGGGGTTAAAGCGATTGGCCAACTCAGAACATTAAATCACCTGCATTTGCTTTAGCGTGTGCATTTCCCTGAAGCAATTCTAGGATCAGAATCACAAGCAACTTCATCTGGCTACAGTACTGCTGTTCTCTCATTTAAAACAGTTAATTTGTAATACTATAACTGAGGAATACATCTGCTTTTAACCTTTTTTTACCCTTTGTATATTGATACAACACATTTGCTCAACCTGTTTGTGCCTTGTCACTGTGCTATTGTTTTTATAACTGTGTGCATGTGTCAAGTCATCCTTGAAAGAGATGTCAATCTCAACGGGGTTTTCCTGGAAAAATATTGGATAAATAAGTACAATACAACAATGGATCTTAAAATACTGATAACAACTAAAATACAACCCCCGCGCTATTTTACAGCAAGTAGGCTATATTTCAGCGGATCAACAGACATGCACAATGTGCAAAGTACGAGCAAGCAAAAAATGTAAACAGAACAAATAACACCGATAACAGAATGAACAAATTGTATTAAAACACCCTTATTGCACCCTGGCGTTTATTCAAGTTGTGACCGCTTATTACCGATTTAGCCGACTAGCTGGTTTCTCAGCTGGTTCAAACAGGGATTGTTTTTTAAAGTGACCGAGTGTTCCTACCCGCAGCTTTGTCCATGTGGTTCACCTTAGTCCCAGACGCGAAAAACTTCCGTTTGTCGTTTGAAATCCACGCCAGTCCACCGTGCTGTTAAACTTGGCACAGGTGCTCCATCTGAGCTGCGAAATGTGCTTACTGAAGCTTGAGGCCTACATGTCCCGAGTGGGTGGATGCGCGCGGAAATAATGTGTTAAGACTCTTGGATGAGCAGGAGTAACGTTAAAGGGAAAACTGGTGTTGCTGAGTATAGCGGGATTCAACATACTCCATAAGACCGTAAAATGCAACCAATATGACTATGGACGCCAAGTTACCACATATACCAAGATTACACTGTGGAAATTAGGCGATTTGTCATCCGATATCTAGGCATTCCCAAACAGGTAAGACTGTTCAAAATGCTGTATTTTTAACGATTGTCCAAGCGTACTGGCTCCTATCCAAAGCATAGTGTCTCGGAGCAAACTGCACCAGATCCAACCCGCAAGTCACGATCTACAGAGAAAAGCATCGGCTGTGTTATGCTGACTGGTATGCAGCCGGGCTGCGCTAACTGCTTAATTAACATTGCATTGCAAACTGGTTAAATCCGTGATTTCACCGTTTTCTTGTCCTGGGAGCAATGCTGCACTTGCTTGCCCGATGACAGGTCATAAGCTTGAGTGGTATTACGTATAGTTTTCAGATAGCAAACTTTAACAAGAATCAAGTCAAAAGAAAAGTGCCAATTTAATGTTACAAGTTCACCTGGATGTCCTGCCATATAGCATTAATGGTAGTTTTAGCTGCTTAACTACATAGATACTCATAACTTGATACACTGACGTTACGGGGATGATCATCCGTCAAACGTTTCACAGCCAGCTGGCTATAACGTAGTTCAATACATAAAAATGACGTTAATAGCACAGCTCATATTGGAGTAGTACCTGCATAACTAACGCAAACAATCTAACTTAAATTGGTTTGAAACACAGTTAGCGTATCCTTTCAATGCAAGCCTGCTTTACAGGAACTTGGTGATGAAGGCCAGGCCTGGAGGTGGCACAAGCGCCTGCTGGTAAACTAGTGTTCGGCGTAACGTACCCCTTCCACCTGGAGAACCATGTGCAGTAAAAGCGGGCATTTAATAATATACATTATAAGGAAGTTTGTCTAATGTTAGTATTTCAGTAAACATTAGTGCAGCTAACATTAGCTAGCTAGCGACATCACCTACCTTTTCAGTTCCTTCCCTTCGACGCCGGTTAAATAATCTCGCTCTTCTGCCTTGCCAGCCTCGTCACGATTATGGCTTGACGTTTTCAATTTATTTAACGTTTTACTGAAACCAAATGAAATAGGTCCGACTTTTTTATCCTCTTCATCTTTAGAAACGTTGAGTTTCCTGGGATTTTCTTCACTTTTGTCCGGTTCCGACGCCATATTTAAAAAGTGTTTTTAACGTGAACTGGGGGAGAAGAAGGAAATGGGTTCAGCACGGATTTGTGGTTTATGTAGTCATATGTGCATTCGTAAGGTATAGTGCAAGTGCCTGTAAAGAATACATTACCCAGCAGGCAACACTGTAAACGCTGCAGAATAGGTCACGTGTGGTCACAGGTTAAAAGAACGTTTATTATAAATAAATACTTGATGTAGATAATCGCATTCATATATATATATATATATATATATATATATATATATATACACACACACATCGAACGCCTTATAATAGTAATAAAACGCATTGTAAACTCCTTTCTCCAGTCTTAAACCAAGCCAAGACATGGTTTTCTTCCAAATGGAAAATATCTACCAAGGACATCACTTTCCCACGATACCGGTGAAAGGACCGACCAGGATGTACTAAATCTGGCTATTTAAAACCAGCGTCTGAAAAGTCGGCACATTTCCCTGGTCTTTCTCACCTCTCCGAAGGCATCTTGTTCACTCTGTAACTAGTAGCCTATTATCAAAAAGCAGAAGGAAAAACAATTGCCACTTGTTAACTATTTGTCTATATTTATGCTGCACAGATTAATGTGATTCCCTGTGCTTTTATGGATTGACTAATCAATGAGAAATAAGGCTAAATAAAAAGCTATGAACAACACTGTTTAAAAAATCATATGAATCACATAACTATTCAGACCTTTTCTTCTTTTTGGCTGGACTGCAACAGCAGGGCCAGCCCTACAAACACGAATGTCTGTGACTGAGTGAGTGATGAAGTTACACCATTGGTCGGCTGGATCACGTGTGTTAGGTCCAGCCATATACTAGGCTTTTAACCTGGTCTTGTTTCCCTACATTTTGCAGTTTGGGTCTCACATCCTGTAAGTAAGTTATTCACTCCCTTGAAAATGACCTCTCAGTGTATTAGGATCTCAGATGCATCCAACATATGTTCACATATATGTGTATGTACAGTGCCTTCGGAAAACATTCGACCCCAAGCGAAAACAGGTTTTTAGACATTTTTGCAAATTTATTAAAAATAAAAAACTTAAATGTCACATTTACATAAGTATTTAGACCCTTTGCTATGACAAAATTGAGCTCATGTGCATCCTGTTTCCATTGATCATACTTGAGATGGTTCTACAACTTGATTAGAGTCCACCTGTGGTAAATTCAATTGACTGGATATGATTTGGAAGGCACACACCTGTCTATATAAGGTCCCACAGTTGACAGTGCATGTCAGAGCAAAAACCAAGCCATGAAGTCGAAAGAATTATCCGTAGACCCCTGAGACAGGATTGTGTTGAGGTACAGATCTGGGCAAGGGTTCCAAAAAAACTGACCAAACTGAGCAATCGGGGGAGAAGGGCCTTGGTCAGGGAGGTGACCAAAAACCCGATAGCCACACTGACAGAGCTCCAGAGTTCCTCTGTGGAGATGGGAGAACCTTCCAGAAGGACAACCATCTTTGCAGCACTCCACCAAACAGGCGTTTATGGTAGAGTGGCCAGACGGAAGCCACTCCTCAGGAAAAGGCACATGAGAGCCTGCTTGGAGTTTGCGAAAAAGGCACCTAAAGGACTCTCAGACCATGACAAACAAGATTCTCTGGTCTTATGAAACCAAGATTGAACTGTATGGCCACACTGCCTAACGTCATGTCTGGAGGAAACCAGGCACCTCTCATCACCTGGCCAATACCATCCCTACGGTGAAGCATGGTGGTGGCAGCATCATACTGTGGAGATGTTTTTCAGCGGCAGGAACTGGGAGTCTAGTCAGGATCGAGGGAAAGATGAATGGAGCAAAGTGCAGTGAGATCCTTGATGAAAACCTACACCAAAGCGCTCAGGACCTCATACTGAGGCGAAGGTTCACCTTACAACAGGACAACGACCATAAGCACATAGCCAAGACAACACAGGACTGGCTTTGGGACAAGTCTGTGAATGTCCTTGAGCGGCCCAGCCAGAGCCCGGACTTCAACCTGATCAAACATCTCTGGAGAACCCTGAAAATAGCTGTGCAGCAATGCTCCCCATCCCACCTGACACAGCTTGAGAGGATCTGCAGAGAAGAATGGGAGAAATACCCCAAATACAGGTGTGCCAAGCTTGTAATGTCATACCCAAGAAGACTCGAGGCTGTAATCGCTGCCAGGTGCCTCAGCAAAGTACTGAGTAAAATGTCTGAATACTTATGTAAAATGTGCTATTTCAGTTTTTTATTTTTAAGAAATTTGCAAAAAAATTCATAACCTGTTTTTGCTTTGTCATTACGGGGTATTGTGTGTAGATTGATGAGAATAAAATAGAATTTAATCAATTTTAGAACGTAACAAAATGTGGAAAAAGTGAAGGGGTCTGAATACTTTCTGAAGGCACTGTATGTGTGCTGGGGAATCAAAAGGAAGTTACACTTATCATATACAATACATTTGTTCGACCACACTTAGAGTATTGTGTTCAGTTCTGGGGACCATACTACAAGAAAGATATAGAAAGAAAAAGTTCAAAGAAGAGCAACAAAATTGATTGCTGGTATGAAAAATAAAAGCTATGAGGAAAGACTTAAGATGCTCCTCTTCAAGCTTGGTAAAAGGAGATTTGATTGAGGCTTTTAAATTCATAAAGGGGATCAACAAAGTGAACTACAAGAGATTCTTCAGGTTGAGTTCTGTTAGTAGAATGAGGGAACATAAATGGAAATTAACAAAAGGTAGATTCCATACAGACATAAGGAAGAATTTTTTCACGCAGAGACTAGTCAATGTGTGGAATAGCCTGCCAGGTCACGGAGCAGAGGCAGAAACTCTGGGGACTTTCAAGACTAGGCTTGATACAGTGTTAGATATGATCTAGTCTGTAGGTAATCAGAGCACTAATTTAGTTAGGAAAATGGTGAGCGTTGTTGGGCTGAATGGCCTGTTCTCCTCATTATATTATGTTATGTTATGTTAATACATAGGAAGTCGTGATGATTTAAAAAACAGTTCCTATTAAATTTACATATCACTGGTATGACTGTGTATGAATCATGTATCACTTTCATTGTCCCTTCTGGTATCAGGGCCAAAACCAAAGCTATTTTATATAATTAACTGCACTTGAGATTTTACTTTTTTGTTTTAAGTGGAATATTTTCAAATGTGTATACTGCATAAAACAACTGTTATAATACAAACGTATAATGAAATATTTAAATAATGTTAAAATTGTGCAAATACCATGTACATATGGGGTGGAGTGCCCCCCCCCCCCCCCCCCCCCCCCCCCACTCAAAGTATGGGAATGGTATGGGAATTTGAGTTTTACCATTTTACAGAAACAGCTGTTTTTTCAGCTGTGCAAAAGTTAACAGGTGTTAAAGGTGCTTCCTTTTGTATGGATTGGTCACACATAAATGAGCAGTCTCATCTTGGTTTTAGCCTTTGTTTTCATCTGTGGAGCATTTGGAGTCAGAGCCATACACTGTCATGCAAACCAAAGGACTATGGCTGAAAAACAACTAATCTGTAAACAGAGAGGGCAGAAGAATTAATCAAATAATAACAACATGGGTATATCAAGTACAGCACTTTGGAAAGTTTAGAAAAAGAAAGAAACCACTGGTCAATTCAGAAATAAACAATGTAGAGGTCATCCAAGGAAGATGACTGCTGTTGATGACAGATTAATCCTAAGAGGTGTGAAGAAAAAATCCTAGAACAACAGTCAGTGACATCACCAGCAGTCTCCCAAGGCCGAGGGTAAAAGTATCACCCCCCACCCACACACACACACACACACACACACACACACGCTCGCATACACACACGCACATCCGTGAAATATGCCAGAGTTAGCATCATGGCTTGGGCATGCATGGCTGCTTCTAAAACAGGCTCACTTGTCAGCTCACAGTAAAATGAATGTACAGACAGATTTTGTCAGAATAAGTACAAAACAAATCCTCCAGCCTCATTGGCTGGTGCCTCATCCTGCAGCAAGACAATGACCCCAAATACACTGTCAACGCAACCAAAGCATTCATCAATGGGAGAAAGCGGAAAGTTGTGAATTGGTCAAGTCAGTCGCCTGATTTAAATCCAATCAAGCATGCATTTCACTCGCCGAAGAGGAGACTGAATACGGAAGTCCAACAAAACAAAGAACAACTGAAAGAAGCAGCAGTGAAGGCCTGGAATAGCATTTCAAAAGAAGATACCGAACAACTGGTAATGTCAGTGAGTCGCAGTCTTGGTCAAGTTTAAGGGCTATGAAACTAAATGCTAGACTTCATTGTTTTGATTTTCTTTTAAGTTCATCTGTTAACTTACGTTTGCAGACTCACTGCTCTTTTATGTGTGAACAATCCACGAAAAAGGAATCACCTGGGCAACAGTTAACACCTGTCAGTCATCCTTTAACTTAAATATGGACAGCTGAAAAGGCAGGGACTCAACACAAAACAGTTGTTTCTGTAAAATGGTAAAACATGCATGTAAATACCATGAAATAAAAGCTGATTGTGTGTACTTCTGTCTCGTATTCATATTTTGATCTCAAAACCAAATTTATTAATTATATAGCAAAAATATGAAAGTTCACTATATTGTTCCCATACTTTTGGAAATAATTGTTTTAAAATTACCTGATGTGAACAAAGTAGATGCCCTAATTGACTTGCCAAAAGAAATGTATGGTAACATGAAATGTGTGGAGTTGTGAAAAACTGAGTTTGAATATATTTAGCTTAGGTATATGTAAACTTTTGGCCTCAACTGTATATACTGTATGAAGAAATCTATCTGTGCTGGTCAACCTGAACGTACACAGCAAGCCGTCCAGTGTTAATTCAACTCTTAACAGATAACATTTGGTACCACTCTGGAATGTGGAATCAAAACGTATCTGTTAAGAGTTGAATGAACACTGTTAGAGTTTAATTAACACTGGACATTTTACCGTGTATGTCTAAGAACGTAAAGTCTCAAATTAAAGAACTAGAGGGTAATCAGGGCTGTCTAGAAAAGACTGGGAAATGCAATAGGTGCTAGGATAGTGAAGTGCCAGTATTGCGTACACTTCCGCAAGTGACATTGCTCTGTGAGACTTGAAAAGCAGTCATTACCCAGGGGCATATGCATTTATCTGAAAGCCCAAATATGCTTTTCAGTACTGTGGTTTGGTGTTCAGAGGGATCCGCCAAGTCAGATCTCACATTTTACTAACCCCTCACATTCAAAAATATTTTATCACTGATCCAAACCTGCCACCTGCTCTTACAATAAACCAGCCCCAGGGTGGCCTTCCGAAACAACGTTATCAATCTGCTTTATTTTATTCAAATCTGCTGCCTGACCATTTCCCTCTTTTTCCACTTCCCTCTCTCTCCTCTGTGGTCTACCAATTTATGTTTCAAAAGGACCACCCCCACATACTGTACAAACACAACCATGTTTCTTCTCTGCACTCCAAACTCCTACTCACCACACGCATGCACACCCCAATCCTCTCCCATCCAAACACCCACCCTCATAAATATCTCAAATTAAGCCACTGGAGAAGGAACTAGGCTGCAAAAAAATGTAATAAATTTCGCAAAAAATTAAATAAAATAGCATAATCTTCTCGAGAGGACCTGCCCTTATAAACACGCGGGTGCTGCAATTTAATAACGAGTCAGTTAAGTCCTACCATAGATCTGGAATCGATTAGAAACTCCCGGAATAAGTGAAGCCCAACGCGTCATAATGATCATTTCACTCAGTGGATAATTTAATTTGTCGTAGGCCTGCTTTTAGTCAGAAATGGTCTGGTGCCGAAAAAAGCGTCTGAGCAAACTCACTTTTGAAAGCACTCCCTTAAGTAGCCTAGGCTATTAAATAGAAATGAATAGAAATGAAAATTTCACCTCATACTATAAATGAACACTCACAGGTGCAGTTGGAAGACGTGCAAAAGGGAATTCACGATTCATCTGCAAATTAGGCACCCTTGTTAACGTGTTAATCCTACTTCAGTTGCAATTGTTTCAGCGTTAAACATGCATGAGCAGCGATGTTTGGCTATAAAACCATATTGCGCGAACGATGATGTGCACGCCAAGGATGGGCGCTACCTACACACCAGGTGGATAAGCACATTGTGAAAACGTTGTGACCTTGTTTTCACCCCATTTCCCCTCGTCTCGAGTCCCCCAATCATTCGAGTAAATACTTTAACTCAGGACAAAATAGGTTCTTGACAAGCGGAGTAGCAAGCGGAGCTGAGTCGCGAAACTCCGCAATGTATTCAATTTAAATCCGTACAGTACAGGATTTTGTAGCACTACATTTGTGCGCATACTGTACTCTAACACGACTGCCGGAGCTCTGTCCAATCCGTTCACACCAGGGGCGGTTCTCTTCTCTTTCTTTTTTTCTATCCCTCCCCTCCGTAAACCCCCCCCCCCACTCCTACTCTCACTCCCCCACCCTCCCCTCCTCCCCCCTCCCTTGTTGCTCCTTGGTCTTATCACCGTTTCCTCATTGCTTGGCTGGAATATTGCTCAGTGCTGTAATGCAATGTAATTTTGACCTGTGTCCTATTAAACTGCTCGAAGGCATGGCTACCTCTTTGGAGTGTGGCAGCGACTGTAGGTTCCTGCCACATTTCTCCAGTTAAATCAATATCGTCTTCGTGCTTTGGCTTGTAACCTTTAGACTAGCTAGCCAGCGACAATAGCTGCAATAATTGATTCAGCGAAACATCAATAACCGAGAAATACGATACAACCGCAAAAAGGAGCTAAAACAGGCAAATACGCTGAGAAGGAAGTGGGAATTATGACGGTGAGTCTTGCGCCTCGACCTTTTTTTAAATCGGCGATTGTGGCAAATATTTTTTATTTCTTCGATCATGCTCATTCCGTAATTCTGTAATTTGTGCAATTATGCGAGTTGCTTTCGTATGTACTCTGTGCATTTACACACACATATAGGCCGACATGTTCGCGGATCATTTTTTGTTTGCATGGCTGTCGCTCTTGTAGCCTACACGCCGTCCTTTTAAAACGTTTTTAAAGGAAGAGCAAACGCGCTGTCAGATTTGCCGTTTTTTTCCTCTCTTCTTTTTTTTTCTGCCGCTCAGATCATCACGGGTCCCGTGCTTAGCTGTGAAGCATCCTTTGCCCACAGTATCCAAATACACCGTCTGGCGAGCGCACCGCTGTCTCTCCGTCTCCGGATTACTGAAAACATCACATATTTACATTTATTTATATGCACGTTACAGAAATAAATGCAAACTCGCATATTTCTATCATAATATCTTAGCTTGCTGTTATTTATCTTTTAAACAAGTATAAAGTAATTTAATTACGGTTTTCATTCCGTGACCGTTGAGGGTCAAGTATAGTTTCGGTCGGGTCAATGTATATTGACGTGTTTAAACGTTTTTTTTTCGAGCGTCTAAATTGCTTGAAAAGAATGTGTGTGTGTCAGCGCCAATACAGGTCAGTATTTTCCACAAATATTAGCTTTGTGAGTGTGTATTGGTGTGTGTGAATAAGGCGGTGGTACACGGGGTGTGTAGTGTCAGAAGACATTACCTCAGGCAAAATAATATAATTTCTCTCAGATGCATCTAGTTTCTTTGAAAAAAAAGTTACTGAAAGAAACAAAGCTGTCAAACGTACAAGTGGTTGTATTGTATTTCAAACTCTGCAACGTCAAAAATATTTTGTTCAGGTACATAAAGTCATCTTCAATTGGCACTGTGTTTCTGAAGCATGCTTTGATATCAAAATGGGCGTCATAATTATACTAAACGTAATAAACGAATTTGGATATCAGGTATGATAATCACTGTTGTGTTCTATTGAAGAAGCTGCTTGGTGAATGCAGGTAGTGATAATGCTTGTGCACATCTTATCACAAACTCTCAACACTCTTCTTCGTTGTTAAGGTCTTGTCTGTTATGCTGCATTTAATCAGGATATCAGTCTTATTGCAAACATATGTAGATGCAGATTCTGAGATTGTGTTTCTGAATGGGATTTATGTTGATCAGTCAAAATCACCATGTGTGGTTAGCAGTGTGTGTCTGTGAATGTATATGTATGCTTGTTTATGTGCATGTGGGTGAGGAAGTACAGGTGTTTCTTCTGTGGGGTGTTTTCGAAAAATAATTTGATTATGTTACATTTAGGACATGCTTTTTGGTGTGTTTGTGCATGAGTGCGTGAGTGTGTGTATGTGTGTGCGCATGAGTGTGTGTGTGCGCGTGTGTGTGTGTGTGTGTGTGTGTGTGCGCATGAGTGCGTGTGTGTATATGCGTGTGTGTGCGTGTGTGTGTGGCTGTGAGTGTGTGTTGTGTGTGTGCGTGTGTGTGTGTGCATGAGTGCGTGTGTGTGTGTGTGTGTGTGTGTGCGTGTGTGTGCGCATGAGTGTGTGTGTGTGTGTGCGCATGAGTGTGTGTGTGTGTGTGTACACATGAGTGCCTGTGTGTGTGTGTGTGTGTGTGTGTGCGCATGAGTGCGTGTGTGTGTGCGTGTGTGTGTGTGTGTGTGTGTGTGGCTGTGAGTGTGTGTGTGTGTGCACGTGTGTGTGTGTGTGTGCGCGCATGAGTGCCTGTGTGTGTGTGTGTGTGCGCGTGTGTGTGTGTGTGTTGTGTGTGTTGTGTGTGTGTGGCTGTGGCTGTGCTGTTCTTAGGGCGTCTCTCGCTGTGTGGCGATGCTTGTGTTTGAGTGATGGATGCCCTGACCCTGATTCCACACTGCGTTGCTGTAGGCTTCGTGCGCAGTCAAGGTTATGGCGCTGTTATGAATCATTAATTAAGTCCGTAGAGAAGCTGGAGGCAGATTTGCACTTTGACTTTGCTCACCTGCGCAAGGTGTCTGTGTCACTTGTGCTCCCCACGTTCTCAGCCTTTCTTCTTCGCTGCTCGGTCTTCCAGTCCTTTTAATTATTCGCAATTTGCCGTCTCAGGACAACTGTTTTGAGCAATATCTTTGGTTATTGTTTGAAGTCAAGATGGCGAGCCGCCCTCAAAATCGGAAATTGCACATCTGGCACCCATGGTTCTCTTTTATAATTAGCGTTAGCCGATTGTCTTAATTTTTCACCAACGGGCAGGCGCAGTACATGGTTTTCAAATCCTCAAGCACAAATTGATGTGTTGTCAGTGGGCTTGGCACCCTTGGGAAGGTTATTCTCCGCTCAGAATTCTCTAGATATAAACAGAATCACAAAAGGGGGAGTGGGGGGATTGTGGGTAAAAGAACCGAAGTATGGGAAAGCACGGGGTCTGTTTCGATTGGCCGGCAGCCTTCCGTGGGGGGTCGGCGGCGGCGCCCCTGGGTCGCTGCGGTGCGGGGAAATGGAGATCGATACCAGGTGGGGCACGCTGGGCCGGCAGGAAGAGGACAGTCACCTTCAGACATCCGCTTGGATCAGCAGAACCCGACACGCGGTCCCCATTCCCGCTCGGGTTACCGGACCGCCACCTCCGAGGCACAGCGCCCAACCCCCATCCCCCGCTCCCTCGGGAATCTCTCCGTCACTCCTTCACTCCTTCCACCTTCTCTCTCCCTCTCTCCTTTTCTCCTTCATCTCTGGACGATCTCTCTCCTCCTGCTCTCCCTTCCTGTCTCTCGTGTGGAGCTGCGATAGCGTTATCCATCATCTGAGAATGTTCAGTCGTTACAGCACTTCACCGATCCTTTAATTAAACTCAGATCTTGGCTAATGAGAGCTTTCAGATCGCCTTCCGATAAAGCATTTGATATTTCTCAAGTTTGGGAATGTTTCGGAATGCCAGTTGTCTTCGCATGAATGAAAATGCATGACTGGTCTGCATTGATGAGCTTATGCCAGGGCAAATGAAGCCTGTCACTGCAATCACTGGATTCAGAACCACTGCAATCACTGGCATCACAAACACTGCAGTTACTGGAGTCTCAAACACTGCATTCACTGGAGTCAAACACTGCAGTTACTGGAGTCTCAAACGATGCAGCCACTGGAGTCTCAAACGATGCAGCCACTGGAGTCACAAACACTGCAGTTACTGGAGTCTCAAACAATGCAGCCACTGGAGTCACAAACACTGCAGTTACTGGAGTCCTAAACACTGCAATCGATGGAGTCTCAAACACTGCAGTTTAAAAACTGAGCTCAGTCAGATTATCAGCCTGTTTAAAAACTGCACTCAGTTAGATTTTGGTTTGAAGGAGAAATTAGGTACCATTGCAAGCAGAATGGAAATTGGCCCAACAGACCGATAGTGCTGGGAAGTGTTTGACCCGAAACGATGGCACCCGACACCTTTACTGCTGATTGTTTGTTGAGAACAGGCAGGTGTTGAATGCAGGAGGATAAAAAAAACTGGTGGAACAACCTCTCTTCAGGTTTCTCTTCAGCACTGGTCACTCTGTTCTCGTTCTCCCTTCCCTGGTTCGCTCGTTCCGCTTCAGCACCATGGCGGGTGCAGGCGAAGATCGCTGCAGACCACATGACGCGTTCTCGCGGGGCGGAGTGGACCGCTTGCGGAAGGGAACCTGCGACGAGGCGGTTCTGAATCAGGTTCAGTTCACCCGTGGAGCGGGGTCCTGTCCTTCGGATACCGGAGTATGGGCGCGTCCGTCCATAAAAGCGCACAGCTGTAAATCAGCCTGTCCCATGAAACTGAACAAACTTCAAATATTTATCAGTCCAAAGTAACGTCCAATAAACTGCCTGGAAGGCGTAATGAACCAGTTAAGAGCAGGCAGTTGTGATTTCTAAAACGGGTGCAGATAAGACAGAAAGGTGTGGGGATCGATGTATAGGAATACTCTCACGTTAACAGCATGAATAGAAAAAGCATTCCTATAGTTTTTGGTCACAGTGGGAGAAGCCAGGTAGAAGTTTTTTTACATGTGCACACAAACGAATTTCCAAAAGAGGTTTTGTGAAGAACGAAAACAATAACCTGTTTAACGGATTAACTAACGAGCAAAAAATTCTAACGTTCTATCTTAACTAAATATTTAAATATGTGTTCAAACACACATAGCTGCAAATGTACTTAGTTACAGTCGCACATAGCCGCAGACTAACTTATAAAGGTTAACATGTGCTCCAGTAACACCCTATCTGAGGCCATATCTGAGGCTTTGTCTCCTCTCTACAGGGAGCACACATTAGAATGGGAACACAAGAAGTATAATGAAATATCAAAGTGTGTACAAAAATACCCTCTATGGCCCCTACAGTTCTCTGTAGGGGAGAATTCCCATTGTGGGAGAATGCCCTATTGGTGAGAATGCCCATTACAGGAGAATGCCTTAAAGGGGAGAATACCCATTGGGGGAAATTTTCCTGTAGGGGAGAAAGCCCTATAGTGGAGAATGCCTTACTCTCCACTGAACAGATCTGCATTACTCTCCTCTGAACAGATCTACATTACTCTACTCTGAACAGATCTATCTTACTCTCCACTGAACAGAGCTGCATTACCCTCCAGTGAACAGATCTGCATTACTCTCCTCTGAACAGATCTACATTACTCTCCTCTAAACAGATCTACATTACTCTGCTCAGAACAGATCTACATTACTCTCCTCTGAACAAGCTGCATTACTCCCCAGTGAACAGAGTTACATTCCTCTCCTCTGAACAGATCTACATTACTCTCCTCTGAACAGATCTACTTTACTCTCCACTGAACAGATCTACCTTACTCTCCACTGAACAGAGCTGCATTACTCTCCACTGAAAAGTGCACACAAAATACACTAAACTCCTCGTGAAAGATTATGAATTTTTGCCTACTACAGATGCACAGAGTTTCTTTCATGTTCAGCATGTGTATCTGTGTGAATGTGAATTTGTGTGTGTGCGTGTGTGTTTCATCCCACTTAATCTTTCATTTTTAAATCTGGCGATGGTGTGGAGTTTGTATCTGGCATGCAGTCTGTCCTGCAACAGTGAATCTTAATGCTCCCACAACTGGAGCATTTAAACCTTTGAAGCAAACTGCTAAAATGAAGGGAGGGCAGCCTGTTGGATCAGGAAGAGATGCTGAAGGAGCTGTTATTTAGAAGGATGCTTCTCTGGCTGAGTCTTGAGTCTCGTCCCTCAGCAGACTCAGCGAGTGGGGGGGGGGTGGGGGTTGTTTGTTTGAGAGCCCTAGTCACTTGACATCAGGCTGAAAGGTTTGAAATAATTCCTCTTCAGGTCAGAGGAAGGAGAAAGGTTTGGTTGTACCCGGTGTTATACAATGTTTTTTTATAAAGGAGTACAGGGATATGCATCTGAAAATTATGCCTGGACGGCAGTTCAACTTGCTTGCTAGCTAGCTAGTGAGGGAGATAGAGAGATTGCTAGCTAGGCAGCTAACTGGTGAGAGAGATATGAAGTGATTGCTAGCCAGCTAGTGAGAGGGATAGAGAGGTTGCTAGCTAGGTGGCTAACTAGTGAGAGAGATTTATAGATATATATGGTTAAGGAGATAGCAATGCCCAATATTTATCAGTGTCCTGACGTAACTATAGAAATAAAAGATGATATATGGTTATAAGGCAAATATATGTCTTTGAGGACACCGTTATTTCTCTTCAATAATATGCAGTTGCTCGAGACCACTAAGAGGATACAACAGGAAGTGCCTGCCCCTTCTTCAGCATAGTAAACATGAGCAACCCATCAACTGAGTCGCTCGCTGTGTGAACGCAGGGTAGGAGTCCGATGTGTGCAGAGATCAGGGCTGATCTTTGTTTCTCTTTAGTCTTTACTCCCCCGTCCCTATTCCCCATGAAAGACTGTGGCTTTCCAGCATCATTCCCTCAGGACTGTTAGCTTACAGGATTCAATTAAGGCTGTTCGTAAGTGAGGCAATTTGCTTCCTTTCATATCTGAAGGCCTTTGAAGATTCACATTATTGGCTGGCAAGGCCTGCGTTGTATTAGGCTGTGTTCTCTATTCCAAGTCTAAATGAGCTCCCGCTTGGTTTTCTGAATTTTAAATTGAACTAGTGATTCCGGGAGTAAAGAGATTTTTTCTACAGTAAGCTGTTCTCCTGGAAAATATCCTGTATTCCATGTTGCTGTTTAAAAAGTCCACTGCATCAGCTCTGAGAAGGACAGGGAATAACTTTGAGAAGCAGAGGGAATAAATCTGAGAACAATCTGAGGGAATAACTGAAGTACAGACCCATTTACAGGTGATAAAGCTGTAAATGCATCTTTTTCAAAATTTTAGTTTCAATAACTGTTTAAAAAGGAAAGAAAGGGTTACTTTGGATTAATAACAGTAGATTTGAGTCGTGTATGAATGTTTGTCTACAGAGGCTACACAAATGTGCTAATGGAAAATATTTCTAAAAAATGGTCAGCTTTAACACATTGCCAGCACTGGTGTTAACATGCATTCCAGGACTGTGTTTTGGTGACAGGGGGATTCATTTCAGCAAGCATGTCCGGTTTAACACTTCAATGTTTAGCTGGCGGTTTTAGTGGTGATAGGCTAGGCAGCTCTGTCTGATTTTGACCGATCACGCTGAGATTTTGTACAGAATATCAGCACTTGGGCAGAAATGTACAGAGTAGAACCCTGAGGTCTTGTCGCGTGTTGACTTGTTTGATATTCCTTGTGCATATATCGTGGCCTGATATGGCTTTTTTCTGCCAAGCTGCGTGAACTGTTGTTGATTTCGCACTGGACTGCTGAATTATACAGGCAGCTGGTGTTTTGGCCATTTTGGCTTTCTCCCCATATGAAATCATGTCAGCTTGACAGAAACATGCCTTTTTTTTCGTAAACATATCAAGATGGACTCATTCCTAGCATAAATTGACATATTTATTTTCTTCCTGACTAGTTTGTTGCATGAAGCCACCAGTCCGTGTTTAGTGGCTTTGTCAAATGCAAGTGCTGTTGAAGGAAGTGGCTTTGGTTTCATGTAATTCACGGTTGTGACTTTTTACCCTTCCACTACTTTGGAATTGAAATTCAGCCCAGAAGCCCTTGTACATTTAGAAAAGGTGAAGTAATGCTAGTTACAACAAGCCTGCTTTTGTCCTGTTCTTGTAAACATCAAGCCATTTTGTTTGAGACTCCAGGATTCTGGATATTTTCCTTTTTGGTGCAAGTTTTTCATTAAAAAACTTTCTTTCTTTTTGCATTGAGGTGTAGCTTCAGAAATACGTATGTTTGTTGTCTCGGTCTACGGTGATTATCCATTGTAGCACTTCAGCCTACATTCTGCAGTAGCTGGTTAAACTGGAGCTATAACGTGATGGCCAACAAATGACACCTCAGCCCCTTGCAATGGCCTTGAGATTTTTCCACACTGTATATTTATTCACTGTTCATTCGCACAGTTATATTTACACACTGTGCATTTACATCCTGTAAATTTACACACTGTATGTTTACATTTACTGGCTGTAAAAATCTTGCTCTGGAAAAGTATTCAGTTGCCCCATCCGAGTAAAATGTTTGAGAACATTGAAGTGTTAATCCTTAATTTGTCAGTGTTGGTGGACTTGGCAACATCTGTGGTGACTGGTGGTCGCAACAGTTCGACTTCATACTGCTAATGCTAGAGTTTCAGTTGAAATGAAGCTACATTTCCAAGGCGGCTTGGTTTGCTTGGGAGTGTAGCGCTAGGACCACATCGAGCGTTTGATATCCTTAGAAGGTAATTCAGCGGTAGCGTATTTTGGAGAAAGAAGACTGCCTAGAGGTAGGGTTGCCAGATGCGTGGTTTTTTTGACTACAGTGTACTTTTTTCCAAATCATTTGTACTGGTCCAGGTTGGGGTCCTGACTATGGGTACCGACTTTGTGATTACCATCGCCAGACAATATGATGTCTGGTCTGAGTAGTTGTTTGGAAAAATTTGCCGTTAGTTTAGGCCTAATGAATTCATGTCCCAACCACCCCCCAGTCCCTGTTTCGTTCTAGTAGTCCCCTCTGATAGTTAGGAATTAAGAATGGCAGGCAGTGTAGTTCAATTGATATGGAAATGGCTTTGGAACTCCCAGGGGTTAGGTTTGATCCTCAGATGGGGCGTCGCCATACTACCCTTGAGCAAGGCACTTAACCGGACCTTCTAAAGTAAACTGGCTGTATAAATGGGTTGTATTTAAAGACTGTGAGCTGCGGGAGTTGCTGTGGATAAGAACATCTGATAAATATTTATCCTTTCTGTTTTGATGTTGCTTGTTTATTTTGGTGTCCATGTTTAGAACATGCTGTGGGCTGTAACATAGAGCAGTGCGCTCTGGGACGGCTGGCTCTCTATGGGATATAAAGGTTTCCTTAATGCAGTAAACACAAACAGAAATGAGTTTCTTGGAGCCAGCGGTTCAGTGGCAGCCAGCGTGACCCTCCTGTCTTTACACTGCTGCATCGTCTTCCCAACTCGTCTCCGGGCGAGATTACAGCCTGGTACAGTGACCCAACGGCAACCGATTAAAATTCTCCTGGTAGTGAAAAAAGTACTGACCTCCAAAAGCAGTTTCTGTCAGGAACAAAGCAGCACAAATGCTCTGACAATGGAGGCTTTGCTTACAGATTCTGTACTTTCTAAAGACTCCTCCTCCTCCTCCCCCTCCATATGATATTACAGAGCAAAGCAAGGACAGTGCAGCATTGACACCAGCTGATCAGGTGGAGACAGGAAGGATTTGAAAACAGATATATGGAGTGGTCAGCTCTTTCCAAGCTAAAGGTCAGCATTTTTTTCGACGTGTGGCGCTTTTTATGGGTTTGGCTTGCTTTTCGAAAATAAACCTTGCATCTCCTTTTCATTGGACACCAGGGTGATTCACCATTTTTCACTTGAAACAAGATTCCCGGAGTCCTTCCTCATCTGCTTTACTGGAGAAGATAGCCATCTCTCATATAGGTTTGGCTGAAGTGGAGTATATTTCTCCATCTGTAATACAGATTCTACTGATGTTCTTTGTCCTGAAAATGTGTAATATGACATTGCATTTAAAAACAGTTTTGATTAGGCTGTTGAGATGAGGTAATCTTGGGTGCATCCTGCAAATTTTTTAACACTTGGCCTCAACCAAAAAATAGCCAATTACAGTCTCTCATCACTGAATGCGTTTGAACATCATGTGTCAACAAATAAATGCCACAATGGAAAGAAATCATTTAATGAAATGAAAGAATTTGTTATCCTGTTTTTTTATTTGTGAGGCATAAATATTTTCTCCTTACATCTCATCTGAGTTTGGTGGGGTTTTTTAGAGCCCTTTCGCGCTCATGGAGAGATTGGATACTGTGGAGTGTTCTGAGTTTTTTTTCTTGGGAAAATAACTGCAGTTTATAAACCTGGAGTGACAGTGTGGTGATCCACGGGCCTCACTGAACCCAAACAGAGAGGAGGAGGCTGAGCAGAGCCGTGCGTCCTCAGACTGGGAGTCTGTGGGGTATTTACAGGACCTGACAGCCCTTCCTACTTCTGCATCCCTGAGCTTTTAGAGCGGATAATTAAAATAGGCATAACGACAGCATAGGTCACGTGTTCACATGCATGAAAACGGCACAGTTGTCTTGAGCTTTTTGTTTCTAAGCTGAATCTTGGTAATGAAGCATTTTTTCATGCAGGTTCAGTTTTCAAGAATAGATTAAACTAGTTTGTATGTGTCTGTCTTGTATCTTCATTCTTGTATCTACATATCTTCACTAATATCATTGAATCCAGTAACGTGATATTTATGATCAAAGTCTTTATGGTAAAGATCAGAAGATTACACTTATGACTAAATTGTAGTGTGCGTGCGTGTCTGTGAGTGTGTCTGTGCAGTGTTTGTGTGTGTGTGTGTGTGTGTGTATGCGTGCGTGTGTGCGAGAGAGAGAGAGAGAGAGAGAGAGAGAGAGGTGGTGGTGGCTGCTGCCTTGGAGAGGTGTGATTCATAGGCAGACCGACTCCCAGCAGGGGAGGGAATGAGAGAGTGAGATTAGGAGAAAGATGGGAGAGTGAAAGGTGAGAGTGAAAGAGAACGATTGAGAGAGTGAAAGAGAATGATAGAGGGAGAGAAAGAGAAAGATAGTCAGAAAGAGAAAGATGAAGAGAAGGAAAGATGGAGAGAGTATGAGAAAGAGAAGAATGGAGAACAAAAGTTGGGCACAAAAGTTGAAGAGAGAAGGAGAATGATGCAGAGAGTGAAAGAAAGATGGAGAAGTGAATCGTGTTGAAGCAGGGTCACAGAGGACATGGTGGAGGAATGGACTGGCAGCTGGTGTTGTCCTTGCCTGTGTCTCCATGTGTTTGCTCTCAGCTGTGAAGAGGAGAAAGTGCAGGGGAATGCATCTGTGTTCTGGGAGACTGGGCTGGGAGATCTGTGCCAATCACCTGCTGAATAAATAACCTCTTAGGATCATAATCTGCCAAGTGACAGATGTTTGGTACCCTGCTAGCTCTGTCCCAGTGCACATCCTTGCTCTGTCCCACTGCCCCTGCTAACTACCTCACTTCTCCTGCTAGCTCTGTCCCAGTGCCCCTGCTAGCTCTGTCCCCCTGCTAATTGCCCCACCTGCCCTGCTAGCTCTGTCCCACTGCCTGTACTAAGTGCCTCACTGCCCCTGCTAACTCTGTCCCCCTGCCTCTGCTAACTGCCCCACTGCCCCTGCTAGCTCTGTCCCACTGCCCCTGCTTCTTCTGTCCCCCTGCATCTGCTAACTGCCCCACTGCCCCTGCTAGCTCTGTCCCCGTACTAACTGCCCCACTGCCCCTGCTTGCTCTGTTCCACTGCCACGCTTGCTCTGTCCCACTGCCCCTGCTAACTCTGTCCCACTGCCCCCCGCTGGCTCTGTCTCAAACAGCCAAAAGAAGCCCTTTATTTCCGCTGCGATTCCATCTGGATGGGCGTTGGGGTGCAAAATGTGCCATGGTCATCTGATTGGCTGATCGTTCTCAGTGATGCGGTCAGTGCCATCTGGGCCGGGGCACCTCTGACTCCTCTCAGCCACAGCAATCTGATCAGAAGCCCCGCCTCCTTCTTTTTCTCCTTCTGTCTAACAGGACAGGAGACCGTAGAATGCATTTTGCTGGGGTGCATTGATCAGGTGGTACAGAATGCTATGGGTGGCAGTGTAGCACAGTGGGTAAGGAACTGGGCTTATAACTGGGCTTGTAACCGAAAACTCGTAGGTTCAATTCCTGGGTAGGACACTGCCGTTGTGCCCTTGAGCAAGGTACTTAAGCTGCATTGCTTCAGTATACATCCAGCTGTATGAGTGGATACTATGTTGCTCTGGATAAGAGCGTCTGCTAAATGCCTGGAATGTAATCTAGCGTTCAGTATGTTCAGAACAGAAAGTCTCCTCCCATAGGGGCTGGCCACACATGGAGAAGCCATGTCCTGATACAGCCAGAGCTTAAATTTCGGCCTTTTTCTCCCTTGTGGCCGACAGAGAGTTTTCATCAGGAAAAACAACATAATTTTTTTTTTGGGGGGGGGGGGGGGGAAGGCTCATCACCCCTCAGGTTGGCCTGGAGCCTGTCAGGGTGGACACTGCAGCCACCGGGAGCTGGACTGCGCTCGCTGCTTTTTCCGCCTTTCCTCGCTGTCAGCTTGGCGCTCGTGGGCGTCTCTCTCCCGCCTGCCGGCTGGAGTCGGAGGTGTTGCCTGTTATAGAAAATATCACCCTGCTTCCAAATTTACATGTGGTGCTCTCTCTTTCTCCCTCCGTCTCTCTCTCTGCCTCTCTCTTCCTCTGTTTCTCTCTCTGTGTCTCCCTCCCTCCATCTCTCTCTCCCCCTCTCTCTCCCTCCATCTCTCTCTCCCTCTCTCCCTTTTTCTCTCTATGTCTCTGTTGCTCTCCATCTCTCTTTCTCCATCTCTCCCTTTGAAGTTTAAGTTCAAAAGTGCTCTATTTGCATGACAAGCGTATGAAGATAAGACTAAGAACTTTTAAATGAAACAGGGGGAGAGGAATACAGTAACTATGGTAGCTAATCGCCCTGCCCCCTGTCTCTCATTCTTATCAGTGCTCTTTTTCCTCTCTCCCAAAGTCACTCTTCAGCAACATCTCACTCACACACCCACGCACACACGCGCGCACACACACACACACACACACAAACATTTTAATACTTTTATTCACGTGTAACATCAAAGGACATGAACAGTAGAGGCACACAGTAATAGGTAATACATAATAATGACATGAGGACTTGCAGGTTCACTAGGGATATAGACAGCAGCGCCGCCTCCAAATATGGCGGCTATGATTGCTAACATAGAACGGTATCTTGCTGGCTGCTTTGCCCACCATTTTGATATTCCTGCCAATGGAAGACCCCTCACCGCTAATCTGTGGACATTGCCTAGGCTACCAAATATGCATACTACAAAACCTACATCGATAGCCAGGATGTTCAAGGGCTGACCCCAGGGGCTGACTCTTCAGTACCTTAGTGAGGAAGGCCTCTTCTACACTGGAATGAAAGCTACAGCCTACCTCCAAAACAGAAACCGCTCTGCTTTCCTCATCAACAACAACAACAACTACATCTGGAGTGTTAGCAGACACCTTGCAGTATATATCCGTATCGTTATTGCACAGGTTTAACATGGTAGGAATGATACAGATATGCATGTACATGCACACACACACACACACACGCTAACACACACACACCCCTCCCCCCCACGCACACACACATGCACACATACAGTACATGCATGCACACACATACATACACACTAGTAGTAGTATTAGTAGTAGTAGATGTTTTATGAAAATGTAAAAATATGAACAGAAACACAGGAAGGGGGTACTGGGTGGCTTGTCCTTTTTTAGGATGGAAGCTGTGGTCTTGTATCAAATTATACCAAACCTTTGCTTCAAAGCAGGGAGAGCATTAATTTAGCACGCATTAGGCACAACATCAATTTGTTAAATGAAAATAAGTGTTGAAAAGGTGCTCATGAAAATTTGTAAGAGCATCTATGCCGGCAGTCAGTGGAGAGGATTTTTTCATTTTCCTAAACCTTGGGTTTATTTAGAAAATGCAAACTGGAAACTGCAGACGACTGCTTCACCAGCTGGCCATGTGTGAACGCACTTTGCTACAGCTCTGCTCAAATGGTAGCATTCTGTTTTCAGGTTCCAGATATAAAACACTGAGTTAAATAATGCCTTAGCTTCCTTGTTACCCTGCACAACTCATCTGTTTTACGTCACTGAAAATGTAACAGCATGGCTAAATTATCTAACTTTTTAAATAATGTTAGCTTGCTGGCTGGCGAGGTACACTGTCAATGATCTTGACTGACTGGCATCAGTGACCTAACTTAGCTAGCTGGCTACTTTCAGGGCCAATAGAAATCAATGTTACCCATCTGTTTGATGTTGCCTCCCTTTTAACCACTCTGATAATGGAGTGGCATGAGAATAATTCCCCTGTTGAGCTGGGTGAACCCGGCACAGAGCTAAGATCGCTCCTCCCCGAAACAGGGATTAACAGAAATTATATTAATAACTTGACCATGACGCAATTATTTATCTCCTGTGTTTTTGTTTTTTTTAAAGCTTAATTTGATTACCTTGAAATACAGTCTAGATGTACAGTCTAGTCTGGTATCTGTTAAGGCACTGTTCTAGTGTGTGGATGGACCCAATGGTCTGGTATCTGTTAAGGCATTGTTCTAATGTGTGGATGGACCCAATGGTCTGGTATATTTTAAGGCTCTGTTCCAGTGTGTAGATGGGTTCCATGGTCTGGTATCTGTTAAGGCTCTGTTCCAGTGTGTGGATGTTCCCCACTGTCTGGTATCTGTTGAAGCTGTGTTCCAGTGTGTGGATGGGCCCCACGGTGTGGTATCTGGTGTGGCACTGTTCCAGGGTGTGTATGGGCCCCATGGCCTGGCCCCATGGTTTGGTATGGCACTGTTCCAGTATGAGGACGGAATCTAGACTGCACCACCCACACATACACGCACCTACACACACACACACACACACACACACACGCACACACGCACACGCACACACACTTTCACGCACACATGCACACACACACACCCGCTTATCCGTATTCTACCTGCCTGGCTGCGCTGGTTGAGTCTCACCTTGGCGCTGTTTGTCCTGTCACTCAGGCACTCCCTGCCTTTCTGTCCCTCACATGACCCGTGCCATGGGCATTCTTCAGGGAGCATGGCATTTTCATTTTAAATGCCTCATAGGGGGGATTCCAATGTGGGCAGCCCTTCAGAACCAGGATGTACGTGTGCGGGAATGGCCAGACTCTCAGACTCAACTTTTTTTTTTTGTTTGGAAAGAAAAAGGGAACAAGAGTCACACCCTATGGCATTTCAGAGACCTGCATGAGTGCTTGTTCTTCTGGAATTTGAGTGTATGTTATGCAAACACAGCAAATACCTGACCTGGCAGAAAAGAACTGTCGTTTGGGAGGGAGGGGGGGGAGGAGGGGGGGTAGGGGGAGGTACAGCGGGACTTCTGTTTTCTGTGACCCCCCCGCCCCCGTACCAGAAACGAGTACTCTGTCCAAGAACTGCCTGATGATGAATCGCACCATTTTGGCCTAATGGCCGCTCACAAACTGATGTTGCTGCCTCATTGTCCTGGGAGCTCCTCTCCTGCCCAACGTCCCATTATATTTCCACAGGGCTTTCTTCTTTTCGTCAGACTAAATCTAGGGAACTGGGATCATTTTTATCACTTGTCAGGGGGAAATGACAATGTAGCCTTACATGGGGCACCACGTATGTCGGGATTATACATCTGTATTCTCACATTGGGCACCTCTTACGTAGGGGAAGCGGTATAACCGCACGATTAAACAATTAGTCTCGTAAAGGGGAAGTTATCTGGATTATCGGACCATAAATTTGAAACTTCAATTAATAATCAAGATTACAAATATTAGTGATCAAATAATTAAATAAAAGATTTATGATAACCTGAAGGATATAGGCTAGTTCTGGATAGGCTATTTTGGGCTCAGGTTCTCATGTTTTAGCAACATCAAAACAGACACGGGTTTAATATAAGAATTTATTAAACAAACGTACAAATAGTGCATACACAAACTAAACTATGGGGAGAACTGTGCTAAATAAAGGAAGGTAGATGTGTGTGTGTGTGTGTGTGTGTGTGTGTGTGGTTGCGTGTGTGCCTGTGTGCCTTTGTCTGTGGACGAAAGGGGGAAGGATAAACGGCGGGTGGTCGCGTATGTGTGGGGTATACATGTATAGTGTAACCAGCGTGGCTGAATAACTTAGCCTCTGCTTGCCAGGGTAGTGCAGGTGGAGGTAGTTGCTTAATTACCTAATTGCCTGATTTCCTCCACCTGCCTGTGAGCCAACTTAAGCCCAGCATTATGAGGCAGGGGAGATCATCTTTCGAGTTTCTTTTGTGTGTGGTTTGTGGTTTGATTTGTGGTTTTGGGTTTGTAGTTTTTGTGAAGATCGTTTTGTTTGAACTTTTTGGGTTTTCCTTCGTTCAGTTTGTGATTAGTTCGTTATTTATTCTACTAAATGTCTGGGTTGGTGTTTTTAAATAAGTTTTTAGATTGTTGTTTTTGTGTCTGTTCTTGTGGCTTTTCGAGCCAGGCCCTAACAGTCGCGTATGTGTGGGGTATATATGTATAGTGTAACCAGCATGGCTGAATGATTTAGCTCAGCTACGAAGGAGTATGTATTTCTCCCGGTAGTGCCGGAGAGTGAAGCGTAACTTCAGCTGTTAAGCAATACATGCAACCAAGCTAGCTATTCTTCCACTACCGACTATACTATGAGTGTGGTGTAGTTAGGGTTGGAAAGTTAGTCGGGGAGAAAGGGAAGGAGAGAGAAACAATCGCACACGTGGTCTATCGGTTACATCGCCAGGGAAAGCGATTTTAAAGGACAAAATGGGAACACGCAATATCGCATTAAACTCAACACAGACTAAGCTAAACTGCTATTGCCTGGAAAGTTTGCTCAGGCTTACTGTCCGCCCATTCACGCAGGTGTCGGTCTGCGGTGATCGCTGCGGGGTCAGCTTTAACGCTGTGAAAATGTGGAGGTTTCCAGGTGTGAGGCACGCACGCCGAGTCACTGTTCTGTAGCAGCGGCCATGTTGCCCCCCCCCCCCGGTCGGTTGTTGGAAAGGGATGGGCTAGGCTAAGTCGCCGCAGGCAAGCTAAGGCGGCAGAGCCTGGTTACTGCGTACAGCGACTTTATCTGTGTGTCTGTGCATTCTGCAAGCCTTCGAACTAGAGTTCTACAGAGTTGAGAGAGCTTGAGTTAGGCCCATAGGAGTTCCACGGTTTGTGGGAACTCAAAGGACAGTGGTTGAAAGGGGCAGGAGACCATGCAGGAAGAGAGTGCGCGATTTCTGTCCCTAACTTTTATACCTGGTGGAGGGGGGGGGGGGGGGGATCTTCGCACTGGTGGTGTGTGACAAAGATCTAGAATGCTGCGTGCACTGATGATGTCATCAGATGTGCTTCACTTTTTTAGAGTCATTCTTTCCCTTTGGACGGCGCAGTATGACCGAGTCTACTTACAGCTTAAATCCTCCTCTTTCATGCTACACATGTACCTCCTGTGCCACTCATGTTACATGTTCCTCCATCCGGCACTTATATTGTGCTTTGTATTATTATCTTTATGTTGTAACTTGTCATGCCTCCCAGTCTGACGTAGCATAGGTTAGGTCAGAGAGTAATGTTTAATGTGTGAACTAGACGTGATGTATTAATGGCTATGAATAACTGTTACAAATCTACAAAAACGTATTTGTAGGAAGTCTCACCTGAGTCCAGCTCCACGATCTTCTGTAGAAACAGAGACATCACAGTATTAGTGTGCACAACTGAACATAACTCCTTCTAAATTACTGCTCTGGTCAAATGGGACCTTGTACACTTGTTCCATACTTGCTACATTTATCTGCAGTCCTCTCTGCTCTTTGGAAATGCTGCCATTTTGAATGTCGGTAACTGTGTCGTCGTCAGGGATAATCCTCTCTCTGATTACCCTCGGCTTTATGACGTTCGGCTGCCATATTCCCAGCAATCCCTGCTGTTCTGCTCTGCCTCCACGGAACCTCTTTCAGTCCTAGAGGAAAATCGTCATGAACAGCAATGTCATCTGTAGTCAACATGGATAGGTGGATTAGATGGCTTCTAAATGCAGCATACTGTACTCTGCCTACATGCCTAGAACACAGTTAATCAGTTTTGCTACCGTTGTGGTATTTACAGTCGTTTTTCTCTGTCCAGTTGACATAGACTCATCGCCCAGCTTCAGGCATGGTCAGATCTTGGACAGTTACATGATCATAGTTGTGGCTTTGATTATATTTGATATGTTTACATGGTCCATAGTTGTGGCTCTGATTATATTTGATATGTTTACATGGTCCATAGATGTAGCTCTGATTATATTTGATATATGTACATAGCCCATAGGTGTGGCTCTGACTATATTTGATATATTTACTTGGTCCATATCTGTGGCTCTGACTATATTTGATATATTTACATGGTCCATAGGTGTGGCTCTGATTATATTTGATATATTTACATGGTCCATAGTTGTGGCTTTGCTTGTATTTGATATATTTACATTGTTGTCAGATGTGGCTCTGATTATATGTTCTTTACATTCTCAGAAAAAAGGTATGAATTTTAATGAATCTTTTTTGCTTGTGAAATGCACTTATTTTAGTACCCACAGAGAACATTATTGTATTTTCAGGGTACATTTGGCACATTTGTCCCCTAAAGAACAAAATGTACCTCCACTGTACCCTTATTCCTGTGTGTAATGACCCGGAGCTCCTCCTGCATCACACTGTCTCCTTTCTCTCCCCCACCTCTTGGACCTTCCATTTCCTTTGGGCTTTGCCTGAGATTTATATCAGGTATATCTGGTTATGCGGATTCCTTTGAAGTGATTAAATAATTTGTCTTGTTGTTGTATTTACATGTCAGCTGAAAAGAACAACCCACCCAGAGTTTCTATCCTTCAGTTCAAGCTGTGTGAGAATGTTTTGTAGGCACAATCTTCACATGTGAATCTTGTATTTAATGATGCCATTTGTGCTCAGAGTTTGCGAAGCAGTGCTAAAGATTTTCTGTTCGTTTGTAACGAGCAGAAAATGATTTATTATTCTGCATATGGGTCTGGCCTATTGAAAATGATGCCATGCTTTAGATATGTTTGGCAGTTCCCAAAGAGGGATTTAGCAGGTGAGAAACACTGTATATTTGATCTCTGAAAATGTATTATCTAAACATGCTTCTTTTATTATAGAGTATACGTGGCATACAATAACGTCATACTACTGTGAAATTATAATGCATTGAAAGTTCTGTATATAAAACTTACAAATAAGTATGAATGAAAGGAAACTTTCAGTGCTATATAAGAGCCACTATCCAAAGAAACCAAAAGGCTGAGCACTGTGCAGTCTAACCGGAAAAGCAGTTCACCTTGCAGTGGAACAGACACACATAACAGTGACTGTGGAACAGGCACACATTGCAGTGACTGTGGAACAGACACATTGCAGTGACTGTGGAACAGACACACATTGCAGTGACTGTGGAACAGACACACATTGCAGTGACTGTGGAACAGACACACATAGCAGTGACTGTGGAACAGACAAATTACAGTGACTGTGGAACAGACAAACATAGCAGTGACTGTGGAACAGACACACATAGCAGTAACTGTGGAACAGACACACATAGCAGTGACTGTGGAACAGACACACAAAGCAGTGACTGTGGAACAGACACACATAGCAGTGACTGTGGAACAGACACACATAGCAGTGACTGTGGAACAGACACACACTGCAGTGACCGTGGAACAGACACACACTGCAGTGACTGTGGAACAGACACACATTGCGTTGACTGTGGAACAGACACATCGCAGTGACTGTGGAAAAGACACACATTGCAGTGACTGTGGAACAGACACACATTGCAGTGACTGTGGAACAGATACACATTGCAGTGACTGTGGAACAGACACACATTGCAGTGACTGTGGAACAGACACATTGCAGTGACTGTGGAAAAGACACACATTGCAGTGACTGTGGAACAGACACACATAGCAGTGACTGTGGAACAGACAAACACTGCAGTGACTGTGGAACAGACACACATAGCAGTGACTGTGGAAAAGACACACACTGCAGTGACTGTGGAACAGATACACATAGCAGTGACTGTGGAAAAGACACACATTGCAGTGACTGGAACAGACACACATAACGGAAACTTGCAGTGGAAGGAAGGATCCCTGACCTTCTGGCCCTGAATGATTACATCACAGTTACTTGGTGATGACATCACTCACCCTGTCCCTTGTCTCCCCCCCCCCCCCCCCCCCCCCAGCTCATTTACCATGTCTAAGGTTGCCGTCAAGAAACTGCACTGGCGCTCCAAGGTGCAGGAGAGCTTCGTCCCTCTGGGCGGTGCCTCCGGGGAGCTGGGCGTGGCCATCGGGGGCGGAGCCGACTACGGAGAGTTCCCATTCGTCACTGCGGCCCCTGGGGGCGGGGCCACAGTGGGTGACGTCATCCTTGAGATCGGAGGAACGCCCGTCCTGGGAATGACCCTTGGGGACGTCAGGGGCGTTCTCAATTCCTGCCCCCACCCCATCCGCATCAAGACCGTCTCACCAGGTACGCCTCCCTGCAGGTAGAGTTCTGAGATGTGACAGAGCGGGAGATCTGTCACTACAGCAGGTGATACTGCCCCCTGGTGGTTTAATCCAGCTGCCTCAGCTGCACAGCCCTTTGGCACAGTGACTGCACAGTCCAGCTGCACAGCCCTTTGGCACAGTGACTGCACAGTCCAGCTGCCTCAGCTGCACAGCCCTTTGGCACAGTGACTGCACAGTCCAGCTGCACAGCCCTTTGGCACAGTGACTGCACAGTCCAGCTGCACAGCCCTTTGGCACAGTATGGACTGCATTTATATAGCGCTTTTATCCAAAGTGCTTTACAATTGATGCCTCTCATTCGCCAGAGCAGTTGGGGGTTAGGTGTCTTGCTCAAGGACACTTTGACATGCCCAGGGCAGGGTTTGAACCGGCAACCCTCCGACTGCCAGACAATCGGTCTTACCTCCTGAGCTATGTCGCCCCTAGTGTCGCCCACAGTGACTGCACAGTCCAGCTGCACAGCCCTTTGGCGCAGTGACTGCACAGTCCAGCTGCCTAGGAGATGACAGGTAGTGGGAGAGTGGGGGAAACGAGGTGAGAAGTGAAAAGTGATGTTCCTTAAGCAAACACAGTGTGGCGCTGTGGTTCTCACCCACCAGCCTCTACATCATGTTAGGCCCCGGAAAACGGCTTGAGCTCTTTCACGATTTCTTATAATTTAATGCTGTTTTTTTTTTTTGCTTTGGGGCTTATGCCTGTTCCACAGAGGGTTTACTGTCAGTGGCCAGGTGTCCACTCTTTCAGGGTCTGGGAACAAACGCCTCCCAGTGGTGTATAATTTAACCTGTTACACTGAGGCACACAGAGCCTCTTTCTTTAGGAAGCATTTTTTCACAGAGCACATTGCGAACAATGAAAGCAGAAGGAGGATTAATAGCTGGGCAGCATACTTATACCAACATATTATTATACCAGACTTATATATACCAGCATACCTACTGTACTACACTGAATCACTCTATTACCCCCAGAGGTGGAAAAATCCAGGTTCAGAAAGAAGTCCTCCCTAGTATTTTGTTCCAGTCACCTTGGATTTACTAATTAGCACAATTCTGCAACCCGGAGGTGGAACTAATTAATGGAATCAGCTGGCTGAGTTCATGGGTGGAACCCTGCTCCAGTGAATCACCTCCCACCCATCCCCCGCCCCCCTGTGCCACCTTATACCAGCATACCTGCTCCACCAAATCCCTGAATCATCCCCAACCCTAAAGCCACATACCTGCTCCACCAAATCACTGAATCACTCCCAACCCTAAAGCCACATACCTGCTCCACTGAATCACTGAATCATCCTCCTAACTTATACCAGCCTACCTGCTCCACCAAATCCCTGAATCATCCCCAACCCTAAAGCAACATATCTGCTCCAATGAATCACTGAATCATCCTCCTAACTTATACCAGCATACCTGTTGCACCAAATCCCTGAATCATCCCCAACCCTGAAGCCACATACCTGCTCCAATGAATCACTGAATCATCCTCCTACCTTATACCAACATACCTGCTGCACTGAATTACTGAATCACCTCCCTCCCCCAGACTTATACCAGCATATTATTCATATATTATTAATTCATATTATGAATACATTATTATTGATAATAACATCAAAGGGCCCTATAATTGCGCTCTTTTTTACGTCGTTGGCTTATTCATCTCATATGGAATGTTTATTAGGCACCCAAGAAAGTCCAGTGTGTTCACACAACACAGGTTCATAAACAGTTCTGCGTTTCTTTGCGTGTTCTGTCCATGTTGTGCGAATAGGAGTGCGCACGACATGGACAGACAAGTGACAACGACAACAGTGACGTTGGCGCTAACTGTGTACTTGTGTTTATGTGTATGTATGTCTATATTGTATGTATATATTGTATGGATTCCATTTTTACTTATTATTGACTGCTTGAATGTCCATGCTTGTGGACTTTACTTTACTCTACTCTACTCTACACTGGGACTGAAGTGCCGTCATCCCAGTACCACCAAACCTCAGACTCTAGGACAGATGCTTGAACATCGCCACCCGTGGCATCTGCTATTTCCTTTATTGCATTTTTCTCTTCATTTGTCGTGTGGATGCAGGTTAAAAGGATGTAAAGTGAAGTTGTTGTCGTTGTTGAAACGAACGTAGACGGTAACGTGATTGTGAAGGGAGTTTAGGCTTGTCAGGAGTATTTATAGAGCAGGAGATGGATGTGTTTGCGCTGAGCCTCTCTGTTTGCCCATATGTCTCCCAGCCGAATCTTCCCCCCCCAGCCTCCACAGCCAGATTGATGAGTGATTCAGCGGTGCCCACGGCGACAGAATCGCGTGTTTGTGTCCCTGAGGCATATGTTCCTCACTTCTGCAAGTTGCGGCTGATAAGGATGTTTGCTAAGTGAATTTTATTTAATGTAACGTAATGTAAGTAGAACCAGGACTCTGCACCACAACTCGCAGGAAATGTACAATATATATCTTGTCAGGTGTATTGGAACCAATGAAATACTCTCAAAAAGTGCAAACCCCGCCTTCTGGTCATATTGGCAGGCTCAATTACACCAGGCAAGATCAATAGAGCACAGAAAAGTATTTGAATCCAAAGCAAATACGTATTTGACCCAGGTCTGATATATATATGTAGTAAGCAGCATAATGTTTTGTACAAAGACATTTTTTTTTCTTGATCTGGCTCTGCATTTCACAATTTGTAAACAATCAGTTAGTTCACATGTGGTTAAGGTGCAGATTCTCAGCTTTTATTTTTTTAAAGGGTTCTTGTAAAGGGTGTTTTTATACGTATTGGTTTCACCATGTAGAAATTACAGCACTTTATTATACGTAGCCTCTTCATTTAAGTCAAGGATGCCATTATGAGGCTGAGGATTTTTAAAAAAACTGTCTAAGACATAGGCCAAACCTTAGGCTGACCAAAATCAACTGTTGGCACATTACTAAGAAGAAAGAAAGCACTGGGTCAGTTCATTAATTGCAAAAGGCCTGGTAGGCCAAGGAAGACCTCTGCAGTTAATGACTGAAGACTTCTCACCACAGTAAAGAAAACCCTGCAAACACCTGTCTGACAGATCAGAAACTGTCTGATCTGTCAGACTGATGTTTCCATGACTACTGTCCACACAAGTCTTCACAAATAGAACTACAAAGGGTACACTGCAAGATGCAACCCCTAGTTAGCCACAAAAAACAGGATGGCCAGGTTACGGTTTGCCAAGAAGTATCTAAAAGAGCCTGCAGAGTTCTGCAAAAAGATCTTTTGGACAGATGAGACAGAGATTAAATCTTATTAGAGTGATGTCAAGAGCAAAGTGTGGAGGCCTAAAGGAACTGCCCAAGATCGGAAGTAGTCCCCCTCATCTGTGAAACATGGTGATGGGGTGCTATGGGTTGGGCATGTATGGCTGCCACAGGTACCGGCTCACTTGTTTTCACTGATGATGCAACTGCTGATAGCATGAGCAGAATGAATGCTGAATTGTACAGAAACATTTTATCTGTTCAAGCAAATGCCTTCAAACTCATTTGGCATGGCACTTCATCCTACAGCAAGACAGCGATCCTTACAACATACTGCTAAAGCAGCAAAGGAGTTTTCCAAACCTAAGAAATGGAGAATTCTTGCCTGACCAAGTCAGTCGCCTGATCTGAATCCAACCAAACATGTGTTTCACGTGCTGAAGAGGAAGGATAGTCAGCACCTGGTGATGTTTATGGGTCACAGACTTCAAGCAGTCATTGCATGCAAAGGATATGCAACAAAGTACTAAACACATCTACTTTCATTTACATTACATTACTATGTCCCAAACATTATGGTGCCCTGAAATGGCAAATCCTTCAAGAAAAGCTGAGAATATACACAACCACGTGAATTGCTTGATTAAAAATCTAAAATTTTGAGTACCGAGACAAATGAAGAAAAAAACACTATGGAAGGTAAGCTATATATAATATCACAGAAACATCTCTACAGGAAAAAAATTAATTATAAATACTAAAATAATAATGAAATAAAATAGTTCCTTATCAGAAGTTTGCTGCTGCATTCTGTAGAATTTAATGGAATATACAAAATAATATTACTAATCAAATAAAATAATGATAGGGTTCTGTACCATATATAATCTTGCAATTGCATTCTGAAGCACTGTTTACTAAATGTAAAATAATACGAATAATGAATTGAAATAATGAAATTGCTCCATCCTGTGCTAATGTGTGCTGCTGTGTTGAGGAGCTCTGTGTGTTTCCAGCAAGGGGAGGCGGGCACCAGGCCCTGGCTGCCATGGCAACACGCATTAGCATGGCACTAGGGTGCCAGGGTCTTGTCTCTAATCGCATTTACATGCGTTATTTTACAAAGCGTGTTTTCTGATGCCTTTTAGCAGCGCAGACAGATTGTAATGATGGCCAGTCGGAGGGGCCTGCAGGGTGTTTGTTTGTTTGTTGCACTTAGCAGACGTAGCCAAACGAAACCCTGGCCAATAAGGAACGTTTCAGGAATGTTCGCGGAACACTCCAGTTACATTCCCATTTGACCGTGAGGTTCTTTTTGAAAAGAACTTTCCTCTGACAAATATTGCGGGACCGTGTCCCATATGCCTACCGGTTCATTTATGAAGCATCGTGGAGAGTGAGCCCCAGTAACGCATGTCCTAAATCTGAATGTAAATACGCCAGATTAGTTTATGGAATAGCATCTGCAATTCAGCATTTGTTAGAAGAGTGAATAACTGTTCTAAGACCCAACTGAATAATGTGTGCGTTCCCTACGCTGTGTGTGTGTGTGCGTGTGTGCCGTACACCCTGTGTGTGTGTGTGTATGTGTGTGCCCTACACTTTGTGTGTGTGCGTGTGTGTGCATGTGTGCCCTACACTCTGTGTGTGTGTGTGTGTGTGTGCGCATGTGTGCCCTACACTCTGTGTGTGTGTGTGTGTGCGCATGTGTGCCCTACACTCTGTGTGTGTGTGTGTGTGTGGTTGTGTGTGCCCTACACTTTGTGTGTGTGTTTAAAATGTTTAAAATGGCCTCTGATCCTCTGTACTTCCTCACTGCTCAGTCTTTCCAAGCCGCCTGCAAGCTGTAGACTGATTGATAGGTGTTCACTTTAATCAATACTGCACCGAGAAGTGGAGCTTCAGAGGTTTCCTATTGGATTATGACCCTTTTTTAGCATTTTTAGTGCAAGAGGCTTGTTTTAGAGGATTGTGGGAAGTGTATTGATCGGGGGTGGCTGTGGATGTGCCTGTCTAAATTTGTGTGTTATGTGCTGGGATATTGTACATCCTCTCAGTGTGGCTTAGCTGGCAGCCAAAGCAGTATAAGCAAAGTATACAAACAACATGTAAAATATGGCCTTCAGTCTAACAATGACAATACTGTTTAACATGTAGTCATCTCTCTCTCTCTCTCTCTCTCTCTCTCTCTCTCTCTCCCTCCCTCCCTCTCCCTCCGTCCCTCCCTCCCTCAGGCTCTACACTGTGTAAAGATCTCAGGTTGTACCTGAGTAAGTGCTTCACCCCCGGCTCCATGGACAGTCAGCTGCAGCAGGTGATCCGGGAGAACCTCTACCTGCGCGCTGTCCCCTGTGAGTGTCTGCACTCGGCCCCGTCCCGCGCCGGGGCATGTGTGTGTGTGTGTGTGTGACTGTGAGTGTGTGTGTGTGTGTGACTGTGAGTGAGTGTGAGTGTGAGTGTGTGTGTGTGTGACTGTGATTGTGTGTACATGTGTGTGTGTGACTGTGACTGTGAGTGTGTGTGTGTGTGTGTGTGTGTGTATGTGTGTGTGTGACTGTGATTGTGTGTGCATGTGTATGTGTGACTGTGAGTGTGTGTGTGTGTGTGTGAGACTGTGAGTGAGTGTGAGTGTGTGTGTGTGTGACTGTGAGTGAGTGTGTGTGTGTGTGTGTGAGACTGTGTGACTGTGTGACTGTGTGAGTGTGTGTGTGTGTGACTGTGAGTGTGTGTGTGTGTGTGTGACTGTGAGTGTGTGTGTGTGTGTGTGTGTGTGTGACTGTGAGTGTGTGTGTGTGTGTGTGTGTGTGACTGTGAGTGTGTGTGTGTGTGTGTGTGTGACTGTGAGTGTGTGTGTGTGTGTGTGTGTGTGTGTATGTGTG